>CM062059.1:35186066-35786066 GCA_030954485.1 Citrullus mucosospermus | reverse complement strand
CTAGCTTATAATGCTAGAGTATAGTCCATACTTGCCAAAAAAAAAAAATTAAAAAATCATAATAATAATTAAAATAATAATAATAATAATAATAAAACTTTATCAGCACCACATGATTTTTGGGTCTCCCAAATCTATGATCAATATTTAGTTGATACAAAACTTTGTTTCGCACTACATTTACGATTCTTTTATCTTTTTGCAATTAAAAAGTGATATCCCTTCTTCTTGTTTTGTATAGGTTAACTATAAATTTAGTGGTTATAGAGTATTTTACCTATTTGATATTTTTAAAATTTACGAATCTATTAGATGTAAAATTAAAAGTTTAGGATTCTATTAGACATATGTAAATCAAATTTGTATCTAGTTGATCAATTATTTTTTAAAATTTTGATTATATCATAAATCTATTAAATATAAAATTAAAAGTTCAATAACTGAATTAGATGTGAAACTAAAATTTAAAAATTAACTGAACGCTTTTAAGAATTTAGAGACTAAAGTAGATACACTAACTAAGTCACGGATTAAACTCCTAATCTAACCTTTTATTTTCATTCCTTTTCTTCCCTATAACAAGGGTTTATATATAATATTGATGAGGTTATAAAAAATATCTCAAGCATCTTTTAAGCCAATAAAATTTGCGTACGGCTCGTATATCTTTACTATTTAAACTATTTTAACGGACTAAAAAGAAAAACTATTTTAACAAATGATTATATAAAGTTTAATTTTTTAAAAATAAATATGAGACAGTATTAGAGAAATATTACTTGATAAATAATAATAATAAAAAAAAAAGAACTCAACTTGACTCTGAATAAAATAATCCAACCTCTTTGTCACCAAAAAAAAAAATAATAATAATAATAATAATAAAATAAAAAAATTAGAGTGAGAATTCAAAATTTTGACATTCGGACCAAGGATGTAGGTTTATGAATATGCTCAAATGGACATTTTAACTTCAAATTAATAAGACATTTTTCTAAAAAAAGTTTCGCATCATTTTGCATAAATAGATAAATTTTCATTTACATTTCAACATCGACAACCTAGCTTAGACATTAAAATACATCTCAACTTATCAACAATAATGGTAACACATTTCTATCATATATTATAAGAAAGAAAGTTGCAACAACTTAAACTATTAGAATTTGCTGCAGAAAATAACTATTAGAATTAAAGAAGAGAATTAATAAATTTCCCTTTACTGCTATATGAACCAACCTTGATCAAATTACGTAAATTTAACACAAAGTCAAAAAAAAAAAAAAAAAAAAAAAAAAAAAAAAAAAAAAGTGTTTTTGTGAATCAGCAGAGTAAATGGCAAATTTGGCTAAATCTAATCACCAAAATTTCCGGCTATGTGGTAGAAAGCTTTTCAAAAAAGGGATTTAGAATAGTTAATTAAGTTGTTGATGGTGCATTAACATGGTAAAAACATTAAAAAGTTAAATGTATTTTCAATTAGATTTTTGAGATCTTGGAGGTTTGATTTCTATCTCTACCATAGTTGTATAAATAAAATGTAAATATTTAACTACCCACCATTATTATATATGTATTTGAAAGTTTACTATGACGTATTGCTAATCTAAGGTATATGATGGTATGAAATATTGTATATTTAATTTGTACCATATATATAATCCATTAAATGTTTGGTAAGTAATATTCTCTCTTAGGACTCAATTTTTTTTTTTTTTTTTTGGAGGATAGGACGCAACTTATTGCATCATTTATATCTTATGCTGATGCTAATTAATGTCATATGTGACAATATTTTCTTTATAGCCAATACATAGATGCTACTTTTAGGAATGTCATTTGGTTAGGCATGTGAAAAGGATGTGGTAGAAGTACTGTGATCTTCATCATGTTTGGCCTCATTCCTCAACTACATCTACATTATTTCATGTATATTTCTATAGACTTAAAGAGGGGTAAGAGAAAATTATTCCTTGATATAAATATTTTTTTTTGTATAAATTATTTAGGGGGAAATTCAATTTTGGCTGTGGATTATCCCTTTCATTAAATTTGGCCATAAACTTTTAAGTATTGCAATTTTCATCATTATACAAATTTTGTTAATTTGTCTACTAATTTATCATATCAGTGTACAAATCTTTATAGGTTCTTCATTATCAATAAAATAAAATTTTCTCCAAAATAAATTTGACTGATGTGTAAATTTAAAGTCCAAAACTTTTAATTAAAATTTTATTTCCAATATAACAATGTTGTTTTCCACTTAAAATTTCATCGAACGATTGATCATATCCATGATATTGTATACGTGTATGTTTTATCATTCATTTACGTATAAGAATTTTTTTTTTTATCGATATTTAAAGCAAGAACTTATCAACGAATTAAAATTGCAACACATACAATTACATCATTTATCTAAATTTGAGGTGTAATTTGATGAAATTAAAAGTTTAGATTTAAACGGATATAATTTGAAAAGTTTTAGGCTAAAAGTGTCTTTTTCTTTTTTCTTTTCAGATATTTGTTTTTAGTTGATATATAAGCAAATATGTAATTAACTCTCTTTAATTAATCTAATGGCCATAATTTTTTTATAGCACTAGCTAATTATTTATCTTAAAGCAGGCAATTCCCAAATTCCTCTAATGAAAATTAGTCAATCAATGACATATTTTGGTAAAGTTGGGTTGGGTTCCACTCCCCTGAATTTTACTCTTTTTTAGGGTAAATTATTAAAGTATTCATTCCATTTGGCATTTGAGATCTCATTAGTTTTTAATAGTTCTTTTTAATGGAAAAGCTTATTTGATGACGTGCATTAAAATTTTAATTATATTCTTTTTGTTCTCATACTTAACTTTAATCATGTGTTCTTTTAAAATGTTGTAATTAATTAACTTAATCATTTTGATCGCAAACTTTGAATAATCATGTTTTTAAAATTTGCTTTAAGATCTATTATTATTATTATTATTTCTCATTTTTTTTATAATAATTAAAAACATTAAATGCAAGGAAGTATTAAAAGGCGGATATTTTTCTTTTTCTAAGTTCTAGCAATATGTGAGGTTCAACAAAGTTAATTTTTAATAATCTAATTGAAAATATATGTGTTAGTTAGTTGAGTTATACTTTAGTTTTCTGGTATAATTTTTAAAAATTAATTTATAATACAGTCATAATATATTATTTACAATTCACCCCTCAAAAAAAAAAATCTCCTCCTAGAGAGATCTTCGTGTCTGTGTGTAAAAAACTAAAAATTCTAATTACCATAATTATGACACTCCATTAATGAAAGTCGGCAATTCCTCCACATTCAAAAATCAAAGTTAGAAAATTAATCTAATCAATAATAATATCTTTGTAAAGTTGAAAACTATGGATTTGAGGTCACTTATTATTTATCTTTAATTTGAATTTTATATAAATTAATCATAACTCAAATCTTCCACATTTCCCCCTTTTCCCACTAACCATACACCCTTTTTTATATTATTATTATTATTATTATTAATTCACAAACTATTTTAAAAATGTAAAAAGGATGTTGAGAGCACTGAATTAATTATATTAGGGGTAGATTATTTTAATTTAAGTTATAATAATATATGTTTGAAGTGTAAACTATTTTAGTTAAGGAGGAAATAATAAACACAGTAACAAAAAAGAAAATAAAAATAACAAATGTAAAATAGTAAAAACTGTAGCAAATAGTAAATATTGTGGCAAATAAGAGTTCTGAAATAGAGTTGACTATAATTAATTGGAGATTATAAAATAATATTTACTCTAATTGTCCTAATAGTTGGGAGTTTAATTGAGCCCAAATGATCTCTAATTAATGACTAAGAAAATCATCTCAAGGTAAAATGTAGACTTCACACATGATTTTTTGTCGCATTTTAATGATTTTTCTTTCTTGAGTTTAACCATTGACAGGATGAGGGCTAATTTGAGATGGTAATTGATATTTTATTTATTAAATTTTGATTTATATGTTAATGAAAAAAATATTTTTTTTAGTTAACGAAGGTTAAATTAGGTAACATTTGAATCTTTAAGTTTTTAAACTAGCCATTTTAACTTATAAATTTTGCATTTGATTCAATTTGTTACTTTTTTAATGATTAATTGTTAATAGAAAGATGATGTGGCACTTGTTTTTATCATTAAAAGAAAAAAAATTTAATTAAAAAAATTTGTAGTGTTGGTTTCCCCTGGTTCCAGGAGCTCTCTTGTCCCAATGTTCTTATCATTGTAATTTTTTTCCTTCAGTTGCCGTGCACTATTGAGGCCAAAGAAAAAGATGGCCAGGAGAAAGAGAAATAAAAAAATAAAAGTAAAAAGTTAGGTTTTTTTTTTTTTTCTTATAATTTTTAATTTTAAAAAAATTATAATTTTTTTTTTTAATGTTTTAGATAAAAATCATTGTCACATCAACTTTCATTTGATAATTAAAGAATACTATCCAACTTAAACTTTTGTTGCTAAAATTTAGAAGGTAAAAAAGGAGGGATTCAAATACAACTTAACTTAATTTTAAAGACAAAAGTAACTTTTACTTTATGAAAAAAAAAAAGATAATAAGCATGTATCACACATCAAATTGCCTCATATCAAATTCACATCATATTTATTTTGTCTAGCCAACTTCAAATAATTATAATTTATAAGGAGTTATAATAAAAAATTATAAATTATGAGGAAAAGTATACAAATATAAAAGTTAAATAAATGTTTTAAAAAAAAAACCCTTAATTTGCAGTATATATCTATATATGAGAGTGGTTAAATGAGAGAAACATTCATTTTTCTAATTCAATTAAAAATTTGCTTTAAGACTTTTCATTTATTATTTCGAGTTTCCTTTATGCTTTGTTACCTTATTTTGCCCTTTTGTTTTTTAATTAATTTTTTCTGAGTTTTTCTCTCGAGATGAAGGGAAAAAAATACAAAATTTATCTAAACCATGTAGCTTAAGTATTTGGATGGATTGTCTTTTTTTTTTTTCTTTCTTTCTCGTAAAACCACATGGTATAACATCCAATAAATTAAAATTTAAATGGTTAATTGAAATTAAAAAAAAAAAAAAAAAATGAAAAAGAAAGAAAGACCTTGTATGATGATTCGACTGAAACATTATAAGTGTCAAGTGTCTTATATTAAAAAAATCGAAGGAGGTGATCAACTCAAAAAAAACTAATTTTTATGTTTTCAGTTTTGTTGTGTTTTTATTTTTTATTATTTATTTATTTATTTGTATTCCTACTATAGTAGTAGGAGATTTTTCTTCACAAATTATATGGTGATTATTTTTCTATTCAACTTCTCAATCTAATGATTTAATTTTTTTATTTTAAAAGATAATTAATTTGAATGAAAAGTTTTCAAGAAAACTATTCAAATTCCAATAAAATTTACTTAGCTAATTCAAATTTGAAAAGAAATATGAAAATAGTTATGATGATTCAAATTCAAACAAATAGACAATTTGGTGATTATTTGTTAATGCAAACTTCATTTAAAATAAAAAAAAAAAAAAAAAACGGTAATTAATCAATTAGTTGGCACTCTCTCATTTTAAATTATGCATTCATTTGAAACATCTCACTTTAACACGTTTATACGGATTGTTATCACTTCAAAAATTTCTTCTTCTCCGTTTTTTGCAAAAAAATCGAATATAAATATATATAATTAAATTATTTTATTATTTTTATATTTTAGGCTTTAAACTTAATTACAAAAATTAACGTATATTGCACGTATTGTATTGTGTATGTCTGAAGGTACGTAAAAAATGTTAAATTGAACTAAAGAGAAAAATATGAATGATTATTATTACCTTATATATTGAAGTTTTATTGAGTAAGAAACAAAATCACATTGGGTAGCTAAAAGAAATCAAGGGACTCTCCAACAGAGAATTTCTATTTCTAACAACTTCGGTAAATATTCCTAATTCATATTTATCCACTGAAATTGTTTCTTCAGTTATATGTATTTAAATGAAATTGTCTTTTGAGAATTAAGACAGTTTCTAATTAATGTGGTTAAAAAAAACCACCTCACTTCTATAATAAATTTTCAATAACTTATTATTTTTTTTCAAATTTCTTAGAAAAATACGATATTATTTGCCAACTTCCGTTTAAGTCAAAATAAGTATAACTCAACTAATATAGCTTTTGTAATATTGTTAAAGTCAAAAGTTCGATTTCTCCATCTCACATATTGTCAAAAAAAAAAAAAATAATAATAATAATAATAAATAAATAAATAAACAACAACTCCACCTAATTATAAACTTCATGACTACATATATACGGATCAAAAATTAAAATATCTAGTATTTTTTAAGATTAAATCTTCATGAGCATAACTTAGCCAATGCCTACCTTTTTGTTTGAGATTATAGATTTAAATTTTTACCCTCACATATAAAAATATTGGACAAAATAGATATCTTCTTCATTATATTTGTTGTACTAAGAAACAACAATAACATTATTTATTTTACTTTTGTTGACTCAAAGCATGACTCAACAAATTAAGAGTATATACGCACACACCATTGACTTGTTTTTAAGATTTTATTCACAGATACAAATATATAAGTTATCCGTCCGATTTCTATTATGACGAGCTAACAAAAGTTGAAATTGTCCCTTTTAAATACATATTTCTCCCTAGTTCCATGCTTCTCCCTCCTCCCATCCACGACATGTTGTTGTCATTGTTGCTCATCGCTTGCTTCATTCTCCTTCGATTGATGCACGAGAGAAATATAAAACTTTTTCATTAGCTATATTAATGTGGAAAGTGGACCGTTTATCCTATAATTAGTTAAGGATAGAACGCATTTTAACTCTTTTCTTTAGGGAGTGGATCGAACATCTAACCTTAAATTTGATAATACATATTTGATATCAGCTAAGGAATGGTATTCTTGAGAATGCATTTTTAAGTGATCTAATGGGGTGAAAGTTGATAGTAAACATCAAGTTTTGGAAGAAGAAGAAGGAAAAAAAAAAAAAAAAAAAAAAACATGATGGATACATGGTGCCACCCCTTCTTTCCCTTCCAAAAATAAACATTACACTTTTGTAGGTTTTGCCTTAATTTTCTCTCTCTTTTATTTCCTTAAAAATAAAAATAAAAATAAAAATAAAAATAAAAAAGAAAACCTTTGTTTCTCAACTGAATCTCATTATTTAATCTTTACCAACATAAGATGTCGACCACTAGATTTCTGTTGCCTCTCTATCTCTCTCTTTCTCTCTCTAACCGACTCAAAATTCCTCTTTGTTTGATATCCTTCTTTTTAGCTGACGACTCAAAGCGAAGGTACCTCCAAAAAGAAATTTTGGATATGGGTCCTCTCTTATTAATTCAATTCACCCCTTTCTTTTCTTCTTTTTATTCGCTAAATTCTTAATCCATTTAAAGATACCCCTAACTAATACTACCCTTCAATTTTTCATAAAACATTATACTACCTTTCCATATAAATCTTTTTAGAATAATTCCAAATAGAAAATAATAGAGATTTAAGTATGTACTCCATTTTATGTCTTAATTTTCGTTCAAAAACTCTAAAAATATTTATGAAGGTGGTTCAAGGATAATTACATTGTATTTTTCAGAAGTATAAAAATATTTTAAAAAATAAATATCAAAGTTTAAAAGGTATTTTTTATGACTTTTATTTACCTCAACTCTCTCACTTTTACTCTATTTTCTTCCTTCAGTCTAACCCTGAAGATAAATATACTTTTTTACTGCAATCTTCTTTGATTCCCCATTGGTGGGGTTAAGAAAAAAGTGTATTTTTTCAAGAAGAAAGAAGAAGCAATATAAAAGAAATTAATAGAGAGAAAGATATATATATATATATATAGATTATTTAAAGGTGTAAAAAGGGTATATATATACCTCTTAAGACTTGGTTTCTTCCCTGCAAATAATTCATATATTCCTTCATATATCCTCGTTCCCATGGAGAAAGACAAATCTCTCAACAACCCTGTTATCAACCTTCCAAAGAAATTTCCCGATCACCCCACCGCCTTCAACCGCCCCACGATGCCTCCCGGAGGCGGATGGAAAGCTGCCATCTTCATAATATGTACAATTCTCTACTTCTTTTTCTTTTCTCATTATTCTCTTACCCAATTTTAAAATTTTTATTTTCTTTTTATCACAGTTCAAGAAATTACAAAAAAAACTCTCGTCTCGTATTTATTTTCATTCTGATTGATTTTCATTCTCGACAGTCGTAGAGGTTGCTGAACAATTTGCCTTTATCGGCTTGTCCAGCAACCTCATCATGTACTTCACCACCGTCTTCCACCAACCGCTTGGCATGGCGGCTAAGCAAGTCAATAACTGGGTTGGTGTCTCTGCCGTGTTCCCCTTACTTGGCGCCTTCGTCGCCGACTCGATGCTTGGTCGGTTCAAAACCATAATCATAGCCTCCCTTATATACTGTCTTGGAATGGTGCTGTTGACCGTATCGGCGACTGTGATCGGAGCCGGTCACCGGAAGGCGGCGTTTTTTTTGGCACTGTACATTTTGTCGGTCGGAGAAGGCGGTCACCGGCCTTGTGTACAGACTTTCGCCGCCGATCAGTTTGACGAGGAGTCGCCGGAGGAGAGGAAGAAAAAAAGTTCCTTCTTTAATTGGTGGTATGTGGGCCTTGTGGTGGGCTCCACTTTCGCTGTCTTTGTGGTTATTTACGTTCAGGTATTGTTTTATTATTATTTTATTATTTTATTATTACATTTTTTTTTATAAGAAATTTAATCTAACTGAAATTCAAAAATCTTTCTTTTCACAAATCACTGTCAAAGAAAGGAGGAAAGAGAAAGTAGGTCGATTTTCATTAAGAAAGATATATATATATATATATATATATATATATAAAATAAAAAAGTACACGCTATATATATTTATTTTCTACCGTTAAATATAAGATGGGACATTTGCATCGAATAAATTTTTAATTTTTTTTGCAGCTGTATGTTGTTGCTTTTAAATGAATGTTATTATATAAATTAAAGAGGGATTGTTAGAAGAAATAATAGATGAGGTGGCTCGAATTATGTTTGTGTTTTTTGGTTCTTAAAAAAATTTAAAATTCATATTTTTAGCCTTTTTAATAATTCCATTTCACTGTATTTGTATGTAGTTGCTTTTTAAGGAAGGTGATGAAACAAATATAAAAGATTATGTTTTAATTAAAGGAAAATTATTATAAAAATTAGAGTTTAATATTTTTGATGAGTATACAAATAAAAAAAAATGCTTGAAGGGCATGTTGATTCGAAGACTAAATTTGTATTTAAAAAATAATTCAAACAAGTCTTAAGTCTTTGTAACACTGATAATGCATATAACCAAAAATTCTAAGAAAAATAACATAAATTATTGCATTGATAGTAACTCATGTTTTAATTTATAATAAAAATAAAATGAAAAACAGAACTCACACGATTAATAATTATAGAAACATATGTTATTTAGTGCAAAATATAATTAAAAATATATATTTTATTAGGCCATTAACAAAAAGTTCCATACTCTTTCTACACAAAAAGTATTATATTAGTTTCTCTTTCTTCTATTATAAAAATATATAATTAACTCAGCTTTTTTCTTTTTTTAACAACAAAAAAATTAAATAGGATAATATCGGATGGGGAATGAGTTTCGGAATACTAGCCGGAGTTTTGGCGGCGGCAATAATTCTATTTCTGGCCGGAGTTAAGAAGTACAGACGCCAAGTGCCGGTCGGAAGTCCGTTGACCAGAATAGCTCAGGTGGTGGTGGCGGCAGCGAGGAAGTGGCGCGTGGACGAGACGCGCCATGAATGGAGAGTGTGTTATGACGAGGACAACCACGCCAAAAATGAGGAGGAAGGTCAACACAAGCTTATGACTTTGGTTCGCACAAACCAATTCAGGTATGTCTCAATTTTCCTTCATAGGTCAACTCCTTTTTCTTTTCCTTCTTTTTAATGAAATTTAATAAATCTATCCTCTTTCCTAAAGTTTATATTTCAAATGGTTTATTTTAGTTTATCAACCTCAAATAAAAAGTAGTTTCAGTTTTTAAACTTTAATTAATGAAAAACTTGACCTATGACATATTTTGTAATTATTTGTGTCCTGTTGGATAATTATTTTATTTTTTGTTTTTTATTTTGAAAATTAAGCCTATTTTCTACTACATCTCCATTAAATACAATAATTGAATTATTTGTTAAATTTCAAAAACAAAAATAAATTAAAATAAATAATAATTTATAAAACATGATCTTGATTAACGAATAAATATCTATATAAATAAATATTTAAAGTTTGATGTACCGATTAAACTGAGTATAACTCAATAATCATTGGATGGTTTTCTTTCTTTTATGGCGTTCTTATATACCAATTATAATTTTCATTGAATATTTAGTGAGAAATTAATAGAGCTAGAATCCAACTTGTAGTGCTATAAAATTTTCGTCAAGCGTGGCCTGACCCAAGATCTTTTACGATCTTTGGAGCAGGATTTTGGACAAGGCAACATTGATAGACGAAGAGGACGAGGCGAGGAAGAAGCGGGACCCGTGGCGGCTGAGCACGGTGGGAGAGGTGGAGGAGGTGAAGGTGGTGGTGCGGCTGATTCCGGTCTGGGTGAGCTGTTTAATGTTTGCAGTGGTGCAAGCTCAGATCCACACATTCTTCACAAAGCAAGGCTCCACCATGTTCCGCTCCGTGGGCCCCCACTTTCAGCTCCCCCCGGCATCTCTTCAAGGTGTCGTCGGCCTCACCATCCTTCTCACCGTCCTTTTCTACGACCGCGTTTTTGTCCCCGCCGCCAGAAACTTTACCGGCCACCACTCCGGTAACTACTTTTTATTATTATTATTATTATTTATTGAATTTCCATACAAAATTAATTTTGAATGTTGATTTATATTGCAAATTTGGTTCCTATAGCTATATGGTTTTGGTTTATAAGATTTGGTTAATCTATCTTAAGAACCCGATGATTTTTATTCTTAAAAAACAATCAACACGACTCTAAAATTTAATACAATATCAAATATCAACGAGCATAGTAAATGCTCAAAGAGGAGGAAAAAGAGAAACTAGCATAGTGAGTCAAATAGGAATGATGAGTCCACTATCATGTAAATGAAAAAAATGTGAGATTTGACTAAATTTATATAGCTAGTGGATCAATCAATTGCAACTAGGCCCAAAATATGTGGATCAAATTTATGCTTTTTCAAATTATAGGGATCCAACTATACTTAAATTATAGGACCAAATTCATAATTTTAATTTCTTAAATTTATTATGAGTTTTTAAGTGTTACATGTTTCCTTCTCTTCGGGTCGTTAAAACTTGTAAATTTTTATGCAAAATGAAAGACAAATTCATGGACTTAGTTTGTGTGTGAGGGAATTTAACATTGTATTTCAAATTTGTATAGAAGGATTATATATATTTATTATTTACTCGTTTAGAATGAGGTGTTAATTTTTGTAAAAACTTATGTATTATAACATGCAGTTACATTGAATGATTTTTGCAATTTACAACCCGCAGGCATTACAGTGCTACAGAGAATAGGAATGGGCCTATTCATCTCCATCCTCACCATGGGGGTCTCGGGGGTGGTAGAGGCGAAAAGGGTAGCCATGGCTGGGGAGCATGGGCTGATGGACACCCCAAAAGCGACGGTTCCAATGACCATCTGGTGGCTAATTCCACAATACATGCTCTGCGGCGTGTCGGACGCCTTTGCCATCGTGGGTCTCCAAGAACTCTTCTACGACCAAATGCCCCAATCCATGAGGAGCTTAGGCGCGGCGGCGTATATCAGCATCATCGGGGTTGGAAACTTCCTGAGCAGCGCAGTCATCTCCATCGTCCAGGCAGGGAGCGGCGGGAGATGGCTGGAGGACAATCTGAACCGTTCAAATCTACATTATTTTTACTGGGTTTTGGCTGCATTGAGCGCCTTCAATCTGTGTGGGTATGTTTGGATTGCCAATGGCTTTGTGTACAAAAGAGTTGGACCCAAAAATAATGGTATTGATGATGTGAAGAACAACAGTAGTAATAATGTTAATGGGTGCTATGGGGATGATATCATTTGAAGATAATTATTATGATATAATTTAGAGAGAGAAGATATACATAATCATGATCATCATTAATCTCTGTTTTCTTCATTCTACTAATTTGGTAGAGTTTGAGTTAATTTAATTTATAGGTCTTTGGTTTGTGTTGGGCGTGTTAATTAGTGGTGTGCTTTTTATTAGGATGTCATAATTATAATTATATAGTTAACTAAAAACTACCGGCGTTCATATTATTTGTACGTGATTGAGAATTATTTGTTTTTCTATTTTTAAAAATTAGAGCTTATTTATATTATTTTTAAAGTTATTTTTTAAATATAACAAAATAAGTCGACTTATTATGACATTTTGCTATATTTAAAAATATTTTTAACAGTTTTATCATTTAAAACAATTACCTTTATTTTATCACCTACTTGTTAAAAGTGTTTTTTTAACATCCAAACCATGCTTTGAAACTAAATTAAAAAAAATAATAATTAAAACTTTTTTTTTTGAGATTTCACTCAGAACTCAAATATTTATTTAATTAAGATGAAAATTTTTGTAAGAAAATGGTTACAACACAACCACATTTTTTTAAATCTAAAAACTAAATAGGTTATCAAACAATGCTTAATTAATTAAGCCTCATATAATTATCAATTAGTTGTTGTTGATTTCTGTTTTTTTTTCTTTAATTAAGCTTATAAATATATATTATTTCTACCTATGATGTTTTTGGTTTATTTATATACTTTTAAAACTTATAAATGTATATTATTTCTACCCATGAGTTGTTTTTGGTTTATTTATATACTTTTAAAATTTGTTTTCAAAGTTCATTTTGAAACTAGAGAAAAAATAATAATTAATTTTTTTTTGTTAGGAATTTAATTATTTTTTTAAGAGTAAAAACAATAATTGGAAGAAACACTTAATTTTCAAAAATGAAAAAAAAAAGTAAAAATTGGTTATACATCAAATTAAACGTGGCCAAGAACAGCATATAAGCTTAATTGTAACGAAATATTATAATTCCTTGAACTTAATTTTTAGATTTAAATATACTTTTAGTCCCTCACTCAATTTTTGGTTTTAAACTTGAGATTGACGAAACTTTTAAAATAATGGATGATAATTGTGTTCTTTAAAAAAGTCAGCTATAATATAAAATATGTTAGTGTGGGATGGATTTCAAATTTAAACATGAAAATATTTGGAAAATAAGATAAATATAGGAATTTTTAGGAATTGGTTAGAAGAGAGATTAATTTTTTTTTTTTGGAATATAATTTTCAACGCTATATTTCAATTGTTACATTAAAAAAAAAAAAACAATAATAAAATAAAAAAATAAAAAAAGTCCATAAACTAAATCATTGAAAAAACAAAAGTTTTAAGCATCAAATTATATTATTGGAGCCAAGCATGTAGAATTATAAAATGTATTTTAACCTAATTAAAAAAGAAGGTTCAAATCTAATTTACTAAACAGCCCCTAAGTTGGAATTTGCATATCCATTAAAGCAATGGAAGACATGAGTGGAAAAATAAAAGTTAATTCATCTTATCTTGACTAAATGGTTTAGGTACTAAAACCAAATCCAAGATTTTCTTTGCAAGATTATTTTGAAGAAAAAAAATTTTGTTTCATTTTTGCTTGTCAATATATTTTTTATTATAATATTGAATATAAATCAACTAGTTAAAAATATACATTTCGTGATCAATAGATAAAAAATTTGAAGTCTATTCACACCACTCTAAACATTAAACATTTTCAAAAAAAAAAAAAACATGAAAATTAAATGTTATTATTTCAATGCCCTTGAACAATATTTTATTTAATTATTTAAAAAATAAAAATAAAAATGAAGTTTCATTTGTATTCAAATGTTAGACAAACATATACTCATTGCATTATTGGTTTAATTAATTAGCAAGATGTGTGGCAGATAATTACAAATATTTAAATAAAAGGTTTTTTTTTTCTTTTACATTCTAAATAAAAGGTTAGTTCAGCCAAAGTTTATCCTGTAAATATGTCACGTATCAACATTTTAATAATACTCAAAATACATTAAATAATTTATAATCTTGAACATCTTTTTTTTCATTATTTTATTTTTTTAAAAGGATACCATGGATACAATTTTCTAATACACAATAACTTTTTGTTATTCAAACTTTTCTTTTTCATTCCACATCTTAATTATAATTTTTTAAATAACTTCAAAACAGAAAACATGGTTATACACATGTACATATATATTCTTTTAATAAATTTTAAAAGAATGCGTTAAGTTAAAAATCTAGTCTCTAATTAAACTTGCACCCATTTGTGTCTAATAGATATAGTATTCAACTTTAAAGATGTCAAGTTAATAGATCTTTGAAATTTTAATTTTATGTTAGATATAAGTTGAATCTTGTGAGTAATAAAATATTGGACTTTCAATTCTGTGAGTAATAAATTTGTGATTTTTTTAAAAATATTGAATGATATGCTAAGTTTTCATCAAACTTTAAATTCAAAACTAAAAGAATACCTTTTTCTTTTTCTAAATTTAGAGACTATGAATCACCAATTTGACCCAGAAATGAAAGTTGGAGATTAAATTTGCAATAAAATTAGTGAATCATTCATTAACTGTATCTGTAAAAAAGAGGGAAAAAAAAGGGCTATCTCATCTTTGATTCATCTTTTTTGAGCACTATAGTCTTGGGATTACATTACATGTGAAGCAACTATAATCTTTAACTCAAAAAGGGATTGGAAGATAGTATAGAATTAATTCATATATTCTCCACTTTTATTATATGGCTTTTTTATTTATTTTATAATTCATATTTATTTAATTATATAGGTCAAGAAAAAAAGTGTGGATAAGTTTGAGTTGAACAACATTTTCTTTTCTGATCACTAAATGGGTTTAATCATTTAGTTAAAATAACACACAAAAAGAAAAGTTTCACATGTTATAAAACACTTAAAATTAATCACTTTATTTTTTCCTTTTTGGGCAAAAGGGTTAGGATTGGGTCATTGTCTTCTTAGGACTGGGTCATTTTCAAAACTTTGTTTTTCACCTTTATATATACTAATCTCCATATATACTAAATTCCTCAAAAAAAAAAAAAAAAAAAAAAAAAAAAAAAAAAAAATCTCTAAACAAAATCCTATCTATTTTTTGGAGTTTAAATTCTAATATCTAAACCAAACATATGATAATATTAAATGGTTTCATGCCGGGGTTTCCACGAATATTAATGATTGAATCTTCCGGAAAGAGACTCCCCTAAAAGATTAATTAGCGAAACAATTTAGACCCTAATTAAATTATGATTACTTTAAATATCATTCGTGCACAAATTCTCACACATGTGTAAATTTCTTCTAATGTTGATTTTACTAAACAAATCATTAAAAATTGATGCAAGAACAATTTTTAAAGAAAATAATCCTAACCAAGAGTCTAAATCAATCCACAAATGAAAGCGTTTAAGAGTTTAATTATATTAATTGAATTATAAGTGTCAACAATTTTTTTCAAACAAAACATAATGAAGTGGGTAAATTGATACACTTGCAAAAAATTATGGTCCAAATGGATACATTTATTAGTACATGGTTTTGATTGATACATACCAAAGTTTAAGAATATAAATTGATATTTTACCTAAACTTTAAACAAAATCTGATTTTTCTAAAATAATATTAATTGTAATATATTTATCATATGTCTGTTTCTAAAAACAGAGATGCATGAGTATCCAATGTAAAATGATACTTAGAAAAGATATGGCAAAGAAAGAGGACATAATTATACACATGTTTTTTGAGATGTGAAAAAAAAGGGTAAACAATGGGGTCACAAGATAGGAAGGGAATCAATTCTACAAATTAAAGGGAGGGATGGAGAAGAATAAAAATGATATTTTCATGTTATTTTTTTAACTTTAATATACAACCCTCATCACACATTGGGGTGTTGGAAAAAATAATTTTTTCGTTCGACAAAAGAATGACGGTAATAGAATATATAAGTAGAATTATTTTAAATGGTAAAACTTTTGTTAGACCGCAATAAACTTCTATTATTGATTTATTCAATAATAGAAGTTTATTGCGGTCTATCACAGTCCATCATTGATAGACAATGACATTTTACTATATTTGTAAATATTTTGATTTCTTTTGTTACATTTGAAATCAACTCAATATTTAATAATTTTTATTTTTAATCCATTTCTTTTCAAATTTAGAATTGGTTGGTTTATTTTGTTTTCATTAAAAATATATATACTGACATTTAAAAAAAAAAAAAAATGTTCTATCTCAATAGTTTGAAATCCCAAGCACCTTTTTGTCTTTGGTTTCCCTATTCAATTGGGGCTCTCTCTTTTGTTTTTTATTTTTTTATTTTTTGATAAAATTAATAAATTAAAGAAGTTGGGAGAGGGGAAGGTATGCCTCAAACATGCAATATTTCCGCACCTATAATCCCTCTCTCAAAATAAAATTTTATTGTTATTTAAATCATAATTTATACTAAGCTTTTAAATATCACCATATTACTTAACACTAATTTTTCTGTCAATAAAATGTTTATTTGATACCATGATTAAAATAACAAATATATTAATAAAATATTAATATCAATGAATAATCTATAAATAAATAATAATTATAAAATTATTTAAATTACTAATTAAATTATTTGAATTTTAAATTGAGTTATTACATCTTGTTATATTGTAGATGATATCTTTATATTAAGATTAGTACATGAACATTTTTTTTTTATATTGTACGAGTATTTATGAAAAGAAATATGGATTCATCTATCAATAAATATATATATAGGGAGAAATATATTATTAGTAAATATTTGAATCTTGATTTGAGGATATCAAACAATATTTTATTATTTAAATTTATATATCCCATAAATTCTTTTGGGTGAACGGGAAGGTCTCAAAGGTTCTCCACCGCCCAATTGAATATCAACATTTAGCCCACATTTTATTAAAAAAAAGGAAAATTTACAAAGTCCATCTTAATATTTTATTTTGTACATATATGTTTTAGTTAAGACAAACAAATAGTACACATATGAAGTAAAACAATAAAAGAAGAGAAAAAAATCCTCAATTTTTTTTTTTTTTTGATAAAGGATAAATATCGATCAATAAACATTTTTTTTTTCAGATTTGGTTAAAGGATTTAATTTTGTTTTATCTCGATCCAAAACTTATTTGAAAAAGAAAAAGAAATTGTAAAAATCTAAAATTTGTTAAGAAGAATTTCAATAATTTTGAAAAATAAATCCATTGAAATTTGAGCTGAGAAGATGGCTGGCGACTGCATGTGCTTTAAAATTAAAGGATCACAGTCGTACGATGGGCCAATATATCTTCAAAGAATAATGTTAAAATCTTATTTTTATCTATTTTTAGTTTCAACGTGGGAAAAAAATTAACTAAATATAATAAGAACTAATAGAGTATACTAATGGTTTTTTTTCATTAAAAATAAATAAAATATCACTAATGTAAAATTTAAATTTATCTAAAAAAAATAGTGAACTACTCATTCTTAAATTAAAATATCCATATATATAATTTTTCTATAGACAATATTTTGCCGATATTTTCCTTAATATTGTCATAAAATGAAATCTTAAAAATAATATAAATATAGATATGGTAGAAAATAGTACATATCATTCATCCATAATAACGATTATTTCAATCAAAATCCAACTTAATCATTAATTACCGTAAAAGTTAAAAAGAACAGAATGGATTATTAGTGTCATCAAGTGAAACTAATTAATAGATAATGATTTGTTTAAGAAATGACATGTATTTATTATTCCCCCCTAATAAAAAAGAAAGTCTATCTCTCTTGATTTGGACATAATCAAAATTTGAATTTAGACATAAACTCTGAAGTTTGAATTTGAATCCAAGTGAATTTAGACAAAATCAAATTTTCATCTCAAATCAAATTTCACAAAGTTTATTTTAGAATTTTATTCCAAATCTAAAACAAATATTTCACCTTATTCCAAATATATTTTTATAAAAGAATATATATATATATATATATATATATATATAATCCAAATTAAAACTATTTGAGAACATAATGTAGGAATTGTTATAATTAAAAATTTTGATTGAATTACAAGTTTCTTGTATATTACATGAAAAAAAGGTCGACATAGAAACTTCAAAACTATAGTATAAACAACCATGCTCGTCAAATAATAAACTTTCTAAACTCACCTTAACAACTCAACTTCCCAATTAATAAAAATGTTGGCCACCAAAATTGAGAGAGAGAGAGAGAGAGAAAAAAAATAGTCAAAGTATATAATAATTGAGAAATGGGAAAAAGTCCAAAAGAAATAATATATATATATATATATATATATATTAGAAAAAAATAAAAAATAAAAAAATAAAAAAGAAGAAATGAAAGCAAAGGGAAGCAGGTTGTTGTTGTTTGGGGAGATTGATTGTGTAACAAAATCTGTGGGATCTTCCTTTCCAAACTGTCAAAATTTTCAAAGGATTTCGCCATATCCCAAATTCCCCATTCTAATCTTACCCTTACGCCATGCCTTCCTTTCTTTCTTTCTTCTCCATTTATAAACCCTTTCCTCTTCTTCTTCTTCCCACCAAAATTCCCTTTATTCTTCTTCTTCTTCTTCTTCTTCTTCTTCCTTTGATTTTTTCGATTTCCCATGGCCCTTCTCTCTGCTGAGCCTCGATTTCATGTCTTGGCTGTTGATGACAGCCTTGTTGATAGGAAGCTCATTGAAAGGCTCCTCAAAACTTCCTCCTTCAATGGTACTCTGCTACTCAACCCCCCATCTCTCTCTTTCTCTTCAATCTGTTTTTCTTCTGGTGTTGAGAATATGAATTTTGATGTCGCCAATGGTTTTACGGTTTTGGGATTCACTGGTAATTTAATATAATGTAGATTTAGAATGTTGGGTTTTCTCCCATTGTTAGTCCATTGTTAGATCTTGTGCTAATTTTCGAGCTCACGAGCTATTGGCTAAGTTTTCAGTAAGTTGAGTGGTGATTTAATATGATATTGGATTAACTACTACTACAATGTTTATGTAATTTTTTCCTCAATCATACGGTTGATAATCACTCACTCTGGAATGACTTTCCAAATTTTAAATTCTTGAGGAGAAAAAAATCCTTCAAAAAGGATTGCAAGTGTTAGAAAAGATTTTTTAAACATTCAAGGGTATGTTTGGAATGACTTGATTTTAAGTGTTAGAAAAATGTTTTCATTGGAACATGCTCTAATCTATATAATCTATGGTTTTGGTTGGGTTGAGTGATGATTGATTTAACAAGTGGGTTGGTTTTTCTTGTTTGTTTTTCTCCATAGTTACTGCTGTGGATTCTGGAAGCAAAGCTTTGGAGCTTCTGGGTTTGGTTAGAGAAAGAAATGGAAGCACGCATTCTCCTATTTCCCCTGAAAATCATCATCATCATCATCATCATCAACAAGTTAACAATTACCAAGCTTAAGCTTGATTTGGATGTTTGTTTTGTTCTTTTGAGGCATTGTTTGATTAGTTTAGCTTTGATATTGCAGGAGATTGAAGTTAATCTCATCATTACAGATTACTGTATGCCAGAAATGACAGGCTATGATCTTCTCAGAAAGATCAAGGCAAGTTTCTTCTTCTTCTTTTCAAGACATAGGCTTAATTTTCTTGTTGGGTTTCTACTTTTCAAACCATTTTTTTTATTCTCTCTCCTTCTAAATCTGAAAAGAAAATTTCCAATCTGGTTTTGCAGGAATCTGACTCACTTAAAGACATTCCTGTTGTGATTATGTCCTCTGAGAATGTTCCATCAAGAATCAACAGGTGAGCAAAACTGATAGAACAACAAGAATCAATTTATTTATTTCTTTTTTCAAGCAAATCAAAATCTGAAATGATAAACCAGAAAATTCATGTGAATCTGAATTGGGTTTTTTTTTTTTTTTTTTTTTTTGAATCAGATGTTTGGAAGAAGGAGCTGAGGAGTTTTTGCTAAAACCAGTGAAATTATCTGATGTCAATAAGCTTAAGCCTTTCATATGTAGAGGTAAAGCCAAGGAAATGGATTTCAACAATCTCAAGAGAAAGGAAATGGAAAAGAGCCAATCATCTGAGAGAACAAGAACAAAATACAATGAACTTTTCTGAACTTTTGGGGATGACCATTATTACCAGATTTTCTAGAGTTAAATGACCATTTTTATGTACTTTCTAATGCTACAAGAGTGACCAGTCATTTTGAAATTTGTCTACTTGTACAAAGTTGATGAAAATTCAGATTTTTTAGGCTTAGAAATCTCATTATTTTGTAGTTTAGAGATGTGAACTCGTGATTTGATCTCTACCAAACAAACAAAATAAAGGCATACAACTTTATTTTTCTTTTCATTTTCCAATTTTGGCTTTGAGCCACTAATAAGATTGCCGAATGAATTTGGTCAAGATTTGCTTGTTTCCAATTCCTCCACGAAATTGGTTGTCAATCTTGGAAGGATTTCAAGGGAATCATAATGGGAATTTTGATATTTCATGTTTGAACAATAAAAAGAAAAAGAATTTTCAAAACATGGTGTAATATTACTTTTGAAGATCTTGATAAGAAATTATTTGATCTTAAAAAATATACTTTATTACTTCTCATATTAGATTGGAAACATGAATTTTCATAATACGTTTGCACTTTTATCCTTTTGATACTCAAGGCAAGGAAGAGGAACAGGAGTAATAATATTACGTCTTGAATTAAATGTTCATAATATTCATTGAAATTGTACAGAGTTTGAATCAGGCTTCTCATTTACCTAAAAATAATAATAATAAATAATAACATATGAAGAAGAAAGAAAGAAAGAATCAGACTTCTCATTTTGATGATTAATGATTGTCATTCTCTATTTCTCTTAATCTGATAAAAAGAAAGGAAAGAAAGTGGAAAGATCTTGATTGATTGGGGAGAATCTGCAAGATATTGGAAGAATTCTCTTCCTTCTTCATATTCGCCATCTGAAAATAAATTAACTATTTAATCTTGAATCAACAGCGAAGATCAGAAGCACACTAATGATCAGATCTTTGAATGAAGTATATAAATTTTCTTCTAAAAACATACGAGTCACTAATGCTTAACCTTTAAATTTTGCTCAAATGAAGATAAGAATTACCAAAGAGAACATTCAATCCTAGTGAAAGTAATACATTGATTCTTATCCACAAGAGAGGAAAAAGGAAAGCAAGGAAAGTAGTTAAGAATGTACCCATTGAGATTTTGGTCAAATTTCCCAAGTTGAGAGGGAAACAAAAGGGTAGAAAATGAACTTCTTTCACTCCATCTTATATATATATCTTTTCTTATGTAATCGGAAAGTTAGTAAAAAAAAAAAAAAAGAAAGCACTACCACTGAGGTTATCCATTTCTATCCTTTTCCTTGACTACCTAAAGATAATTCCTGGTTACTTCTCAAGAATATATAATGAACTACAGAGATCTTAGCTTTCTTGTAGACTAAAAAATTGGAAAACCCCTCAATCAACCAACCTTTCTAGGATGCTTGCCCTAATTTCAACCTTTTACATACTGAATAAAGCAAATGAGAAGAAAGAAGACAATTCACTTTTATTTCTTTTATAAAGCACAAGAAAGAAGTCAGGTTTTAATATGTCAGGAACAATATAGTTAATTGATCAAATATCTAACCAGAAATTTGAAATGAAGATTTTTTAAATGGTAAATTTTGTAGACATATTACATACATCACATCTTTCATTCTTACACCAGCAGTATTACAACCTGCATCAATATTTCAATGGCTTAGCCTATAAGAGCATAACAAAAAATGATAGCAAGTGTACATTTGGGATACGTTTCCCTCTCAAAAAATCATACATGGGGAGCAGCTCAAACATATAAAAGTCTAATTTGAATTCAAACCTGGCCTGCTGTCTGCTGCTAGGTCCAGGAATGGAGTCGGGCGAGGGAATCCAAATCACTATACTCTGACAGCTCTGTTGTGACCTTTGTTTTGATTCCTTGGATCTCATGAGACCCACCCGCCATTACAATGAAAAAGCTTGCCCTTTTTGCTTGCTATCACGAGTGTTTGCTACTTCAATACACCCCGGATCTGGAGCGCACTCTATATTTCTGCATCAGAAGCTACTCTACTGAACTATAAACATTATGCAGATCCAAGTTCTTCTAAACCGAAGTAATAACAATATGCTGATTGAATTCTTCAGTCTTCAGCAATAACTTGGATCTGAAAACAAAATGAGCATACAGCTACTTCTATTTCTTGACTTTATGAATAGCATTTGAGCCACTGAAGACACCATTTGCCTCCATTTTTCCCTTCAAGTTGTAATACCAATCTTATTATGTCTACACTAACAGCAATAAAATATGTCAGAGACTGCACTATATAATTAAATATTCTCTACAACCTTTTCCATCATAGGATTCGTCCTCACAAACTTGAGCTGAGAAAGATAATTGCTCCCGGCAAAATCGTGCAATGAACGATGAGCTCTTGGTCCTTCATAATCAGGCTTGCCAAATTCTTCCTTCATCAATCTTTTGCACTCATCAGTATCCTTCATTTAAAAAGGGAAAAACAAAGCATGAAGAAAAAAAAGAGTAAATAATGAGGCTTCAAGCATTAAAATGAACATAATAAAAATTAAAAAAAAAAAAAAAAAAAAAAAAGGCATTAAAAGGAACGACGTGGAATGTCTCAGAAAAATCAACCATTTAAGGGTAAAAATACAACCATATAATGTCGAAAAGAGAGTTTAGCCTACAAAAGTACCAAGGATTAGAGAACACAGGATAATGGAATTGGCATGAAATATATACTGGAGGCTGAACACTTTTTTTTAGTTCAACAAATAAATAATGTCGTAGAACTATGCTTAGACAGTAAGGTTGGCTACTGGTGGCGGGAATATTGCAGTCACAATTCCCACTAAAAACCAAAGCACTACAACAAATGGAAAAATCAATTGGAACATCAACTGTTTTCATTTTTTATCAGAAACAAGAAAAATATAAAGAAGAAACCAGAGACAGCCCAAGGCAGGGGAAGAGAGATCCCCCTCCCACAATACTATAAGAGAAGAACCTTCCAATCACGAAGATCTCAAGCACCTAACTAAAGCAAGTCACTTACTAGTTACTATACAAATAGGAAAATGATTGAACTTAAGCTGCTTGACAACCACAACAATCCACGGCATGTTAATGATATGATAACGCAGTGATGTAGAATTTTAAGCACCAGCACAAGATGAACTTGATTGATAGAAATTACAGAAAGGTGAAGAGTCAAGAGAGAAGATTCAAGATAAACTGAGATATTGGGGGATGAGGCTTAAGGAAAAACTCTTTGAATTTCCAGGGTTTCTATAGCTGACAGCAAGGACAGATTAGTAGAAATGAATATGGCTTTGACAGGATAAAGATTCTACAGGATTTCAAGTCCTCAATCCGAATTCAAATGGTGAGTTCCAGACATGTGTTGGCACTTTGTCTTACATGTCCATGGACTCTTCTTTTCACACGGAGGCACTTATTTTTTCCTTTCGGAAATATGGAAGTAAAATTCCAAAAAGAATGTTGAGATTCTTTTTATTGGTCCCCATTGGCGAGGTTAATATTTTCAACATATTCAATAGAAAATTCCTAGATCAGCCTTCTCCAGAACTAGTGTTGTACAAAAATTGTGAAAACCAGGACCATGTGCTTTTTTTTTTTCCTGGACTTCCAGAAGAAGATTTTTGGGGTTATTTTAGGTCACCAGGTGTTACTCGTAGAATGTTCAGGCTCTCTTCATCCAGATGTATCCTAGCACTTATAAATAGAATGGAAAAAGAGACTTCATACAAGGTATTTAGGCTTTCTTGAATTCTAAAATGTTATCTTTTAGAAGTTCTTTGGGTGGAGCTGTTTACAATTATATAGAGGCTTTTACAATTTTTATTGATTGGAGGGAGAAAATATCTTGTCTTTAGTCTATTTCTTGTGCATGTTTTCCACTTTAATAAAAGGCTTCTTGTGTGTGAAACAAAACATAACAGATGTGAAAGGTGTGTTCGGCCAAGAATAAGGAACCAAGGTCCTCAAATCTCGATACATTGAACCTTTGTAATCAAAGGCACCTTTAGTAAATTCCTTCAGAAGACATTGCTGTAATATAATTACACAAGTAAACAGGTTCTTATTTTTTAGAAAAGAAACCAGCTTTTATTAAGATAAATGAAAGTAAAAAAGGAAGGACCTACAAAAATAAACAGCCAAAGTTCACAAAAAACAGAACGCAAAATTACAAAAAATAGAGCACATAATGACAAGACGATTAATACCCCAGGCAAGATCACTACCATTACCACTACTAGTATTTCAAGAACCTATGGCATACCTGTAGAAACTGTACCATTTGCTCTTCAATAGTTTCATGCATTACTAAGGTTTCAACATGAATAGGACGAGTAGCACCCATCCGATGAGCACGACTAATCACTTGTTCCTCCATGCTGAAAAAAAGTAAAATAATCGAGCAAATTACTATAGTTGGAAACAATCCTATGCTGAGCAGTTAAAAAATAATACAGAACGGCCAAAATGGATTAGTTATTAATGCTTTATCTGCTGAGAGATCAGAGCCAAATGTATAGAAACATTGATCTATTACTCCGATTAAAAGTGCAAAAATGCAAGATGAACTGGAAAGGTATGCGAAGGAAACCAAGATAACACTCAATGAAGGATGAAAATAAATCATGAGTCCTGTTCCTCAAGTATCTGGAGATGTTGTGTAAGCCCTATTCAGAAACCTGGAGTCTGCATCTAACTCACTCAAATCCAGTTAGCATTCTTATGTTTCAAATGAAAGCTAGCATCAATTACAATTGTTTGAAAACTGCAAAATCACTTATTCAAAGGTTTCATGTGCATATTCTGTTACAGCTGCCCATGCCAAAGAGTTGACGAACGTTCAGCTCTTTTGCAACTAACAGATTTTTAGAAAACAATTTTGTTGGTGTTAGGCTTTACAGATCCAACTTTCCCACAAAAGTATTGCATCATGTTTTAGTTTTTGGCTATATACATTTATGACATATGTTTATTAGTTTTTTTTCCCCCTTTTGGTAGAAAACAAGATTTTTATTAAAGTCAAATAAGGGTGGAAAATAAGACAATTCACTCTAGAGCTTTAGGAGTTTAGAACATCAGTCTAATTGACTTGTAACAATTTAATACAAGACAAATTGGAAAGAGGTAAGATTGTATTAATCACAACTTACCACATTAGCATAAGCAAGATTAACTCTTATGTTAAAGACATAACTGGCTACATAAAGGGACAATTCATCATGCAACAATATCTATCATATGCCCCTTGTTAAACTCTTTTTCATTCTTGCAAAGCAAATTCAGATTGCTAGGAGAGATTTCTTTCAGGAAGGTCTGGATTCAAAGAAAATGTCTTACTAATCGAATGGTTAACTGTTTTCTTATCGAAGAAAAATGGTGGTCAACAATATATTAGTAATAATAAGGCAAGAGCCACATGCCTAATGAATCTGATTCTTCGTCGTACAAACTAATTGGCTTTTGTTTTTGTATCCCTAACCATATTGTATGTCTCATTTCATTTACTTAATGAAGAGGCTTGTTTCTTTTTCAAAAAAAAAAAAAACTAATAGCCAGTAGATGAGTTGCAAAAAATCCCCAGCTGGTAGCATAAATAACAGCAGGAGAAAATTCAATTAACTAATTTAAGACCTATCTTTGAACGAAATTCTGCTTCATGGGCTTGACGAATGTTTTCTCTCATTAACCACTTTCTCGTTTAGGAATCACAGATTCATGCATACTCAAATTACATGGAGAGAGACAGACGTCTATTGAGTACTCTCTCTACCAAGTTTGAAAGTTCTTGGTTTCCCTATATGTGAGTCATATACTTGAAGTGATAACTCCCTTCAGGTGAAAGGTAGGAAGGATGGTCAGGATTCACTATCAACCAAAAATCAGATCTGCTGCAAGAGTGTTTGAGATCGTGCAGACCAAATTGTTTTTTATTGTATAGTCCTGTAGGAAGGTCTAAATCATCCATCAAACGACTTGAACATAAAATTTTTTTGTAATACCTTCTGTCCCAGATTGGCTCCATTAGAAATACGTAAGTTACAAAGCTCAAATCAAGACCCAATGCAGCACTTCCATCCATCAAAAGCACCATGCAGCCAGGATCATGCTGAAACATGGTCAATGACTTCATCTGCACAGATGAAACAGAATCAATGCACACCAGCATCACACCTAGGCATCTATACACGTTCTGGACATGATAGAAATAAATGCCACACCTTATTACTAGCATGCATTGGACTATACATGCCAGCAAATCTGATGCCCGCAATGGTTAACTGGCCAAGGAGAAATGGTGTTAAGTACAGATGATCGTAGAAAATTCCTGGAATTTAGGGACAAAAGCAGAACAGTTACCTGTTGTTCAATGACATGAATATGCTCAAGAAATTGAGAGAAAATAAGAACTTTATCTCTGACTATTTCATGATCTGAAGTGATAGGCCTTGAGTGGCCAACTTCCTGTAGCAGTGCATCAGATTTAGCTAATGAAGGGGGAGGGGCCAAAGCAGCCTCATCATTCGCTTCACTTAAAGCTTTTAATCTCTGAACGAGATACGCAACTTTACTGCTAGATGTTGATTGCCAATCAGGATCCCAGTTATCCTGTAAATATCACACACCATGATCAATTGATCCTATGTTGATAAAGTTAGAAACCAAAATTTACAAGTAACTATCTCTCATAGTCACCCTACTTGCTTATATGATGGTTGCAACTCAATAAGGTCTTTTGGAACAGGCCACTTTGGGTTGGGATTTTCTGGCCGTGCTAAGGTTTCAGGAGTCTGCATCAGATATAATTTACCACAGCCAGGAAAAGTGCACCCTTCACTATCCAGAGCAACACAATCAAGGCACAGAAGATGCCTACATGGTGCAATCACAGGTAAACGACACCACTCCCCACACCTATACAAGCGTTCTTTGATTAGTAAAAATACAACAACGTGAAAGAGTCAGCATGAATTAAAGTGAAAAAATACCTAGAACAGCTCCCACCATGAAGGAGATTATATTTTATAAAAGAATACTCCTGTGACATGGGATCCAGACCATCATCAACGAGAATATCCATGGTTTCCTGAATATCTTCACCAGCTTCTGCAACTTTAATATGTCCTGCCACACAACAAGATAGTCTGATGTTCTTGATTGTTGTGCTTCGAAATTTCCATTGCTTTGGATTCAGTAAACTTTCAACATGAGAAGGATCATTCCAGTCAGCCATTAATATATTACGCCGCACAGTAACTACAAGTTCATTGTAACTTCGAGCATGCTCTTCCGTAAAATTTAGGTATTTTACTTTCTTGATGCAAGGTGGGATTGTCAACAAATCCGTCTTTCTTGCACTAATCATACACCTACGGAGTAAGTTCAACAAAAGTAACCTTCCTTCCTCCATCTCTGCCTCAAAAGGTCTGAGAATACCAGCCTCCCATGACTTATGGTTCTGACCATAGGCTTCTTCATGAAGAAACCGAAGTAATGGTTGAAGATGTGAAAGCTGACTATTAGGTGTGTTAGGAGTTGGAGTTCCGGTTAGTATCCAGCGATTTGAAGATACCAATGAAATAGCCATTTGCAATTTGTTTGTCAAGTTAAGACTAGAGCCAAGGGTGTGCCCTTCATCTAAAATGACCCTATGCCAATGCACTTGCATTAATATACTTCTTTTTTGTGGTCCCCATTCTGCACTTAACCGACTAAATGTGGTAATGATAACATCATAATCCCATGCTAGACAATGTGCAGAAGGTTTTCTATGATCAGTCCACACATAAACCAGTAACTGACCAGGTCTGACATGTTTTTGAATTTGAGTCTTCCAGTGATCAACTAGATTTGATGGAACAACAATCAGGGTTGCTCTTGATAAATATAACCGGACCAAATCTAGTGGCTCACTCAGTGCAATTCTCAAAGCAGCAACATCAAATGCCAAGTTGTGGAGATTCTGCGGGTAGTACCATCTCATAGTGCCTTTTTCCGTTTTTCTTACTAAACCAAATGCTTCAAATATTTGATGAAAACCACGGACATTACCACCAGGAACCACATAAGATGTCAATATAGGACTTCTTAAACCAGTTCTTTCCATTTCTGCAACTTTTTCAGGTGCAAGACTAGATAGCCAAGTCAAGGCTCTCTTTGTTCCAGAATTTATCAGTGCACGGTTTTCCTTGAGCACACTGGTGAAGAACGAAATATTTTTCTCCTCTCCTCCAGAGGTTTCTTTGCTGTAGAATCCTAGTATATTAGTAATTGGACGGCACTTGTCATATGATTCTTCTGGAACACTGCAACTTTGGTAAAAAGGATTGGTGTTCATACTACAAAACCAAGCTGCACTAGAATCAGCTATAGAAGTTTCTGCAAGCTTCCGCCACTTGTGACAAGCATCACATTGAACCCATGTGTCGTTATATTCAAATTTATCTGCATTGGTCGTCCCGACTACCTCATAGTTGTTTGTGAATCCATTAGATACACCAACTTTCTTTGCCCCAGCAGGAAACTTCCTCGTCCGTGTTCTAGTTGACTTTTTACCACCATTCATTTCTTTGGAAAGGCTAGATGCTCCTTCATACGCGAAAAGAAGATTTCTCTTGACACTACTACTCAAGCTCCTGGTGCATCGAACCACATGAACTGCTTTTGCATAGTCTGCAGAGGATGGAGACCTCAGCTCATTGCCAGCACATGAATCATTTGTTACTGTATGTCTATCATCCAAAGTTGTCAACCTTGCCCTTTTAGGGGTATGATATGTTAAGTCCTCCAATCCTTTGAGAGAATTCCAACCCACAGCTTCCTTCACCAAGAAATGGTCGGTGCTAGTATTACTGTTACTGCCAACCTCATAGTAACCACATTTACGATTGCCATTATGTGTACACCAAACAATTTGTACTCCAGGTGGTGGCTCTGCTAATGTTCCCTGAGTCTTTAAGATAAGGGACAGTGCAGTTATTGTCTTTCCTAAGCCAGGTTCATCACAAAAAAGCCCCCCACGAAAATCGGTGATAGCTGGGGCCCCCCCAGTGACTATTTCACCAGTAACAGTATTTATGTGGAAAGAAAAGCCATCTTCTGTTGAAAAAGGTGCATATAAAGGATGGTAGAATACTTCAGCACTTCGTTCACGATGTAACATCCATTCGACAGCCGCCTGTTGATGAGGATACAATTTGAGTTTCATGCATGGCATGATTGATGCAGCTAAGGATCTCAGATGGCGGCAAGTTGAAGCAACCCTAACAAGATCCAAAGGGCAAAGAGCTTTCAGTATATTATATAGAATGTCATCTGATATGTCCCATATGCCCGATTGAGAGGAATTATCCTCTTGTTGCATTCTCGTATGTTCAGGTTTGCTTGACTTAAGAATACTTGGCAAGCTTCGAAATATTTCATGAAGTTCAAAGAGCCTCCTATTTGAAGAACCTCCGGAACTATCGTGCAATTTGCAATTGTGGACATGACATTCTGCAAGATTCCAAACTCTCTTCCTGAACATATGCTCATCTTGAGAATGGTCTTTTCCAACAAGTATAGAGCTTCTCTCTTGCCATTCACAACTGAAAATATATAACATAAGAAATTGACATCATTTGTATGAAACAAAAATCCATTAAAAAAAGGCTATTAAAAGAAGTAGAAGTGAAGATCCTACTTAACAGAAGAAAAAATAAACAAATAAGAATGAATAGACAGCTATAGATTACAACTTACACCAATTTTTAAATAAAAAATAAAAGGAGAAAACCCTACTTGGCCTCTAAAACAAATAAGGTGCCAAAACAATTATTAATAAGGAACAAAACATCAAGAACTTTTGAGTTCGTCTTCAAAGAGATCCTTTCATTCCTTCCCTTTCAATAACTCATCACTACGGCAATATCTACAAGTCCTATCTCCTTTAAATTTAAGAATTTTTCACAACAATGCCACTCTCTTTTAAGTGCCTTTCTAGCGTGTAATGAAGGTCTGGTTTCTCTCTGACTCTATCATGTAAAGGCTACTAAGAATATTATCAGAGAGTGAAATAAATTGTTGCTTCGGGTCTCCATAAAAAGGACCCATTGATGAGGAAGATTAATTTGTGCAAAATTTTGAAGAATAAAATTGGTTTTTGTCCAAATAAGAATCGTGAAACTGAAGTTGAAGGAGATGAAAGCTCAAGATTACCAATAACGAGACAAAAATCCAGGTTTGGGTAGTTTAATAAAGGAATGAAAAGTCTACATTTTTTTTCACCTATATGAGCTGGTATCTATAAATTTTATGAAAGGATTATATGGATATATGGTCGGAGTTACAACTTATATCAGATATCTAAACATCTTCAAGCAACTACGTAATGTATAAAGGTTCCTTGATTGGTAGATCAAAAGAATGCCATTTGTGTTGATAGATAGTTTTAACTTTGAACATACTCTAGTTCTTTGGTAGGACAAAAGATAGACTTTTGAGCGTCAATCTGATTATTCAAAAAATAAACAAAACGAGTAGCTAGCCACTCGAATTCCTCATTGATAATGCAGACGAAAGTCAACGAAAAGTACTAACTCAAATTCCAACCCAACCGGGGAAAAAAACGAATAAAATTAAAGCAGTCCATCACCTCAAATGCTTAAAGAGCGCCCCAGCAACCGTCTTGGATTTAGGAAACTGCCAACCGAACCACAATTCAACGGGAAGATGAACATCAACCAACAACACAGCTCTGGCCTCCTCACCAACGCCAATGTCAACAAAAATCACCTGCGCGTCAATCTTCAAGCACTTGTGCACTACAAGAGCGTGAATTTGGTACACAACGCTCATGCTGCCATGAACCAGCCCCATCCTATTCGTTCTCTTCTTCCTGGAGCTCCTACTTCCCCTCGCAGAAACCTCGCGCTTTGGAGTTAAATCACCAATCTCCACCGCACCAACTCCCTCTCCGCCTACCGTCCCCCTACATTGCTCGGAATCTTGATGTAAAACGCCGGGCTTGGATAGCGATTTGGGGTTTGCTTCAATTGGAGAAAGCACAACGCCGTTTTCGGAAGTAAAAAAAACATCAGAACTCTCACCGGAGATATAACAACGCGTACCTGGACGTAGAGCATTCAGCTGTTCGGATTGCGGCGAAGGAACGGCAAGAACCACACACAAGAAGCCGCAGAGCTTGTAGTCAGAGAAGTCGCCGCCGTTGTCCATTGAAGAAGCTCGGATTGAGAAGTGATTCAGGAGATTGGATGAATGAGAATTGAAAATTTCGACGCTTGTTGATTGCCGTGAAGAGTAGACTAGGGGCGTACATTGTTCGAAGCGGAGACCGCCATGGGAATAACAGCAAGATTGGTCAGAGAGGGAAAAAAAAAAAAGAAAAAAAAAAAAAAGAAACAGCGGTTTTCTAAACTTCTGTTGGCTTTTTTTTTTTCTTTTTTTTTTTTTTTACTTTTCTAAGTTTCACTGGGTATGAATGTGGGCCCGGTCTGGAAACTCTCAGCGGATAATTATATAATATTCTTTTTATGTTGAAAAACTTTTTAATTGCATATTTTCCTCTCAATATAAGGAAACTTCTTTTCTTTCCATGCAAATGTGATTTTTCTATTTTTGTTTTCTTTTCTATTTTATTCTTCAAATTTTAAAAAACATCTCACTAATTCTAAACATTTAATACATCTGTTATTCATTAAATATTTTTCAAAATTAATAAATCAATTAGATGTAAATTTGAATGGTCTAATCTAATAGTACTCTACCCTCTTAGTTTTGTGTCTGAGTATATTTAAAAAATAATTTAAAAAACATTGATGGACTAAATTTATAATTTTTTAAATTAAAAAATCAATTAAATGCAAATATCAAAGTTATGGACTGTATTTGTAATTTAACGAAAAAAAACTTTTTTTTAGTACACTAAAAATATATTTCATTAAATCCCTTATCAAATTAAGTAAGTCACATCTCACGAATTTTTTAGTATACTTAACGGAAACTTAATCTCTATTAGCAAGAGCGAATTTAGATAATGGATATGATTTTCTGTCTTAAAAATGAGAGGTTTGATATCTCATCTCTACTATATTGTACTAAAACAGATTTATCTCAATTAGTTTTCGTTGATTTCTTAAAATTTTTTTATTATCTATTAATATTTTTATTATAATTTTTTAAAACATATTTACATGTTGTATTTTTCACATAAAAATATTAATATTATTTAGCAAACTTTGATAAAAATTATTTTCGAGGACTAAGTTTATGAATTATTTTCAATAAATAGACTACAAATTTAATAAACGTGTTAATACACTTTTTTGAAAGGAAACGTGTTAATAAACTTAATTAGGACCATTTGTGTATTATCCCTTAATAAAGCCTAAATAGAGGCCAAAATATGTTGAACGTCGGCCCATTTTGTATCGTAGCCCAAACAAAATGGCCCTTTCTTTACTTCTTTCGTCTTCTTCTCCGTCGGGCGCTCACAGCAATCGGTCGTCGCTGTTGCCTTTCACCAGGTAAATTCCTCTGTCACCGTTCGATTCACTTCTTCGTGTTCTTTGCTGTTGTTGCTTCTGTTTCCTTTTTATTCTGCAACTATATCTTCACTCTCTCCATTCCACAGGCTCTCTGTCATGTACCTTGTTTCTGTTCTATTATGTTTACTCCCGTTCTCATCCTTCTTATTTAGCGTATATTCATATTTTATTTTGTATTCAGCTCAATATTCTGCGTCCATGGCTTCTAATTGGAACCCACCTCCCGTTTCTCCGTTTGATGCCATACCTTACCGATATCCCAAGAATTAATCGTTCTATCACATTATTTCGTCGATGTTGATTGATTTATTACCTTACTGTTAGTTATCTCAATAATACAATGCGGTTTTTGCTCTATCTAATATGTATTTGTTGTGTTATTTCCTCACTGACACTGAGTGAGAATTGAGCATACTATTTGGTTTCCAGTTAAGTCCTGCGAGTAGAAATCAGCTCGGTAGATAGTTATTAACAAGACGACTACTAGGGGGAGAAGAGGATTCACGAAGCGAATAATTGTGAAGGAAGATAATTGTGATTCGTCAAGCGAAGATTCAAGACATAACAGGAATCTTTGAGAAGGGTAAAATTAAGGGGAAGGATGTCGAAGTCTTGCAAAGGTTTGGCGATGGAATTGGTCAAGTGTCTCAGCGAATCTGATTGTGTAAAGGTCTTATATAATCATGTTCTCATTGTATATGACTCTCTTTATGTTTGTCAGTATGCAGACATGTATCTTGTGTATCATTAATGGGTGTATTAGAACACCCTATCATGAAGAATGTAAACAAGTACATATAGGGTAGTTGCTTTAATTCAACATGGTTTTCAGTCTTTTCTTGTTGCAATTTCAGGTTCAGAACCGAACTTACAGGGAATGTGCTGGAGAGAAGAGTCCTTGCATACCTAGTGAATGTGTGGGATTAAGAGAAACATATTTCAACTGTAAAAGAGGCCAGGCAAGTTTTCATTGACTCCTTCTCCAGCCTCCTGCAGTCATTATTCTTTGTCTGATTAGATCTCAATCGTGCGACTGGTGCTTCAAGGTGTTCTGAATTACACTTCATGATCCAACAACATGGAAACTTGTAGTTTAAAATTCTATGTGGTATTATATAATTGCAAAGATTGATCTTAAGATTATTTGTCATTTCTTTATATTCTAATCTCAATGGGAAGTAGAGAGCATCTGTGGGTGGAGCTATCCAAAGGGGCATCCAATGTAATGTTTTACGTGAATGTTGTAAAGTTTCCTTGGAAAGAAATGGTAGTTCTTTTAAGACAATGAGATACATATTAGTGATCAAATTAGAAAATGAGAGAAGATATGCCTGTGAGGTTTACCATAGTTGAGTGTAACCTAAAGTCGGTAAATGGATTATGAAATGAGAATTCAAGAAGCTGGAATGTGCTGACCGGAAGGAACTCGACAACATTGAATTTAGTGAACTTAATGACTTGCTGGATTTTCTAGAAAATGAGTGGATTGGAGTGGCGAAAATATATGAGGGAATATGAACTTTTCCTTTTTGGGTCCAACATTTGTATTATAACCAAATGGATGCAATAGTGGTCTAGAAAGAAGCTCTACAAGGAAGTGTGAACAGGAAATATCCCAAAAAAGTCTGTGCAGCTTGTTGATATCCTTCAATGGTTTTGTTACAAAACTTTTGTACCCCTTGGCGTGCCTATATGTGTTTGGAAGAAAGTTAAGGAATGGACTGTCTTTTTGTCCTTTGCCCTTAAGTAGGTTTCAGATTTTCAATTTTTCTCACATTATACTGTGGAAGAGAATATACTTCATCTTGTTTATGGGTTGGGCAAAACAAACAAACCTTAGGGTAGAGTCTCTGGTTGGAAGCAAACAATAGAGTTAAGATTGGTTAAATTTTGCTGTTCTTACTGGGTTTATGTAGATAATGCCTCCAATACCTGCACTTTGAGTCTACTTCATACTTCTGGAAGCGGTGTTTTTGTAAACTCCATTAGGGACTGAGACTGAGTGGGTGGCTTTATTTGGTATATGCTTAACGAAAGTTTTTACCATATTAATGAAAAGTGATTCCTGTTTCTAAAAGAAAAATAATTGAAAATCAGTGGCAGTCTGTTAAATATTTTTTCCTGAAGTCGTCAGATCTTGTTGGGTTGTATAAAATAGATGTAATGCATCTCACAACACTCAGTGCACCTCAAAATTCCAGGTTGACATGAGGGCGAGGATTCGAGGTAACAAAGGTTATTGAACGAGGACTGGAGCTGAGCAGTCCCATGAGAAGAAGTTTGAAACGTTGAATGCCTGGAAGTTTGTCTGCAATGACCTGTAAAAATCTTGCCCTTCTGCATATATTCAGTAACCTTCGGCTTTCAATTTTTTTATTCCTGAAGAGTTTTTCCCTTAATCTGCTTAAAGAAGCCAGTGGCCAAATATTTAGTTCTGAGTTAATAGTTAATCTTCTTCCTTTTTGGTTGTGGTGGGTGGGGGGTTGAGTGATTGTGTTTTCTTATGTTTTGGGATTCTTACATTAACTTTACCATGGCTGTCCAGTATTGAAGGTTTTTTACCATTACACAAGTACATACACTACTAGAAGAAGGAAAGTATACTTTCAGTTTGATTGTTCAGTAACTTGTATTCTTCTCATGTTTACCTTCTTATAGGAAGATGCTTGTGTTGGTATCCAATTCCAACATGGCTTAACTGAGTTTTCTTGTAGGTATAAGCAAGTTTATATCGTTCTCTTAGGCTATGTTCATGGTTGAGTTGGTCTGGCTATTAAAGGTTCTACTTGAAATGATTTTCTAGAGACATTGGAAATTTTAGGATATGCTCCATACACTTCATGCTCCATACTTCAGAATGACGGTTTCTTCTTCCTTAATAAGGTCAATATATCAGATAGTTTCTTATGCGTAATTTTCCTATTGGTTTTTAATTTTTTAAAACTTTTTCCCATTTAGGTATTGAAACTTCTTCAAGTTCTTCCAACATTTTTTTTTTTTGGCCATTACTTATTTTCTTGATATATTTGTATCTTCCTTAATAAGGTCAATATACCAAATAATAGGGTATATTAGTCTATTGCGGTCTATCGTAAATAAACAGTAAAATTTTGTTATATTTGTAAATATTTTGATTCATTTTTCTATATTTGAAAATAGTCCAATAATATATTTATAAACCATAAACTAATTATAATTATTCACTAAATATTAAGTTGAGTAAAAATTATTATTAATAAATTCATGAACTTGATTTATGTTAAAAATTTTGCATAACTATCGTATAATTTATGCTACATTATATAATATAATTTAATTTTTTAAAAAATAAATGAGTTTATAATATGAAATAGTATATTTATTAATGTTTTTATTTCTTTTTAATATAATTCTGCACCTTAAAATTTCGAATTCAAAAATTTAAATTTATTAAAAATAAAAAAAATGTTGTTTTCAGAATTTATATTGTTGGATCATAATCTAATAACAAAATTCAAACGGGTCTACTGGACATGCAACTCACAAGTTAGTGAATCTGTAGAAAGGAAAAAAAAAACATACTCTTAGTTGTTGAACAACCCTAAGTTTTTCTCTGCTATATTCATATAAAATTCTCGATATAGTCTCTTCCTTTTTCTTTTAATTTTCTCATCTTAATTCTTGTATTGAATTATTCTGACTAGATTGTATGATAGGATTGCATTAACTTATGTGTGTAAATTGTTACTTCCATAAATTATATTGTTCTTAGGGTGCTTTCAAAGTGCTTTATTACTGACTAATTCAGGCTCAATTTGAATCTATTAAAATTGAAAAATTGGAAGACGAATTTATTTACTCTGCTTCTATGTGATCGTGCTATTGAAGAAAAAAATAGACTTTTGGTAATGAATCAATTAGCATACACAAAATAACATTACTAATAATAATAATAACAACAACATATATACATGTATTGATGTGATGATAAAATAATATTTTAATATTTCACTAAATTTTTTTAACAGAATTTATACTGAATGATCTAGTTGGCCTTTTCAATATATTAATATTGATAAATCTTAAAAATTCAAATATAATTAAATAATATCTAAACGATTCAATAACTATATTTTATACTTTAATTCTTAATCTTGGTTCAAGTTGAGGATACCTTGAATGACTAGTCAATGTGAGCTAAATCCTTCAAAATGTAAAACTGGATACTGCAATTAAACATCGAGTTTTCTTTTGAAAAATAATAATAAATTAATTAAAAGATAGACATTGAGCTGAGCTATTATGTTCTTGATAATCTTCCCATATACATGATCAATATTCGAAGAGGAAATTTAGGTCCAGCGAATGGGTTAGCCACAATTTGAGAGAATAAAATTTTTCCCACTTTTAAATTTGAGGTTTTTTAACCTTTTGTTAACATGTTAGGGTGAAATTTCAAAAACAGAATCTTGTGCACATAGATTTGGCATCACTCTCTCGCTCGTTGATCTCCTCGTGCTCTCTCGCTCTCCAACACAACTTCCAAGAACAGGAACAAAAAAAAAAAAAAAAAAGCAAAATCGAAGGCTTGGGAGATGAGAAGATTGACGAGTGAGAGGAAGGAAGAACAAACAAAAATAAAAAGAAAATTAAATTAAGGATTAATTTGGATAATGATGATGTAAATAAGAGAGCAAAATTTTTAAACTTTGAAAGATGAGGCAAGACCTGTTTTGAGCTCTAGAAACAAGTCTTTTATACGATTATCTCGAGGATTTTTCATATTATGTTACTTTTTTTATTTTTTATTTTCTGGAAAAAAGAAACATTTTTTTTTCATGTATATCATGACAATGGCATTCAATCTATTCCCGTAAGATGAGAGGCAATTTTCTATTAACCACGGGTGTGTTGTTTTATGACACATTAATGTTATCTTTGTTTTGTAAACTTTTTGTTAAATTTATGATTAGTTATGATAAATAAATGGTGAGAAAATTGAAATTCTATGGTTGAGTTGGAAAATATGAAAATTAGGACAAATAAATGTGAGAAAATAAACATAATATTCAAAACTAAAAACTAGAATGTTATTAGAGGGGCTTAACGTTTTTCTTTTTCTAAAAAAGTCAATTTAGACTTTAAAATTTATTTATTTATTAAATAACGACTAAACTGAAAGTGATAGTCAATTGGATTTAATTTTCAAAAATGAAAAATGAAAATCGATCGTTGTATTTGTATATGGGGCCTGTAATATTGTTATTTATAAATAAATTATAATTGCAATTATTTCACTTACTTTATTAAAACAGAAACAAACACACGTGATGCACATGAACTGCTTTTATTCACTTAAATTATATATTAAATGTTTTTCCCTTTTGAATGAGGATGATTGTTTCCAACAAACAAAAACATTTAAAAAGAAAAAAAAAAGTTTTAAAATTTAAAGATAGAAATCTCAAAAGTATAATTTTAAAAAAGAAAAACAAAATCTACAAATATAAATATATAATTGACAGGTCAGATGCTCATCAGATTTTTTTTCTTTTTTTTTTTTTATAGTTTTTTCTTTTTTTTTTTTTTTTGTGAATATTAACGTGGAGTACAAAAATTCTTTAAGATCGGAGGTTTAAATCTCTTACTCCATTTACATTGTAATGAGGGACCCTATCTTTCATTCTTCTAGTTAAAAAAATATGTAAAATGAAGTTAAAATTTCCATTTAAGTTTTAACTTCATGATTATATAATAAAACCTTAATATTATATAAAACAATAAATGTCAAAATCTTTGAACTCAATGATTTTTACAATTCCATTAGTTAGAATAACATAAATTGATCCCATGATAATAGTTTTCTAAGGGATTATGTTTCTTAATTAGGTTTTTTAATGAGGAGAAAATAACTACTTAATTAGGAAGACCGATCCCTAGGGTCTTTATATAGACACCTCCATTAGAATGTTTAAATTTGGGAATTAACTTAATTTATGAAATATCTTTTATTTTATTGGCCAATAAAATAATTAGTCTAACTATAAGATTAAATAGTAGATAATGTTGATGGATCCCATAATGACAATCTTGAATTTAAAATAAATCTAACACTCCGACCCCTTAGTCAATAGTATCTTTCAAGTTGAGTTATGCTCTTGTTGATGATAAAGAAGCATGACTTTTTTTTTTTTTTTTTTTCCGAGTGACTTAATTCATGATCAATTTTATTGGATATGGTAGTTTATTATTATAATTTTTGTTGTTATTATTATTATATCTTAATAAATGGATGAAAATTTGAATATCTAACTTTTTAATTGAAAATATAGCATTTTAATTATTTAAATTACGCTTAAGTTAGTCGTGATATAGTAGTGAATCAACTAGTTTAATAATATTATTTTGGGTCGACAACTATTGCTTTAGTTTTACCCTTCCCATTCAAAATGAAACATTATAATTCAACATATTCAATTACAACCATTGAGTAACAAAATCTAGCCCTACATACAATAATTCTAGAATAACTAGGAAAACAACCTTATGAAATAAAGGTGGAAATTATTTGTGAATAACAACTCGATTATTTTCGATTATTTTCTAGAATTATGGAGATAAAATTATGGATAAAAATGAATAATACAGCAACATCAAAATTATTTTTAGAAACTTAAATAGTATTTTAGTACAAAAGAAAAGAAAGAGAAAAAAAAAAAAAAAAAGAAGAAGAAGAAGAAAGAGGACTTCGCTCCTCTAACTTCCTCAAATGTGAGAAATCTCAAATTTCAAGAGAATAATACATACTAATTACGGTTGAATTATATTTATTTTGGCAAATTTTATTTTAGTCTCTATGCTTAGTTTATATATTTACTTTGTTAACTTAGATATGGCTCAATTGTAGTTTCAATCATCACTCCTACATATTGAATTCAACAATGAAAAAAGAGTTAAATTGTAGGTTTAGTTTTTGAACATGTCTTTTTGGTCCTTACATTAGTGTACTTCAAATTTGTGTGTAATGGGTCCATGAACTTTAAAAAGCATCCAATAGATCTAAAAAAAGTGTGTATTGAACATTTCTAAAGTCTAGAGATATATTAAATACAAATTGAAAGTTCATAGACCTACTAGATACTTTTAAAATTAAAAAATAGATGCAAACTTGAAAGTTTAGAGACTAAACTCGCAATTAAAAAAAAAAATAAATATCAATTTTGACATCTAAACTTTAGAGGTTGTAATTGATAATTGTAACAATCTAAGTCTTGCACTTTTGCAAGTGTATACATTAATTTACACTATCCAGATGTTTCGTTTGGAAAAAAATTATTTGAGATTTATAATTGTATCAATAAAGCTCATAAACATTATACACAAATAAAGCAATTTAAAACAAGTAGGTAGGATTTAATTATTTTATTTTTAATATCGTCCATGCATCAATTTTAGTCATTCATTTTTGTAAACCAACATGCGAAACTTGATACATGGATGATTTTCAAATGTAATCATAATAGAGAGTCTAAATTATATGCTTATGAAAAATTTAGGAGTTTAATTAATAGAATTATAAGTTTTACACAATATTTTTTCAACGAAATCTAAAAAATAGAGTTACGAAAGTTCATAATTTAAATGGATATAACTTCCAAACTTTAAGAGTATATATATATATTAAAAGAAAAAGAAAAAGAAAAAAAGAATACACACTTTTGTATCAACAACCTAGAGGTTCGATTCACTAACTTCACACGTTATAATCTTAAAAAGTGACTATTTTGTTCATTTCTTTTTCATTTTTATTTCATTTTTAAGAGATTAAAATAATTACTTTCCAAAAGTTGAATGATCAAAATGAATCAAAGTTAAAAGTATAGAAATAAAGATGAACATTTTGAAGGTAGGATGACTAAAATGAACTATATAAAAGAAATATATAGGGACAAAAGTAAAATAGTATTTAAATAATTTAATATGATTAATATTATTTTAGAACGAACCGAAAGGGATACTTTAAAGATAACGTACAGAAAAAGAAAAAGAAAAAGAAAAAGAAAAAAAGGAGTAGAATTGAAGGGGGAAGGCATATATAAAAATAAATATAAAAATAATAGGAAAAAAAAGGAAAGGAGTCAAGTTTTTCGCGGTGAATGAGATAGAAAGTTACAAAATAGGGAAAAATCCAGAGCATTTCCAGTGAGGGAGAGAGAGAAAGGCATGAGAGCGAGAGAGAGAGAGAGAGGAAGAAGAAACAAAGATAATTCAAACAGAGGCTGCCGGTGCCGCGTATTCATTCCCATTTCTTTCTATTCAAATTCCTCTCTTTCTCTCTCTTAATCTCAAACCATAACCCTAATTCTAATTCAACAAAGAAAGCCTTCTTCCTTTCTTCCATTTATCGAACCAAAAGAAAAGAAAAAACCCAACAACATTCTTCGCTTACTAGCTACGCATATATACGGAGAATCAGTTTGTTCTCTCATCAAAACCAAAATCCAACCTGAAAAAACCACCACTTTAAACAACCCCTTTTTTCTGCTTCTTTCTCCCTCCAGATTCATTGGTTTTTTTCCCATTTTCTGCTCTCAATTTTACGTTTTTCGGTTGTTTTCCCCTTTCATTTCTATTGGGTTTCCACTTAATTTCATCTTCCCCCAGTATTGTATTCGTATTTTGGTCGATGGCGGAATTTGATCGAAGTGCGCAATTTTCGGAAAAACCTAAGTCTTCCTTCTTCAATCGCTCCCTTACCTTGCACTCCCCTTCCATGGATTCTTCCACCAAGAAACCCTACCTTCGAACCTCCCTCAATCGGACGGATTCTGTAAAGAAGTATTACAGCCCTTTCGAATCCATGAAATCTGCCAGCAATTCTATTAAAGGAAAGGTCAAGCAATTGTGTAATTTGTTTGAGGGAGGTAAGTCTTCTTCTTCGCCGCCCGAAGGATCGCAACATCAAATTCAAACCAAGCTAAAATCCGCTAAATCCTTTTCTTCTGATTTCCGGGTTCCTTCCATTCGATTGCCGGGTACTGAAGATAGAATTGTGGTGTATTTGACCAGTTTGCGAGGAATTCGAAGGACGTATGAGGATTGCTATGCTGTGAGGATAATATTCCGAGGTTTTAGGGTTTGGGTAGACGAGCGCGACATTTCAATGGATTCTGCCTACAAGAAAGAGTTGCAGAGTGTTTTGGGCGAGAAAAATGTGAGTTTGCCTCAAGTTTTTATTAGGGGCAAGCATGTGGGAGGAGCCGAGGTCATCAAACAGCTCTTTGAAGCTGGAGAATTGGTCAAGATTCTCGAGGGGTTCCCGGTTCGGGAACCCGGGTTTGTCTGTGAGGGTTGTGGGGATGTAAGGTTTGTTCCTTGTATGACTTGCAGTGGGAGCAGGAAGGTGTTTGATGAAGATGAAGAAGTCTTGAAGAGGTGCTTAGACTGCAATGAGAATGGATTAATTCGATGTCCTGAATGTGCTTCCTGAATCGTCTCGAAAAGGAAGGAAGGAACGAACCAACCGATGTTCTTCGGTGTGTATTTCAGATGCTTTGTTGTTGATAAATAATCACTAAACCCTCACATTATTGATTGTGGATGTGCCTACATAAGTTTGGAGTTTGGACTCTTTGGTTAATGGTTTATTGTTTAGCCAAGTGTTCATCAGTTGGGTACTGGTGTTCATGTACTTTATGAACAGCATTTTGGTAATAGTGTATGTTATCAATGTGCAAAGTCGAGTCATGTTTTTTTCTTTTGGGTTTCTTTTTTTATTTCACCTGTTACAGGGGACGCTAATTCCCCTCTTATGGGAATGTAAATATCTAGTGCTATTTGCCAACACCAATTTGCAGCGGTTGCAATTGATGTATTCTTACTAAAAAGGGTTTGTTTCATACCCATATCTATACCTATCTTTAAATTTTATATTGAGTTAAACTTATAGCTCTTATTAGTTATTAGACATGCCTTTCCTTTTGTTGGAGTTCTTACTAACAAAATGTAAGATTTCTCTCCCTCCCGTGTTTGTGAGGTAACGCGTCTTCCTGTTTATTAGGCTCTCTTCTTTCGAATGCATGTATGTGGCCTCATTTCTAATTATTTTCTATTGACTGGCCTTCTCATAGATAGATAGATAGATGAGATTGATGGTTTCTTTGTGTACAAAGGAGAACAATCATTTCATTTTTTTTTTAAAATGTGACTAGTTGCTATGTCAGATAGTGAAAACGCCATTGTACATCCTTGTCTTCCGAAAAAAGTTGACCTCTGATAGGCAAAGAGTATCTTGTTGGCTGAGATGTTGAAACATATGATTAATTAAGTTAGATGGAGACCTAAAAAGGGCCTCCCCCACCCAAATCTTACTTTTGTGAACCAGAGAAAATGAAGCCTGAGCTGTCCTTTTGTCAAAATAGTCTGCAGTTGCTTGCTTTCTAATCTATTCAGGTGCCAAACTCAGAAACTCCTAGTTTGAGAGGATAGAAACTAAAAGCAAGGTTTGAAGCCGATTCATGAATTCGGAAACCAAGTTCTTGACTGATATTGGCAATTGAAAGATATAAGGATAATAATCTTCTGCATCATAATTTGTAGCTGATTGTAAAGCTGTGTTGATCATGGAAGCCCACAAATGGTGAAAGAGCAATGACCTGATGATGAATGGGAGGATGGGTTTTGATGAAATCAAGAAATGCTCCAAATGCTAGAGGATCGACATTGAATGGTATCAGTATTGGATTTGAAAGAAAGATTGTTTAATGAATCTCTTTAAAAAATAAATATATAATGGGTTAGTATTAAGTTTATATTAGGTTGTCTTAGGCTTATGACTAAGAATGTGTTTTGAGGGTACATGGAATCTGAAAACTGGATTTGAATATTTGAATTCTTGGGAGATGCAAACAGTTAGTGTGATTATTAATTTGAATTATATTTTAATTTGGCTTTAAACTATTGTGTTGGCTTAGAAGGGGATCTTCACAAGCACAACAAAACAATTTTTCTTTCCGATTATAAAAGATTTAATTCATGCACTACATTTTTCATATTTTTCATAGTCAACTTTTGTTATTAAATTTCAAGATTTATTATTAACAAATGATAATGATGGATTACTAAAGTACATTTTATTAATCTAATCGTGGCAGTAAGGATTGAACAATCTACCTACCTATTTTATAACCCTAGTGTAGCTAATAGCTATGCTTGAATTGGCAAAGTGCTATCATTGTGTTTTGGTCGAATTGGTTGGATGTCTATTCATAAATTAAAACATACTAATTTTACATAACCTTAAAACATACTAATTTTACTTAATCTATTAACTTATAATAGGTGGTTGGGTCGAAAAATGAATCTAATAAAAGTGCAACTATATATTGAACTTGAAATTGGATTATTGTTGAACTTAGATTTGGTAAAATTGTGAAAAATGTTGCTATATTAATATTTCTTTTTACGTCAATACTAATGCTATATTTGTATGGATGGTCTATAAAATTGTAAATTGTTGGTTATGGATTGATTTTATGGGCTTAAATAAGCTCGGATAACCCTTTCTCATAATTAGAATGTATATAACCTAACCCTATTCCCGTCTAGCCCGATATGGAATGAACTTATAATCATGGAATCGACTTGATCATCAGATTATAGATTATAAATTCATAACCCTAACCCATTCTCATTTTGGGCGGAAGATTCTTTGGTTCTTGTTACTAAGAGGGATCTTGAAATAAGAAATAAATTTTAGAAGCTGAACTAAAGTATGTTGAATGTTTCCAAGACCACTTTCAACTAATGAAACACATTTTAAAATTTGTCAAATTGCATATGAAAATATTACAGAAATTTCAGGGAACAAAAATCCAGTACTAATTTGGAATGCATCTAAATAAATAGATGTTTCTTTTGTAAGTGGTTCAACTTGAGAACATTACAATCAAAAGTTTTTTTTTTTCTTTTTTTTCTTTCTTTCTTTCTTTATAAACGCGACCAATTACATTCTAAAACAATTAAACTTATGTCAACAATCAATTGCAAATGTGTATAAAAAGCTAAACGAAAAAAAAAGACAGTTTTAGAAACTCAAATGGAAAGACCAACATCACATTCTTTGCAATTGGCCTCATTTTTATTTAGATGATGAAAATTTTACCCTTCCATTTCCAAGGGACAAGTCTTTGATTGATTTTGTCCCCAAAATAAATAAAGAAATAAATCATTGAGTGTTTGGCATGAATGCTCCCCTCCCACCTACTCAAGTTATAATTTACCCTTTTTTTCTTTTTTTTTTTTTTCCTCTCACACTGATACCATCTCAGATCGTAGAGAAAGAAAAGGCACGTCAAGCAAAGCACAATTCAAATTAATCTCAATTTTTCAAAGTACAAGAACAGGCCAAGTTCTTTCTCCTTTCCAACATGTAAACAAACTGTAGAAAGTTCCTCAACATCAAATAGCTTACAGAAGCATAAAAAGGGGGTTAATGTGAAATACATGCTAGGCATATTGTGGCAAAAATGCTTCATCTTATCCACAAACATTTCTGCTCTGCCATACTTCAACTATGAACACAAGAATTCTTCAGCACAGGTATTTCTTCCATTGATATTCCTAAAAAATAACCTGTCTCCATCTTCAGAGACAATGATTTGCAGTAATCTCTAAAAAAACAGCTCTATCTATGGTTTCAGTCCTAATATTGTAAACAAACTGATTTGAATGACTCAGTTGATTTAGTATTTGCACTAGCTTTGGATGGGGGGAATGCTCATACTACTGAGAAAGAGGAACACATTCAAGCTCCATCTCCAGCACGCCCCGCTCGACGTTCTGCAGCTTCAAAGAGATGTCTTGTCGGATCTTCCCATCTACAAGACTGATGATGCCATCCTTTGCAAGAGTGTTCTCCTTGCTTGCAACCCATTTTCCTAACTGCATTGGTTCACTGATTGTGGACCTCTCGCAGGCTCGGGCTGCGGTGAGCAGTGGATTGATATCGATTTCTGCTTCACCCATGAAGTCATCGGTTGAAAATGTATCTTTGTCATACACAAGCTGCACAGAATTATTTTTAAGTTCCTACCAAACGTGATCAAGAGAAAGAACTTGGTAGTATTTTCAGGTCAAAGAAAATTTATAGCTAAAGCAATGCTCTACCTACTTTTATGCTTTACAGGAAATAAGTATCTGAGAAAAAAAAATTTCAAATCTCATAATAACCAAAATATCTAACTCATATTCAAGATCTAGAGTCCCTTTTTTTTAGGCTCAGTAAGAGTGAAGCACATGAGAATGCATACTGTAGCCAGTCCAGAAGACTATGCAAGTTATTCAAAGAATGAGCGGATTTAAACATCAGAATCTGCTAAGTACTGATTTTGTAAATAATTATCTACCGAGTAAAAGAATGAGCAGAAGTGAACAACAGAATTGAGTCCAAGTATGTGTCTGACATGCCTTTTAAAATGTTTATTATGAATAACTAAAAATTGGTAGTGCCTTTAGGCAGTTTAAAGCACCTTTTTTAAAAATTCAATAATCAAAAGTATAAGAATTCTAAAAATATATAAAAAGTAAAGTGCTAACAGGAATGACATTTCCCGTGATTTTGGACAAATCTTACAGTCATCCAACTTACCACTTTTAATGGAGGAATGTAATCTGGAATAGACAACATTAGGCTCTCATTCCAGACTGGATTCAAACTACTCTTTATAACTCGTGTCTTCACTGACTGCAAAGAATATAACCGCAGGAGAATCAGGTAATTTCTCACCCCATAAGCAATAACAATATGAGAAAAGTCCACTAGGGAGTCTCACTTGGTGGCCCAACGAGAGAATTACATATGGATCACTCGTCACGACATCCCTGACAGCTAAATTGGTTCCTCTAACCACGTTGACCTTGATTAAACCAACGAATTCAATCATACCCGCCTGCAAACAGTACAATTGAAATAATAAGATTAAATGAGCATAACAGCTAAAATGAGAATTCTTTCCCCCGGCCCTACAACAGACACTTGGGAGTGCACAGAACATAAGCAAGACAATATACAAAATCCGTATAGTTAACAGCATAGAGAGTGAAGTATCTTCAAAATGATTGTTTCACATATCAATTAGATATAATTTAGCTATTTTTTAAATGTGTTTTTGACTCAAATGGATGTTTGATGTCTAATTTTTCTGACCGTGCAAACTGCAAAACTATATGTGCATCATCCGACATACTTCATCTACCTCTTCTGTTCGAGCTCTATTAGAAAAACGATAAAGAGAGAACAATTATAGTGCATAAAATCAAGCAGAAAAATGCAACTGGGAAAATCAATCCAGCAAATTAAATTTTGAGAAGGAAAGCACCTGCTAAGACAAATTAAACTACCCTATACAGCAGCTACAGCAAAATGCAGTAGAGGCAAATATTCTTTAAGCATATCAAACTTCAGCAAATTAAATACTTCACTGATCATTACCATTGAGCTGCTTAATACCAATGCATTTGCATTTCCCTTCTTGCAGTTCCTATGTTCGGAATCTTTTCTTCCCCAGCTGTTCCGGAATGCACTTCCAATTCGAGTTTTTGTTGGTAGTTTTTCATAATTCCTCCTTTCTAGGTTTACATCAGTACTGGAAGCGCTGTGCGAGAGTGATGAATTTCTCTTCTGCGGGGGTGGAAAAGGACAGAAAAACTGATCGTCTAGACTTGCAAATTGCAGCAGCTCATATTTTTTCCTATGTAGCCAATATGTAAGTGTATAATTTGGTCGATATTTGCTTCTAGATATAAAACAAAAATAACAGCACAAACGATTTACCTTATAAAATCCAAACGCTCCTCTATGGAGGAGTCTGGTTTTGGCTTTTTATTGCCATCTGGGATGCAAACTTCATACTTTTTGTTTACGGCAGTATTTCCACCTACACTCATCAAAGCATCAACTTGTTCATCTGTCCAATCATCTAACTTCACCGAAAGAACCTGGCATAATTTCAGAATCAATAGTAAATGTATAATTTAGAAGATCATGTTAGAAAGAAATACACACAGAAATGCTATTCTGATTCTCAAATGACTTCTGAAGCAAAAATCAAAAGGCAGGTCAATTACTAAAATGTAGACATCAAGCATGGATTACATATTTAACGTCTCTGACCATCACATGACTTTTCTCATTTAAAAAAAATATATATATATATTGCAAACCCCATACTGGACTGAACGTTTAGCTTGTAAAACATGAATTTTACTATAGACTGGAACACATTTTCTAAAAGATTCAGGCTTTCAAGCTTTGGTAGCACTAAAGGTTTTCCATGAAATATTAATCCCACATGAGGTTTGTGGACGAGTGATTGTTAATAATGAGCAAGGCATATTTGTCATTCCGTGCAAGACTTCTACTGAGATTTTTAATGAATTATATACTCTGTCAAAAATTGTGAAGTGGTTCATTAGGCCAAAGTTCATGAAAAATCCTAATACAGGCACTAAAATCATAATTACCTTAATTCATCGTAAGTGAACTTCATGTCATATGACCTAAGTATGTATTCTCAAGCTACCTACTCAGTGATTTCTTCCCAGTCAGGCATGGATAATGGGCAATACAAATTAATTATCTGCAAATCAAAGCTGTTGGAAGAAAGGAGTAGATTCAGAGCATAGAAGTAAAAAACACCTTAGATATATGCACTCCAAGGCTTCGGTGTACTCCAGAGCACTTGATGCAAATAAATGCCCCAAAACTCACAGATCTGCATCCAACAAGTGAATATGATAAAAATACAAAACCAGGATGTAAAAATTGAAAGAAACTTTCGGTAGTAGCTCTATTACTCTCAGGAACTTTAGGGGAGAAGTTAACACATAATTTGAGTAAAATGACTTCTACAGAAACATACTTCACTGGTGGTCCTTTCATATCTTTGTCTTTATCTGTTAAATCATCGATTGACCCAAAAGTTTAAGCTGATGGGTTAGGCAAATTTAATTCTATATCACTAACATTATCATATAATAGAGTTACTATCATCTCAGATACTTTTACCACAATTCAAGGGCCCTTTATATTTAGAGAGAGCAGCCATAAAGATATTATCGATTAGACTGCAACTAAAGAGTTCTTAAAAAGCAAGGATTATGAAGGAGAAACACAAACACCCATCTAAACATGAGAAGACTGTTTCTTGAATAAAATTTCAATAAGCACCAAATTTCTTCCTCAAAACTGAGAGCTTCCGTACATGGGGGAAAGAAAAAAGCAGGGTGTTCTCTTTCAGAAAAGTAGGTTGACGTAGGTTACTAATTCAACAACACTTGTTTCTTGTTTAGATGTATATAAAGAAGATTACCAAAGATTCTAAGATATTTGCTGACACAATTTATTCTCTTGATGCCCAAGTCCTAGATTCATAACCAATAATAAATAGTTGCCAGGCATGAAAGATAGCAAGTTAGGAGTAAAAAGGAGCTGGCAAGCTGATGTGTGTGGTCATTCTTATAAACACTACCCCACAGGCATAGTTCTGGAGCAAAAAGAATGAAAAAAAATAAATGCAAACTGTTTTTAATTACTTCATAGCATATTTGCAATAATTTAAAATTAAGGACTCAAACTTCAGGCAGGATGGTACCTTTCAGAATCACGTGTCAAACTTTCTAGCACGATTAGGTATTGCACTCTCAGTTTAATTATTAGGAGATATTCTACTTTGTAGCAAGTGAATTAGGACAGAATGGAAAAGTATGCCAACTACAAATATAGAATACTTACACCCATTTTGGATCTGGAGAACCACAATCGGCACAGTACTTATTGGCAGACTGAGCCGAGAGATCCTTTAGCCTTTTCTGGGTACCTGATCAATGATGAGTAATGGAACATGGAGGTCAGAATAGGATTTTTCTATGCATATGATCTGGAAGATTTATAAGGAAAAGCAACAGTTTGGAGGATGTCCGAGTGACGTTTCCAATCTTCCAACCTTTATGGGGGAAGATGAATCAACCATTCACTACATTTATGAAACTTGGATTTCAAAACCCCATATTATCAAGGCCATGCAAAAATTGACATCCATGGATAGGTATTAAGCCTTTTTTTACCCTCGTTGCCTTCTCCCCTCAATATGCCCAAATGATTGTTTGTGGGGACTATGCTAAAGCATTCAATTAAAATGACTCCTTTTCATTTCTAAGCATTCAATTAACAATCCCACGTACTTGATCTCATGAATAAAGATAGAATCCAAGCCTTCATGAAAAAAAAAAAATCTAAATGTACATTAACTTTAGCAGAAAAGTTTGAAGTTTGGAAATCAATGTTCATTTAAAGATAACCAAAATCATTGGACATATGACTTGCAACATTCCAACTGCCTAGCCAAAACTTCCATTTAAACCAAGCTAAATGTTTATGAAATTCACACCAAAAAGAATGAAGAAAAAGAATACCTGAACCACCCTTTAAATCAATATGGTGTAACTTGAGTGACATCTCTGGAAAAAATGAATCCAAACTCATATGATAAAGCAAGTTGAGCAAACCAACAATCTCAACTCACCAAATAGGCCTAGGAAAATTCTGACAGATTGATCCCTAATCACAAGAGAGCATGAAAGAAAAGAATCCTGAAACTGGCAATAGATCCTAGAAAGTAAAGAACATTCCTGTAAAAAAGTAAAGGTAAATTACCAAGATAAATACAATTCATGTCCGAGCTTGTTCTCTGCAATGCAGATTAACAAACAAGGGCGCTAAATGCTTACAGATCGCATTAGGGTTCATTACAACAAATCTTTGTTCCATCAGGCAAAACGAAAAACCAGATGGGTTCTAAAAAATACAGAGAATAAAAGCAAGGGAAGATTGAATGTGCGTTGATTTGGGGGGGGGGGGGGGGGGGGGGGGGGGGGAAGTTCAACAGAAAAACGAAGGAAAAGTCATTGGAAACGTAACAAACAAAGAGAAATCTGCATTGGGTGGGAATTAGAACAGAAAAACAAACAGAAAATTGAAGAAAATGAAATGGGTACGATGATCGCAAACCATAAACAGTATTTCGGCGCAAAAATGGCTGAAATCCTCTCGCGATTTTGGTGAATAGTGGAAAAATGGAGTGGGGAGGGAAATTCGAATTTTAGGGGATGACACAATTTCTGGTAAGTTAGTTTATCCGTTTTTCTATTGACTGATTACTAAAAGACCACGCCCATCCACATCGCGTCTTTTTTGGAAACTTTTTCCTTATAGATTTTTAGATAAATTCCATAACTCTCCAATTAAACCTCACAAGACAACATTACACGAACAATGGTTTATTTTAAATTTGAGAAATACTTAGGATATTTTTTTAGACAAAAACTAAAATTTATGGGTATTTTCTATAATTACTTTTATAATTAAGCCCTTAAATGTAGTTCAAAGATGGCCTATGTATTTTGCAATATCTTGGTTTTAAAAAAAATATTTGCAATATCTCATGATTTAATTATAATGACTTTATAAGGTTAGAGGATTGATTAATCAAATTGAAAAACTTTTTAGTTGATGTGGAAATTCATAATTTTTTAGTGTATAGTTCTTTTTTTTTTTTTAGGTTAGATTTAATTAATTTTAAAAGTGAAATTCACAAAACAATATATTTTTCAGATTATGCTCCTGCTTAAAAGCATCATATTTACACTTAATACTCTTCCTCAGATGAGTACATACAAAGATGACTAATGCCTATATTTGTAACTTAATTTTTTTTCCTTCAACACAGTAGTCCTTAGTTAAATACGGCATCACTTAGAAATAAAATATTTTACTACTTTTGAGGTTGAAACTTCAAATTTGCGACTCCTATATTTGTTATATAAAACACAATATACTTAGTAATTATTAACATATACTTAACTCTACTTTTTAAAAAAAAAAACATATACTCAACTCTAATGGTAGGCTTCATTTCTCACCGTTCTAACTAATCTCATTCTAATATTTTTCTTTCTAATCATCAAATTCTTTAAACTTTTGTATAGCATTTAATAGAAATATTTAAGCTACTTTGAAACTTAGTATTAAATTTAAAAGATGAGTTCTAAAAGCAAGTTCATGTAGTATGAACTATGATATAAGAATTAAGACATCAAAATGAGTATAACTTAACAATAATTAACATATACTTTATAAATTTGACAAGAATGTTAATTATTTTTAAGCAAAAAATGAGAAGTAATACAACGTATTTTAAAAAGTATAAAATAAAATCAGGATTTCTACCCCTAACAAAAACAATAATTTTAGAGCAAAAGTTTTGATTCATTAAAAGGAAAAGGTCATTGGCATAACTACACAAATGGTATAAATTTGGCAGGAATGATTTTAGGATTCAACTCCAACTGGACATAAATCTGCTACAACTTTTGGTAGCCTTATACCAAATAATTGTTTTAAAGTTGTTTTCTGTTAAATATTATTGATTTTAAAATATTTATCCAATAATCAAAGTTTAAAATTGGAGGCATCAATTTTATGGATTTTTCCATGCAAATATACATAAATGTATTAATTTGAACTCTCCTCCATATGTCATTTGGCAAATTTCATGTCAACTTTATAATTTTTATAAATCAAACTTTCAAATTTTCATAAACAAATCAATTTAGATCATTTTTACGATTCCATTTAAAAATCATCCATGCATCAATTGTCACGTAGACTTTTTCGTACTAAATAGACAATTAGAATGAATTCAATGAACAATTTTCAAAAAAAATTCTAAAGAAGAGTCTAAATTAATTTACTTAGGAAAGTTTAGAAGAATAACTAATACAATTATTAGTTTTACACAATTTTTTTCAAACAAAATATAATTAATGGTATAAATTGATAATTTTTTTCCTTTATATAATATTCCTATTAGTAACATTTGGTTGCTTATTTCATATATTTCAATCAACTTTTTCCTCAAATAAATGTTAACTTATAAATAAGAAAAATATCGATTAAAATATCTACGTCTGTCCCTGATTTAAACCTTATTATAACACGCAGCTGTCTAGTTTTCACCTTTTTACTGCCATCAATAATTTTACATAATTAATAGTGGACGTAAATATTGATCTAGATGGACCGCTACAATAATTAATTAATGATTGACAATTCACATTTACTATTACTTTTTTAATCAAATTTCAATCATATTAAATAGATCTATACTTTGCTTTTTTTTTTTTTTTTAAATAATTGCTGGACCTGCAAATGTTATTTCAAGTCTTCTGAGGGGGAAAGTAAAAATAAAAAATAAAGAGAAAAATAAGAGAACACCTTTCTCTTGCAACAGTGAAGTAAGAACACAGGTTTGTTTTTGCAGTCCAGTTCACGTATTTGATTTCCCACAAGCAAACAGAGTTTGCCTTTGAATGTTAAAAACTAAAAATAAAATAACTACACATTACATGATTGGAGATCTATTATATCAATAACTCTAATTAGCCTACTTTTACTTTCTAAGGATCTAAACATAGAACAGGAAAAACTGATCAGAAACAGACTATTACTGCTCCTTCCAAATCCTACCAGTTACCCTGAGTTTCAATTCTTTCCGATCTCCCCCCGAGAAGAAGAGCGCCATATTACGTTGGATAATAAGACCGTCAAAACTGTCTCGGACCTTCCGATGACTGTCCCGAATACTCCGTGGCACTCCTTGCCACACCATCTTCCTCCCATTTCCACCAACCTCAAGACTATAACTATAGTTCTTTGCTTCATTATCATCGCCCATAAACCGCAAAAAAGCTATGTAGACAGGTGCCATTCCGAGCTGGAAAGCTTCGAAATGTAAACAAAAGTATTGACCAAAACAGCTGAAAACCTAGAAATCAAACAAAAATGGTTATCAGTTGCATGCCCGACCTCTCATAATTCGAAACATATACAATCCGATCTCCCTATCTAATAAAAAAGGACATGTCCCCTGTCATTCTGTTTATTCTCAACTCATAAAGCCTTTTCTATCAAAAATTAAACTTCCATTTGAACATATGTTGAACAAGGTTCAACAGGCCAAAAACCAAAACATGACAAAATAAGACGAAAAATAATAGTACCGTTAACATCCAGGTGGCATTTTCAACCTCTTGCGGATTTGACTTGACATACCGGTGATTGAAAGTGCTTCCATTATGCATGTCAACCTTGTGATCATCCTTGAGGTGGGCTACCAAAAATGGGATATCGCCAATAACTGTGCATTCCGATCCCGCATATGGACAGTTATAGGGCCGATACACACATTGAGATTCGTGTTTCAGCTTGCTGTAGTATGGGTATATGCCTACACATCCAAAAGTTTGATATTTACATGGAAGTTCCAGAGATGCAGCCACCTTCTCTAATGCAAGACATCTGATATTGCCAAGTTCATGCCTGCAGGTTGGACATCGGTTGTGCACCCTAGGCTTGCAACCTGAACACAACGTGTGACCATTCGAACACTGCAACAACAGAATTTTAAATGACATAAGAATACAAGATACAAAAATAATGTCATATATCCCAGAAAGAAATGGTATTCACAATAATACGGGGGGAAAATCCAGAGCTTTCACATTACTCATAAACACAAGGAGAACACTTAGTCGAGGTTACAGAGGAAAACAGCTCTCTACCTCCAAATAGAAAGTAAGATTTTTCATTAACCTGCTATACTAATCCAAACGAAACCGGTGTATTTCGTATAGGAAAAGGACCCAAAATCATCTCTCTCTCTAAGGTATAGTATGGCTTCTAGTTGTTGGTTAAACTGCTGAATATGTTTGCCCAACATTGGTGCTTTCCAGAGTCGCCTTTAAGTTGAAGGCCAAAATCTTGTGGACAAATTAGGTTAGAGGAATTCTATGTGACCTGTGGAACGAAAACGATCATTGTTCATAGGTTCTTTGAAGAGAGTTCAGGATTATATTACTTATTTGGAATCAGTATCCAATTTATGTTGTAATTATACAGTTCTTTTAATTCAAGCCAATTGGAGGTTTAGAGTGGGTTGCTTTCTCATCTTCCACTCTGCTTTTGTTTTTGTTATGTTATTCTCTTGACAGATATTTATGTAATCGCTTCCATAACCATGAGAATAGTTTCATGTGGTAATAACAACAAAGTTGTATTGATATTCTAATTAAAGAGATTTTTCAAAAGTTAAGGGATGTCCATTTGCTCCTCCACCAGAATCCCCTGCCTGGCCCACCACCAAATTCAACTACACAACCTAAATCTTCCAAACCCACCACCAAAACCTTTTCCATAACTAACATCACCACCAACTCCATCAGCCCATCATTGACACCACCTACTTCACCCAGGCCCTCTCTCTAAACAAGAAAACAATTTCATTCAAAAGATCTTAAAAAGATGACAACAGACCTGATGAATGGGAGGGTACATAGCATTTAAGCAAACAGGGCACTCCAACAGCTCACGAACACTGCTAGAGACAGCTATGTTAGGTTTTCCTCCATTTCGAGCAGGATCACTCACACTTTCACTAACATCCATCATGTCATCATCTTGGGGAGGATCAATAACCTCAGGTTTGGTCCGAATGTCATCAAAATAAGGATTGGCAGATGACATTTTTATCAATAGAGTGCCTACATGCATAAACACAAGTTAGAAAAGTAAAAACAAGAACTTGCAAGAATTGAAAACATAATATGTCAATCAATAGGTGTACCCAAGAAAAATAAGTATTTAGAGTGTTAACAAGAGGAAAATATTTCTCCTTCATCAAGATAGCCTTCCTAGAATAAGAAACTCCCCTACAAAGAAATGACATTAAAAAAATAAGAGGCATTGGTAAGTTGGACCTTTTAAAAGGGAAATAAAGATTATGAAAAAGCTCTCTAGTTTGTCAAAATAAAAAAAAAGTAGTGTACTTTAAAACCATAGAAATACCAGGGAAGATAAAATGAACAATTTAGCCACAAAACACAAAAAGCAATGCTCCACATCCTCAATATTTAAGATGGCACATGAAAAACTGATGGGACAAAAGACCCCTGATTGCATGTTCTGGATTCTTATGGTGAAGCTTAGATATCTCAACAACACTAGAGTGCATAGAGACAAGGTTTCCCTCGCCAGAAGTTCTTTCTTAGGATATCCAAGATAGCAAACCAACCTTCCACCTCCCTATCTGTCAAATTCCTTCTCATTTACAAGAGCCAGTTATTAATCCAAACATCTCTATAGAAACTAACTAGGCTGCTATTGTCAATAACCGGTACATAAAGCCAAAGGAAAATCTAAATCAAGGGACACATAAAAACCCGTTAATGTTTCTACAAAAGGGTATTTCACAAGAACCAACATTGACCATCAAGAAATCTACCATTTTCGGAATAGCTTGTTATAAAGAAAAGCTGGCTTTTAGTACTAAGATGACACTTCTCTCGAGAGACATGTCAAAATCCAGAAATCTTTCTCGAGAAGAGTGTTTTCACCAGATTAGGACAGCTTCAGGTAAAGCTCTAGGGGCTTTCAGTATGAGGTGAGGTCCCTAACATATCCATACACTTCTCTCAAGGGACATGTCAAAACCCAAAAATATTTCTAGAGAAGGGTGTTTTCACCAGTTTAGATAGGACAGCTTGTTACAAAAGAGTCGCTTTCTATAAGAAGAATAAAAGTACAGGCAGGATATTAAGAATACACAGACCAACATGGAACGTACGGGGAGGAGCCCCCAAAAGTATTATGACGAATTATAGTTACAACTTGCAAGAAAGGACTTCAAAAGCAACTTTAAAAATCCTCTTATTCATTCCAAGCCAAATTGTACCAAGATAAGACTGGGAAAAAAAAAAACTAGTCTATAAGGAGCTAGGAAGCACCCACTATCACAAAAGGGGATAAGAACTACTTTCGTTAACATTTCGCATATTGCAATAACCAAAACGGGTGGCGCAAAAGGGAAACCAATAAAAAAAACCTTTAAAAAGACTGCCAAATCTTTTATTTTCGAGAACCAGCTTGTTTCCTCCAATAATGAATTGGTAAATAGATATAGATCAACTAACGCATAGATGCTTCACTAAAAGCAAAAGAAAGCATCTCAAGTCATTATCCAATATTCTGTCCACTGATCCAAAAGATTGTTAGCCAAAAACCAGAACACCCAAAAGAGAAAAAGAGGAAGAACAATGATGATATTAAGCACTTCATGAAATACCTCCGAAAGTTCAGAATCATGAGTGAAAACCAATGGAACGAAAGAAAAATACAAAAGAGCAAACACATTGGCACTAAACCCCCGATGGAACCAATTCAACTACCATTCAAGAAAATCTAAACCGTGTAGAAACTCATATCCAACTTCATATTTCTGATACCCGCAAACTTCCTAAACCAAGAACTCCATACAAAAACTTAACTAAAAGAAAATTGAAGCCTATAGATAATAGAACAGCAGCAACACAAAGTAAACCAATCAAAGAACCAGAAACATTCAAAGTCACATTGAGACAACCCAGAAACGGAATGCAGAATAGAACATCCGAAAACAAAAGCATCCCAAAAAGACAAAAAAGACCCATTAACAAGAACCCCAAATCAGAACAGCCCAAATCCCAGGAAAAGAAGAAATCAAAGAAAACGTGAAATACCTCAAAAGATAATGAGAACCCCACCAAAGAAATCTGGGTAGACGGCAACTTAGGTAGTGATACGACAATAAACAGCATAAAAAAGAAGTAATACAGAGAAAGATATGAAGAAGTAAGCGTTTGGGAGCGGAGAGAATTCAAATTAAAGGCTGAGAGAGAGAGGGAAAGAGGAGAAGGAGGAGCGTATGATGAAGGACAGAAGAAAGAGAGAGATTTTTTTCTCGAGAAAGAACAAAAAGGGGAAAAAGAAAAGAGAGGAATTAAGACGTGCGGACCCTTCTCCCCTTGCCCACAACAACAAGCAGGCCGGCTTCAGTGTCCTCGAAATTCCGAAATTTTATTTCATTTTGAATGGAAAAGAAAAAGGAAAATCTCAGTTTTCTAACCCTTTTCATCGGCAATCAAAGATTCAAAATACCCAGAAAAGAGAAAAGAGAAAAGGGAAATTCTTATTTCTTTTTGTTTAAACGAAGGTTCGAAAGAGAGAGGAAAAGCGGCAGCGCCCTCATCTAATATAATCACCCTGCTTATGAATCATTGAAATGGTTGACTCCTACCCATCCGGTCTCCCTTCCTTAAATTACGCGCTTCATATATATAATATATACATATTTATATTTCTCTATATATACACACACAACACACGCTCTTCATTATAAATAGAAATATATATATATATATATAGCTTTCGAAAAACAGGAAAATAATTTTTTAAAAAAAAGAAAAAGGAAACAAATTTTTGGTCAAGTAAAAGTAACTTTTAGTTTTTAGTTTTTCTATCAATTTTTTTAACAGAAATATTTAAAGTCATAACCAAATTTCAAAAATATAGAAATATGCTTTTAAAAACATTTTTTTTTAATGTTCAACATTTGACTTGATTTTTAAAAATAGATAATATAATAATGAGACTGTAAATAAAAATTATTAAGATTTTCTTTTAAACTTTGAAGATATTTGTTTTAGTTTCAATTTTCCAACATTGGAAATAGAGCCCACAAGAAATAAAGGAGATAGATAGTTAATTTGTCAATTAAAAATCAACAAGTTTGAACAACTCTTCAAAATAAAGCTAAAAGTCTTAAGACAACAAAATTAGAAAATGACGTATATTTAAAAGATCAAGTGATGTATTTTATTTAAAAAAAAAAAAAAAAAAAAATGGGCAGTTTTGACCTTCCTTGGCTTTAGAATTTAGTTGCATTTCTATCTACCCTCAGTTTTTTCTTTCCTAAAAGGAAGTTATTGTTCTATAAATAATAAAGTTTAACTAAGTTGAAGTTGAACAACTCAGTCGACCAACGATTTAATTTAAATAAAATGAATTTTGTTGTTTTCGATCTATTTTAATTCTTATAAATCAAGTTGACATACGATTACTATAACTATGATTCACCAATTTTCATCAAAATCAATGTAAATATTCACGTAAGAAATAGATGGATATAGATGGATAGAGATAAATGATGATAATTAAGATCCTGTTTTGTAACCATTTCATTTATTTGTTTTTGCTCTCGAAAATTAAGCTATAGACACCAATTCCCCATTCAAATTTATTTATTTGTTATCTAATTTTTACCAATAATTTAAAAAAACCATGCCAAAACTTGAAAACTAAAAAAAAACCGCTTTTAAAAACTTTTTTTTGTTTTTAGAATTTGGCAAAGAATTTAATAGTTAAGAGAGATACAAATTAATACAAGACATGGGAAGGAAATAGATTTAATTTATAAAAAAAATGAAAAGTTAAATAGTTGTCAAACGGAGCTTAAATTAAAACTTTGAATGCCCACGCTTTTAAGTTTGTGTTGTGTTCAAGAGATTCAAAATCTCAATAGTTAATAAGTGTATTGATTTTCAATTTAACAGGGTTGAAGAGTTTCAAAATACACATACCTTAAGAATCCATGAATTTAAAAATTACAAAATAAATCCATATCATATTAGACAAAAAGTAAATAAATAAATAAAAGTTAAAGAACCAATTAGAAAATTTTAAATAGTAAATAAATAAATAAGAGTTAAAGAACGAATTAGAAAATTTTAAAATTTAAAAACTCATTAAGCAAAAAAAATTGAAATTTTAAAAACATGCTAGTCACTTTTTAAAATTCAAAGTTACGTAGAGACACAAACTTAAAAAGTACAGTTATTAGTTAACTTATTTAAAATTATTTTAGAATCAAATTTGATTAATATAATTGATTTAATAATTAAATTTGATTAATATAATTGATTTAAAAAGTTGTCAATGGTTAACGCGTTAAGTTTAAATGACCCTATATATTTGTTGAACTAAAAAAAACATATATTTAAGTATGCCTCATTTCTCCGCACTTTGTTAAAAATGATAATTCTATCATGTGCATGGCTAAACCTAATAAAAATAAATACTATCATATTTTTTTCACATTTTATAAAACCAAAGACATTACTACTTTGTGGATTAATGGAAGTAGATATCAGAAAATCCATATGTTGTCATCTCAATTAGAAAAACAATCTCTGCAGCACATATTATATCTCACATGGTCTTAATTTCAGTCAAGTGAGAACATCAAGAAAAAAGAGTGGTTGAAATTATTAAATATTATATGAGAAGACCAGGACCAAGAACAATAAATGCTTTCCCATATGCAATTTACTTGTTTATCTTTTTACTCTAAATTTGACTCGAAATAATTTTTTACTTTTTATCGAACGGTATCAATTTTACCTTAAACTTTTAATTTCAAAGAAGTCCAATTAGATTGGTACCCCATGAAAAGTGCATATATATATATATATATATATATTTGATATGAAATTGAAAACATTAAGAAAAACCAATATTAGAACTGAAGTTTTTTTGTTTGAGTTGAAATTTATGAATCATGACAAAAGTATTCGACCATTAATTTTGTGCAAAGTTTTATTTGAAATCAATGAGTTTATTAAAGTTTTTACAGCTTTTTTTTTGGGTTAAGATTAGTGAGTGAATTCGTGCAAATCAAATTCAGGATGGCCTGATATGATGAAATTGAATTTATACAACATGACAAGTTTAAAATTAAAAAATTAACACTTCTTTAATGATGAATATTACCAAAGCAAGTATAACTTGTTAAGAATTGTCATGCACTCATTTTATTTAAGATTGGGAATTCAAATCCTCAAACACTAGGTTTTATTCAAATAGTGATATATATATATAACTCATGTTGAATATACAAATTATACATTTCATTAGAAAACATATCCCTTAAAACATTGAATCATTATAAATTCACAAAGTCATATTAAACTAGTCGATCATTGAAGTGAATCTTCTTCACATTACGATGAAATCTCTCAGTACTATCAAACGATGAACAAAATATGTAATATATCAAAGAGGTTCATAGCTGTGTCAGAGTGGAAGACAGTAGTCAAGGATTAGAAATTTCAGATTTGTATGAGACAGTACTCATGGAAAATCCTACTCCAAATTACAAATGTGGTCCACAATCTTTGAGATTTGTATCTAACTGATCAATGAACTTTTAAATGTGTCTACTAAGCTCCTTACAAATTCAAAACTTATAAGAATTAATTGTTTTTATTAGCTATAAATTTATAGTAAATTTGTAATTTTAGTTCAGTGACTAAATAAAGACCCACTCTAAATTTAACCAAAGAAAAATGACCAACCCTAAATTAAAAATGTACAGTCAATAAAGAAAGAAAGAAAGAGGAAAGAAAACAATAATAAAAACAATAAATAAATTTAAAAAATAAAAACTATACAATAAAAAAACACAAGCTAAGGCAATCAAAAGAGCTCCAATTGTTAAGAATAAACAAGAAAAAGACATTATATTGAAAGGGATTATGACAAGCATAAACAGAGACAAAATACAAGTTAAATAATCACAATATAACAACATGCCTAAAGGATTAACAAGTTGAAACAAAGGCACATTGCCAATAGATTACAAGAGCATTATTATAACTTGTATTCAACATCAAACCAAAAGAACAGAGCCGTTCGAGCATAAATAACTCGAACATGCTGTAATGCCAGGTTGTCACTCGTTAGGACAGCCTTGGCACCACCCTCAATACGAGTGTGCGAGACAGAAATGCCATGTGTATAACCACCCTTCACTGAGGAAGGCAATAACTTATCTGGACTTGCTGTACAAACAATGGGGCATGATAGGTAATCCAAAGGGTTTGACTCACATTGGAGGACACATCCATCTATAATCAATCTTCCCTTCCTGTGAAGCAAGCAGCAACCAAGTTCTACCTTGACTGTTAAGTTAGAAAGTTTACTGGTAGACAGGAACTCCAAAGCACTGTTAAGAAGACACAGGAAGTCCCTAATAAGTTGCCTTTAAAAATCATAAATCCTCCTTTGGTTCCTCTAAACTTTCAAGATCTTCTAACACCTGTCTTGAACTTTCAAAATATCTACTTTAGCCCCTCAACTTAAACAAAACAACTATTTTGGTCTTTTTCTTTACTTTGCTTTTAATATACGGTTCACATACGCCTCAAGTGTGTGTTGTACATGCTAACATAGGGATGTGCATTGAACCCCATAGGTTGCCTGCGACAACCATTGGGTGAATGGATATTAGCAACATAGGACTAGTAAAGACCAAAATGACAATTTCTAAAAGTTAAATGACGAAAAATGGTTATTTCTTAAATGTTTAAAGGCTATTTTGAACTTTGGTGACCAAAATGAAACAAATATGAAGTTCTCTTAATCAAAATTGAATTTGAACCAGATGAAAAACAGAAGTTTATGTAAGCCCTTATCCCCGACTGGCTGCTGGATGAATATGCAATACAGCCAATAATGAAAGTATACGAATTGAGAGAAGTCACTAGAAGTAAATATCGAATTCTATTAGGGGGCACCAATAACGATAGTAAGTGAAAGTCGAAATGGGTGATGATAAATGATCTCTTGGAAATGTTAAGAGGGAGAAAACCTATAGGATTCACCATTGCAAATTACATTATATGCTATCAGCTATGTACCTGTCCGAACCACGAGTACAGAAAAGAGTTGTCTCCTCAGGAACCTCACCTCCACCAATCTGAAATATTAAGTTCAGATCAAATGATGGAAAATAGTGAAACTTAAATTCTTTATGAAATGAGTCTTTCACGTCATACATTAAGCCCGAGAAAAGGTGAAAATCTATAACATTATGGAATAAATTGAGGTATACAAGGTGCTAAAATCTTAAAGTTAAAAGCTCTGGACCATGAATCCGTTATTTCACGTTTCACCAATATTTAAAAGCATGTACAGGGAAATATCTTAGTAATATTGCCTCTTCAAACAAGTACTTAATTTGAATTGTTACAGCAGGGCCAAACCACAGAAAGATTCACTTTAAAACCATATAGCAGAACCCAAATAGCTAACTGGCTTCCCCAGAGCAACTTTTTTTCAGTTATATTTTGTAGCTAGGGTTGAGGTTGTTCAATCCAATCATTTCTTAGTTTCTTACAACAAGAAAAGGGTAATTCTGCTAACATCCTTTTTAAAGCTGAATAACACAAACCGACATTCTAGCTTCATGCAGCAACCTTTTTAGAGATGCCGATCACATTTCTTTTCTTTTTGAAAAGAAACGACACAGTTCACTTTTCTTAGTTACGAATTAACAAGTCCTTCCACATATATAACAGGACACTTTTTGTCTTGAAGGGTACTTAAATTATTCACAGACTAGACATGATTTCTGCAGAGACATGACAATTGGATGAAATTTAAACTATATATTAAGATCTAAGAGTAAAATTTCACTGCAAGGAACTAAAAGAAGGGGGAAAATAGAATATACCAAGCAAAGTGGTTTTGTTATTTGAATGTTAGAGGCAGAATGAACTCCACCTGTTGCAATAAGTATGGTGTCACCAGGCCTATGCAGAACAAAACCATTCAGCCTCTATGAACAACTTGCTCTATTCATTTTCCCTCTTAAGAAACATGAACATAAACATGCAAAACTTACCTAGCAGCAGCAACGGCTGCCTCAATGGTTGGGAAAACTCCGGGCTCGGATAAATCTTTAATAGATCGTTCTACTCGCAGCCACAGCCTAGGATGACATGCCAAGTAACGCCATCTGTGGCAAACGAGCGCGGTGTTATACCGATCTGCAAACTCAATGGCAAAGGTGACAGAAAAGGCAGAAACTCCATGGAAATAAACAGGCGGGATCCACTTTATTACAACTTCACTAGGCTAATGATAGAAAAAATTGCTCACTAGAATAGAGAAGAAGTAAAAGAAACACACAAATGCAATGAAATGACATTCTTAGAACAGCGGTAAGTACACTATTTAGCCCCTTCATCAACATCTTCACTTCTGTCTCCAAAATAATTCGTACCCTTCTCCAACCAGACATCGCAGCACCCCCCCCCCCCCGCCCAAAAAAAAAAAAAAAAAAAAAAAAAAAACTGGACCAGGTCATCAAATTGGAAAAGAAGAAGCCACAGAAGAGAAACAATTTGTTTACAACTTAAGAACATTCTCCTCTGAATCACATACGTTCTTAATTTTCTAAACGACTCCTCTGTACCACATACCAAAATATCCAATCGATTCACATCTAAAGTCCAAGGAAAGAACATCCCACTTCATAATCAATTCTATTAAACCACACATACTGAAAACTAATAAGGCTCATTATAGACTCCGCTAGAACCAACCCAAAGAAGCTAAGCATTCCATCTCTTCAAATAAGTTTTTTTTTTTCTCTCTTTTCGATTTAGATATGCTGAAACAAATAAGTATCCACTTTATACATAGAAACAGTAATCCCCAACTTCTTTTCACAATCCATTTCCAGAAGTACTCAAAAAGTTGCAAAAGTACACTTTCATGGTTTTTGATACAGCGTTTCATTTTTTTTTTTTCTTTTTCCTTTGCAGAAAATGCAAACCACCCAAATTTGGAGAATTAACAGCAGAACCCTTAAATTTCAGCCAAAAGAAGCAATTTGAGGAGGGAACTAAAGAAACCCTCAAGTAGAAACCCTAAAAATTGAAAGAATAGACATTCAGACAACAAATTGAAACATATGAGGCGCGGCTGCAGAGAGAGAGTGAGAGAGAGGTACCTGGTATGGGGGAAAGGAAGCTGAAAATATGCATTAGACAGCCATCGTCCAAATTGTTAATACAAGGCGAGGAGGATGAACTGCCTTTTCTCTTCCACTTTCTTTGCTTGTTTTCTTCCATCGAAACTACGGCGACCCGGCTCTGGTCTTTTACCACTCGGCTCATATCGGCCTTCAGATTATGACTGCCATAGCCCCACACGAAGCTCCGAACTCACTCAACAGATGACCAACAAATCATAGCTTCCTGTCGTTTACTTTTTACTTTGATTTCCCTTGTTCCATTTCATATAGGTAGGTAAGAGGTAGGACACTTCCTATGGGCTTCGAACTTCCGAAAATTAAGCCCATTTCTGACTTTGGTCCGGAAGCCAGAGCTGTTATGAAGGCCCATAATTGTAGCCCGTGGCTGGATGGATTTCCTGGTATGTGAATTTAAAGAGTTGAAATAGAAAATTTTGTAAATAATTAGTAATGGGAAAATGCACTTTAGATACTTAGTTTTGGAGTTGGTGCCCCGTTTGGTCTATAGGTTCACCATAGTCATTTAAAAAATAGCTGTAAAATGTTCTTAAACTTCTTTTACAAAATTTTTTTTTAGTACAACTGGAGTTATAAGAATTCGAACTATAGACCTCATAGTTACTAAATCCATTAAGCTATGTGCGGCTTGACTCTTTAACAAATAGTTAACCGAAGAAAAAGACGATGTGACAGTAACTAAATGATTACTTTTTTATTGAGTTAGCAAAAAACTGTGATTTCTCCCCCCTTGCTTTGCATCACAATTTACTTGGTGTCCCCCCTTGCTTTGCATCACAATTTACTTGGTGTCGCTCATTATCACTGATACGCAAGCCTGTGCCAACGCCAACCTCTGCCAAATCTTGGTTCATCACTGGGAGAACTTCATATTTAGAGGCTTCATTTTAGAATTTGAAACTTTGTTTGAGTAGTTGTAATAATATGTATGGTGGAAAGTGGAACAGAAAAATGCCATTGTATATGTGATCTTATGCTTTGTACTTTTGTATACCTAACTCACTAGTCATAGATGTGATGCTGACCAAGTTTGTGCCTTTTGTTGCTCCCTAAAAGCTCATTTGGCAACATAGTATCATATTTTATAGACGATGTCACATTTATTAAAAGGAATTTACACCTTTAAGATACTAAACAAGTTTCCTAAACCCGAACTTATAACTCAAAACAATATAGATCTCGAAAAATATGAAAGTGCTATGGCGATGCATTCATATTCAATCTCAAACTGTCAGTTATTGCCCATTGAGAATACAAATTCACTAACTCTCACCTTAAGAAAGTAACCAGTAGGATTGACTTTTTATCAGAGTCGTGGAAACTCCATTTGTTTGGAGTGATGAATGACCTAACGTTATGTTTCAATATTCAACAAGGGCTAAATTTTTTTTTTAAAAAAAACATCTAGACGCTCACAGGCACTACACAGACAGCATCACATAAATAACACAACCCAGTTATTGCTGGTGCATGTTAAGATACAGACAAGTTGGTCTCCAGAGTTTATTTTTTCTGAATACATAGACATGTTGTACGTTTCAAGATCTCACTACTTCAACACGTACATTCCGAGGTTTTGATACTTCAAGCTCCACAAGTTGTTCGATGTTTTGAAGCTCCCACAACCGCAGTTTTAAGATCTAGTAGGCAGATGAACGAAAGGTCTTGCATTATTTATAAATCCATATGGTCAAAAGCATGAGAAGCAAACAACTGACCAAGGAAGAGATAAAGGAATGAATTACCCGTATGATACTAATGACACTGGGAAGCTTCGTACTCCAGAACTGCATCATCTACCAGGCCAGTATTTGACGTGTTATCCGATGTGTCCATACAAGGACTAGTTTTTATCTGCTGCTGTGTCTCTGCTAACGTCCAAGAATTTTTAGACCCATCGAGAGAAATATGATGTTTGCCCGATGCATTGTAAGGCAAGAATTCCATTGGCAAGCTCTTCAAACCTGCCTTCTGCTCAGAAGAAAGCTTGGTGGAAATAGGCGATTCAGGTGCGTCGATATAATTTTGTGAAAACTCAAAGGGTCTATGGAAGAGCAGATGAGCCACAGTTCTATCAATTGGGTTGGTCTCTGTTTCCGCATCCGACACCCCAGCAATTCTAGAAAACAATATAAAAAAGAATGCAGAAGGCATCACAGAAATTAGAGATTCCAATACAATTCCTCAAACCACACTGAAAATCAACTGTACCATTTACAGAATATGTAGTATTCGAGTTATAGCATTTGTTAAACTGAGTAACCAAGCCCATTCTTAGTATGCAACCACAGGATCAAATTCAATTAGCTAATTTCTTACTAAATATCAGAGAGTTCGCCTTGTCTTATTTTGGCTTGACTTCTACTTTGTTTGCACAAGCTATAAGTCTAACGCCATATATATTAAGCGAATAAATATAGTTTGAGTCAGAACTGGAACTATACATTGAAGAACGCAAGCAAAATTCGTGGGGATTGGAAGGCTCTCTAAGCCACCGATTATAAGGTCAGCTCCCAAATTTTCCTTTTTCACCCGCCGGGTTTTTAACTTTCTTAAGGTTTTACAAGCATTGAAGACTTTTCTCTCTTATATTGGCAAGCAATATTTAAACTCAGAACATACATTTTAACAAAATACTTTTCAAGAAAAGAAGAGAAGCGATCCTATTATTTTCAATTAGGTTTTTTCTGTTCTCTAGAATAAGCGTTCATGACTATATTTTAACCATAGAATAGCTTCAGTAGATTATGTTTTTTCATACCATCAACCTTTATAACAAAGTAGACTATGTTGCTCTAATTTATTTATGTTTTAGTTCCTCAATGTAATAGTCCCAGTTTTGACTTAAAAAGATTAAGTTTTCTCAGTAAAAAAAGTAAGCCAATTGTCTTGCATATGTCCTGAAGTGTCTCTAAAATGTCTCGTACATGCCCTCAATATGGCTGCAATTTTTGAAAAAATAACAAAGAATAAGACATTCGAAACGACATAGACTAACCACTTCATGACTCACATGAGCAAAAGAGATTGTGGCAGAAACTCAAAAATATTCTTTCAAGACTCAAGGGAAGAATCTCTGACAACTCAATACAAGAGCATGAGTATTGAAATGCGTTCTAACCTGCAATGACTATTGATTTCCCCTTTTGCAGTGAAGTCATTCTCATCTCTGGTACTTTTGTTGGAATTACTTGTATCATTAGCATAATGTCTTTGCATTGCACTTTGAGCCAATCGGAACAAGCTGTCCCGGATACAAAGTCTGATTTTGAAATCCAGCTGTAGTAAAACATTTCTAGGGCATTGTAACTAAAGTCAGGTTACTCTAGGAGGAAAATAATCCACTCACAAAGTCAGGTGTACCTTTGAAATAATTTCTTGAAGCCTGCAAAGAATTGTATCTTCCATCGAACAATGATCAACTGAGGTGGAGACTGTATTGGAATCATCTTGCTCTAAAGGCGACTTTGGATCTAGAGCTGGAAGAGTGTATATTTCTTCAGAATCAAGATCAGTCTTTTCGATGTGCTGAGACTGAATTTCTTGGGGACATTTCGGAGAAATACATTGACTAGTAGTAGAGACTTGATTATTGAACTGTTGCTGTTGTTTTTGAATGGCAAGCATTGCCTGCATCTGTTGCCTTCTTCTAAGTTTTTCAATTTTTTCTTGAGGTGTCATGGTAAGCAACTTCACAAACCCATCGGCTGGCTTATCTACACGATTCCCGCCACTAGGGGAAATATCTTGACCGATAAGAGGCTGATGCTGGAGATCTACCGGCTGAATTTGGGACAGCAAGGGTACAGCAGGAAATGCATTTGCAGCAATTGGATAAAATGACTGGTGCATCAAAGGATTGGAACTTCGCTGGTATTGCAATGACTCAATTCCTTCAAGCTGCCGATGTTTACTCATAACTGAAGGTGAAGATGTTCCTAGCTGTAGAGCTAAATTGTTATCAAACTGACCTGCTGGGTTCGTTGACGAAGGCCAGTTACCACGAAGGTCTTGAAACATCTTCTCATCACTTTTCCCCTCGGATCTTTTACGCGATTTCAACAGTTTCTTCTGCCTACCAATCTGAAGCATGGAAGAGTAATAAAAATTAGATAATGGACAGAAAAGACAATGACTACGTCTACCAAGGTTGAGAAATAGATGTCTAAACAGTGAAGTTGATGTAGAAACCATCATTCCAGCAACAAAGTGTAATCTGCAACAATCCCATGTCACATCAATGAAAGCACGTATTAACTAAAGTCTTTATTCCGACACGCTGAGCAGGGTTGCTAGTTTTGGGTGGGTACATAGAAACAGGCATACGTGGATATATAATTACATTGACATTTGACAAATGTGAGTCAGTGCCTATTGCCCTTTCAGTCCAATGTAATCTTCCAATTATTGGCTATTGGTACACCGCTTATTATGGGCAACTGTTAGTAGTATCAAGTTAATTGGAATTTGTACCTCTATTGGCTGTAGTTATAACCACCTTCCTATCGAAGGTACTTGCTATTTGCTTGGAGTTGTAAGTGGAACAGATTCCATCATAAAGGAACAAGTCACATTTGACTGATTAGCAGTAAAACAAGAAAGTTCTGTGAAATTTGCATAAAGATTTGAATTGAAGCAAATGTGACATTTTTATCGTTGTTTTCATTATTATTATTATTATTATTATTATTATTTGGATAGAAACAATTGCTTTCATTGAGAAAAAATGAAAGAATACACTACCATACAAGAAAACCAAGCCTAAAAAAATTCCGTAAAGAAAGGGGTTTGAATTAAGTAAAATTTTTCCTCCTAAGTAATTACAAGAAGTCTTCAAAAATCAAAGCACAAAAAGAAACGTAAAACCACACCAGGGACCAAAGCTCACAAGGGCTCCTCTCCACACCCCTAAAAACTCTATTACTTCTCTCCCCCAAATGTTCCATAACAAAGCACAGACCGCAATAAGCCACAAGAACCAGACCTTCCCACTAAAAGATGGATTGAGGAGGTACTCCTTGATCGAGTCTTCTAATGAGCATGCACAAAGCCAAATCCCTAAAAGAAGTGGCTTCACATAGTCCTCACAAACTCAAGTCCAAAGGAAATGATCCAAGTCTTCCTCTACCTCCCAAAGAAAGGACCCACTAACGAGAGTAACATTGCATTTCTACGGGAACGAAGTATAGTTAGTATTGGCCTCCCCTGTGGGGATTTTTTTTTTCGAACTTTTTATATTACTTCATTTCACCTCACCAGATAAAAAAGAACACCTATGGGTAGATGTTGAATTTTGGTACCACCTTCCGAATAAATTGGAATAGGCAAAGCTAATGACTGACAGCTTGGAGTTTAGTAGAATTTACGCTCAAATACCAACAACGATACATTCAAGGGGTAATTGTTTACCACCTGGTCAGCACATGAAAATTAATCTACTTAACAATAATAGACTGAACATGAAAACATCCCATCTATCAACACAGGCCATCCTTTTAGATTAATTACCATTGAAGTATTGGTACATAGTTACTCTTTGACACATTCAATCTTCATTTAGCAGGTAAAAAAGCTTAAATACAGCCAACAAAAGGACAATCAACTAATTACTTGAATAACAAATGAGAAACAAACCTTATTTGAAAACTCATTGGCAGATGCGATAATATCAGCTCTTTGGTGAAGTGTGGCTGCAGCTGGATTTGGCAATTTCTCCAGATCTGTCTGGATGAGCCAAAAAAATTACGTAGAATTTAAAGTTTGATAAAAGAAAATAGAAAGAGAAGACGCACTAGTTCAATGTGTGTAATACCCGATCCTTTGCAACAGTTAAGTTCATATCTCCTTCTACATTTGTTAAGATTGCACTTCCAGTCTGCAGCCCAAGTGGTCCAGCATCACTACTTCGCCTATTGGGAACAGTAGATATTTCCTCATTTTGTTTCGAGTACTCTGGATTCTTGATTTTTACAGTGTCCACTCCCGAGTCCAAATTTCGTGACTCCACAGTTGGGAATAGCTTCATCTGGCTGTTGTGCAAATCTTTTGAAGAAGACCATAGCTCACCAGCATCACTAAGACTTACTTGGCCAAATATTGGGTCATCATTGCTACAAAATTGCCACTTGTGAGGATATGCAGTCCAATGGATACCATTGGTTAGAGAAAAAAGAATTATAATAGGGACAAGAATCTTTCAAAGAATAATATTGAATTTCTACAGGACAAAGACAAAAAAAAACTCTGATACACTATCAAGATTCAAGACTTGCCACCAACTTTGGTTCTAGTGATCAGGCAATGACTAATTTGCACATGATAATATAAAGAATAAATAATGAATCATAATAGAATTTTTGTGAAAAACGAGCACATTAAATTTTGCAAGTGTCCAAAGAGCAATCAACCTTAGATTAAGAACTAGAGAAGACAAAATAAAATATAAAATATAAAATCCAATTGTAAAAAAAATGATACACAAGATAACCACCGTCGGGGAAGTATCTACAGTTGTGATCATGACTGGGTTGAACTATAGATAAAAGATAAGGGGCCATAGAGAGGATTCACAAGATTAAGACCTACGGCACCAAAATTTAAATTAGATTGCAATTAAACATTAAAAAAAAATGTGTGTGTGGCTTCCAAGTGGGAAAAAAATGTACTAAAATTATTGTTTATCTAATAGAGTGAGTCAACATGACATGCAGAACTTTCAACTAGGGCTTTTCTATGTGCTTTTTCAACTCATATCCATCCTCAAGATAAACAATGCTAAACCTACTTAGGTAGGTATTAAAATATCAACGGAAAATCGGCTCTAGAGGAGAAAGCGTCACTCTTGGTAAAATGCAATTTTATCCAGCATACCCATTTATCCCTTGTCAGTCTTTAGATGCCCTTCCAAAATAATAAAAGACTGGGAAAAGCTCATTAGAGACATTATTTGGAAGGGCCCCTATAGAGAGAGATCTTTTAACCTTGTCAATTGGAACAATACTTCCACGCCTATTCAAAATGGAGGGCTGGGAGTAGGTAACCTTACAGTGCGCAAAATCAAGCTTACTTGCTAAGTGGGAGAGGAGATTCATGAATCAACAAAATACACTCTGGAGAAAATTATAGCTAGTAATCCCGGGTGAATTAGAACCTCATTCCTAAATCCTCTACCCACTTCAAAGTTCCCAGAAAGCCATTGCCAATGCTGCCTTCTTGTGGAAAAGTGGTACAGTTTTAAGTTGGGGAGGGGGACAACTTTACCATTTCGGGATGACCCATGGCGTGGAAACAATCCCTTGAAAATCAGATTTCCAAGTGGCTAATCCAAAGTATGGGTGTTCTGTAAAGAGTGTTATGGGAAACTATCCCCATATACATTAAAAGCGTTCCTATGGATGCTAATCCAAGGTAAGCTTCATAAATGATTTCCTTTAAAGGAGACTCTCAAATTTCATCTCTCCTGATAGGTGCATTCTGTGCAAATCAGACTCAGAAAGCCACACTCCATTTGTCCTCACGATTGTTGGACTAAGCTGCTGTTTTTGGCTTGAATTGGTGCTTTTCTAAGTCTCCTGCCTGGTTAATTAATCAGATAATTTAGATTCTTATTGGCATCAATTTCTTTCCCAACTGGGAGGTTTGTATTAGGAACAAGGTAGTATAGGCTACTTTTGTCCCACATTGGTTAGAATGGGATGACCAATGTGGTACTTAAGTGGCTTGACTCTCCCACCTCAATAGCTAGCTTTTGGGGTATGGTTCTCCAAGGTGTTTAAGTACCCAACAATGATATCAGAGCCGATTGTTGACGTTCCGAAGAGTTCTGACCGGGTGTGGTCGAGTGCAATACTGTCGGAGTAGCCACCGAGACGTCCGCTTTCCGAGAATGTGGTATTGTTAGGAACCAAGGAAGTATGGGCCACCTTTGTTCCACATTGGTTAGAATGGGATGACCAATATGGTACTTAAGTGGCTTGACTCTCTCACCTCAATAGCCAGCTTCTGGGGTGTGGTTCTCCAAAGTGCTTAAGTACCTAAAAGTTTGTTTGGTAACCCCCTGGCTTCATGGAGATATCTCATTCCCCTTTTTTGTATAGTCCTCTCTCTACATATGTATATATGAAACTGGGATGAACTAATCACAAAAAGCACAGACTAAGGGCCAAGGGGCAAGGAGCCTTTTAATATATTTCAGTTTCTTCTCAAAAAAAACCAACCTGACATAAAGAATGCTTTTAGTAATATAAGGAAGCAAATCTACAAGAATTTGTTTTATTTCACTAAAGAGGCAAAAAAACACCGGGAATGTTCTCATCCAAAAGGGTATAAACAATATCAGCTCACTACATGACTACACTGTTTCATGTCTACGTGACAAGACATTCTTTTTCCACTTCATCATGAGTATAATTTGACTTTAGTTAAATAAAAAATAGATATATAAATAAAATTTTAAAAAAAGAAGAAGAACAAGAAGAACAAGAGGAAGAAGGATAGTTCTTTTTTTAATTAAACAATCTTTAATCAAGGAGTTAAGAGGAAAAAAAAATACGAATTTACCTGAAAATTCTATCTAGGTCATCAAAACTTCCAATATTAGCCCATCCATAGTCAACAAAATCAGCCTGTTCTTTACCTTCTTCAGTACTTTGAAAATTCGGTTCACCTTTGGTCATCGTAGCTGTCAATATACATGCCAATCAAAAAATTAGTACATGATTGACGATTGACCTTTTATACCATTGCTCGTCAACGTTGCATTTGAGCACACATATACCTCCGTAGAATTTACAGAGAATCAAAAACATAATATTTTTATTTTTTATTTATTTATTTATTTATTTTGATTACCATGTCTTGGTGAATTATATTTACTACTTTCAATTAATTCATGAGATACTTCAGTACCCTTAGAGTTCTGGTCAAGTCTGGAAGGTTTAGCCACTGATACGTCAGCCAATGGATCATTGCTGAGGTTTGAGGCAGAGGTTCCTTCTTCATTGCCAGGACTGCTTTCCAGCTTTCTTCCATGGGCATCATCAACATTAGTCCCGGGTGACTTCTGCTCCATAAGCTTCATGTATACCGTGTCTTGATTCCATTCTTTCTTGTCATAATAATTCTCACTAGCCTCCCGATAAGGCACAATATGATCATCACTATCAGCAGCCTCACCCCATATTATATTTGCAAGCTGAAATTACAACAGAAATTTAAGAGAAAATTCTCATAGCACCTAATTATTATTTGTAATCAATGAGTAGCAAGCACTATCTAATCAAAACCCTTTTTTTCTTTTGTACACTCAAGAAAAGAAAAGAATGATGCACCAAGTCATACAATCACTTAAATGGTCAACCATGCAACCAGACATATATGATACAATGAGCTTTATTATGCTACAATCCCAAGTCACTACGGACATCGCTCTTTCACGGTTGAAAGGAAAGCCTTCAATATAGAAGTCGATAACAGATACAGAGGATGTCAAGCTTGTATCACTAATCCCCTACAGATATCTCCTCTTTCTTTCTCCTTACATTGGAGCTATCTTACCTGAGAAACAAATGGCTAAGGGGTCATGGGTTCAATCTATGGTGGCCACCTACTTAGGATTTAATATCCTACAGGTTTCCTTGACACCCAAATGTTGTAGGGTCAAGCGGGTAGACGCATGAGATTAGTCGAGGTGCGGGCAAGCTGGCCTAAATACTCACAGATACCAAAAGAGAAAAAAAGAATGTTTAAATAAATGTACTATTAGTATTTACTACTAAGTCTTCTACTTTCGGTGGATGCTAAGTTGTATAAGACAATTGCTAGCTACCATAACTGCTGCCCCTATACCCAAGTGCTGCAAAGTTGTGATGGACTGAGTATTATAATTCAAGAAAGAAAATACTCTTTTCATTAGTTGTTACCAGAGTAAATGCAACAACTCGATTCAATGGCTTGGCTTCCAGGAAATGTATATTTTCATCCACTAATGAAACTTTCTTTTTTTTTTTTTTTTCTTTTGGCTAATTATAAATTCTGCTCTACTATTTGTACTATCCTTTTATCTTGAATCTTTTAAAATTTTCAATTGCATATCCTTCATCTTGAATCTTTCAAAAGTTCTAATTTCATCCTAGATCCTACAATGTGATTAGTTTTTATCAATGAAGTTCTGGCTATCTGATTAAATGCTGATATTCATTAACGAAATGGTTACCTGCCTTTAAAATATATTCTATAACTTAAGATGTAATTACCCTAAGTTCTAATTCAATGATTTAGACATGCCTACCTAAATCAAACCCTACCTACCACATTGTTTCAACTAAAAATAACTAACTTGACTCACAATCAGTAGTTGTGATCAAAATAAGACCCATTAGAACTGTACCATGCTAACAAGTAAGAACTGAGTGCAGAGGGGACCATCGTCTAACTAATAGTCCTTGTAAAAGCAAGCATCCAAGCAATCCCCAGTATAGAATTTCAAAATCTTGAAAATAGAGAAAATAGAGAATATCCAGTTTTAGTAATAAAGAAAAACTAGAAGGGAGAGCTCTTTCAGAGGGTTCTATATGTGAATTTTACAGACTCATCAAGAACCATACCTGCTCACAGTTACTCTATCTCACAAGGCAATTGTCTCAAAAAAGAAAGCCCGCATCTTTTTTGCCACCATGTCTTTATCACAAAGGCTAGAGTTTTCTATGCTCAATTCACCTATGCTAAACCGTGTCAAAACAACCACCCACCTAACTAAATGGATATCCCCACTCTTGTCAACAGCTAACCACAAAATTCCTCTACCAATTCTCTTCGAGCTGCAAATAGAAGAAAGAATTCTACCAATGGAAAGAAAATAAGTTGGGATAAAACAACATAGATGACAATAAACCTTCCCCTTGAAGAAATTCTCTTTTACAGGGAGAGAGAATTTTTAATATTTTCCATGATAGAAGTCTAAAAGCATAGTCGATTATTTTAATCATGACAAGTTTTCGTTGAGAAAAATGAAATAATACAAAACGTGCGAGCCAATAGAAAAGGACCAACAAAAGACCTGCCTCCAAAAATGGAAACTCAAAAAGGAACCAAACAAGAACTAGTCCAACAAAACAAGAAGATTTTTAATGTACAAGAATAAGGTCTGTCCAGAAATTACAAAAGTCTTTAGATACAAACACCTAAAGTGACACATTAAACCAAACAAAGGACCATACCTCCCAAGACCTCTCCACACCCTTAAAGATTCTATTATACCTCTCAATCCATAAACACCATTAAAAAATAATAAAGAATAATAATTTTTTAAAAAACAATAGAGGACAATACCTTTCTCCCCATAGAGAGGATGAAATAAACCTCCTCACAATAAGATACCATCGACTATTACAAGCCAAAAAAACTCTAAGACTGTTGAAACTGTGATCCCAAATCAAGCAAACAAATTTCCAACTAGAAAGAAGAATGAAACTAGGAAAATAAAGGTGAACGGCCCCCATGAGAAAGAAGAATGCCTCTAAATCCAATCCATAGGGTTAACATCACATCGCCATGCAAGACCTACCAAGCAAAAAATTTGACCCTCTTGCAAATGTTAACCTTTCGCAGCGAGAAAAGTAAAGGTGAAGTACAGGAACAAGGATTATGCAAAAGATTGAAGAAAGGAGCACAGGAGAACTCTTTCAAGATCAGGAGACCAAACTAACAAGAAAAAGTCCTAAATAAGTTAAAAGGAAAGCAGCCAACATCAAAATTCACAATCCACTATAGAAGCCTATTTAGTTAACTCAAATGAATCATAGTTAATACTATTGAGTTATGAGTTCTTCTTTTTCACATTTAATTTTTAAATTAAATGTCTGAAATTCTTTATTTCATTGTTAGGTTTAATTTTCAGTTTTTTGTTTTTTAAGTTTTGTTTTTAATGGTGCTTTTACAAGGACTATTAGTTAGATTTCTTAATTTAGGATCACCTTTGTACCTATATAAGAGTGATCTCCCATGTAACATTTGTTCACCATTTTTTTCATACCACAATTTTGTACAATATTTTTTGTATCTCAATTTTAGTATCACATTTGTTGTATCGCATTTCTCATACAACTTTTTGCGTATCACAATTTTGTGCATTGCCAACATTTTCTACTTCAATAAGAAGTTTAAATCTCACTCTCATTTTCCATTTTTTCCTCTTTGATTAAGAGACAATGAGACATTGATTTGCTTCTGCAAATATTTATCTTTTCTGTCGGTTTCATTTTTTTCAACAAATACCAACAAAAATAAAATAAAATAAAATAAAAAATAAAAACTCAAAGGAATCCTCCATGCTAAAGCAAAAGAAGGTCTTGATGAGACCTTAATTAATTCACATTGAGACTAGCTTACTAAGAACATTGACAACCACGAGAAAAAAAAATGCAAAAATTCATCTAGCTTGAGCCTTGAGGCTGCTAATGGCTAAAACTCTCCCTAGGCTTCCATACCATTTGACCTCTAGTCCGCTTTAAATCCAATATATCAATTTAAACCAAACACCCTTCTTCCATGAGACCTTATCCAAGAGACACAATCAACATTCACAACATTAAGTGTTCGCATAATAAGATTTGAAAATGTCTTTTTCCCAATTACAATGAACTTCTATAATCATCAGTAGCCTCGTTGACAATTAAAACTTGATCAAAGAATTGTCTTCCCATGATAAAGGCCCTTGAAAATCTAAAATAGATTTTCTTAAAAAAACCAAATCATCCCCCTCCATGAAACTTAGAAAAGACCTTGTCTAAGTCCTCTTTAAAAATATCTCAATTTTCATTAAAAAAAATCAAGGTAAAGGCATCCAAATCAGGCATTCTCGATCCCAAACTATAAAAAAGCACCGACATGAACCTTCCAACAAAAGTCTAGAAGAAACTAGGGATAACGGAGCATAAGGAAATAAAAGTTTAGAAGGGGAAAAAAATAGTATGCATTGCAATCACACTCTTTTTAACCTAATTTACCTTTGCTCTTCATCTCTAGCAAGAATCCTCCCAATAAATTAACTTCTTGAAATCCTCTGTTAACCTGATCCAATTCCAAACTTCCCTCAATTCCTTGCTCTAGGTTCGTTACTCATCTAATCCAAATGTCTTAATTGTATCCGGAAGTGCCTCAAGCAAGGATAATTTCATCAAAAACCAAAATCCCTCACTTTTCTTAAACAATAACACCCCATCAAGAAGGGAAAGGACTTCAAAGGAGGAGAGCGACATATTCTCAAATATATACTAGTCTAAACCACACATAGTGTGGCCTAAACCCAACAGATAAACATAACTCTCGGACCTAAGGATTGTCCCATTTCTTTAAAAGTTTCCAACCAACCTCTTGACAGCAAGAATACATCTCGTCTACAATACGTCACTCTATCTCTCATGGGTTGGACCAAGTAAACCTGGCATTAACATCTATGAAGCCACAACAAACGATAAAACTAATAAACTCATCGTAGATCAAGTGATGCCAGCCCAACAGACTCCTTCATGTGACATTTGGTCATACTACAGTCCCCGCCAGACACCAACAGCAACCACAAAGCTCGAAAACCCCTCCTAGATCGACCAGATTCGTGACCTATTCTTGCAATAAGCTTTTCCAAAGAAAGTGTAAGATATGGGTTTGGCCGTGAGCACACTGATTCGCTGGCTCAATGCAAAAACTATCCATGGTAGTACTACAAAAAAAAACAAGCTAAACAATACCCAGAAACACTTCCCACTTCCTCGCCACAAAAGTACCAACTGTTTCATATTACAGAAGTAAAAAATGAAAGCGAAGAGGGGGGAAAATCCACTAGAAAAGGGGGGGTTACCTCTTCGTCGTTCCAATCAAACATAGCTGAAAATCCCAGACAGAATCTCTAATCCAGAATCCAAATCCAAGAATCGATCGAAGATTGATCCGCACATCGCCGAATTATCCGAAAAAAGTAGTTAGGGAAAGAAAATCTGGAAATCCGCAACAGAAAGCATCAAAGTCCGGAAACAGAAGGGCGTGGAAAAGCCCGGGAACAATCGAACGAAATAAGAGTAATAGAGAACAGAGGCAGGCGATAAACTCACAAAAACCAAATGAAAAAAGGAGCTTTCTAGAGGCGAAGGAATTGGAATGGAAGAGCAAGGAGGAGGAGGAAGGAGGATTTGGTTTAGTTGAAACGGGGGGGTGGCGAGGGCACGTGAGGTCACGTGGGTTCTGTGAAGGGGAGGCCAGCGAGTGAGACGACACGTGTGAGAAAACGTATCTGAAGTTGTGGCTGGGAAGACTGTGATCAAATACTGGAACCTGATTGGTTGGAAGTGAATTTGAATTTTGAATTTCATTTGAGTTTCATTTCACATTTGGAGAGCTAGTGGGAAGTGGGGGTGGGGGAGGCGGGGGATTGTGGGCCCGGGCTGAAAGACTTAATTTGTGGTGGAGCTTTGCTGAGCTGTCGCTTTAACTCCTTATCGAAAGCCCCTTGTCTATAAAATCCGATTTTTCAGTTTTCTGAAAATTAATGTTTTTTCTTTCTACTTTAAAATACCTATTTATCTACATCATCCTCATGAATGCAAACCTAATTTTGGAAATTAGACGAGTATATTTTTTTTTTTAATCAAAACAGCAATGAAATTAGCATATGCCAACCTCGGAAAATTTCTTATATCATGTTGCAATGAATGAATATAGAATGAAAATTTTATACTACTGTAAATTTTCTCCATTTGCAACCAAAACTAACCCATAAGTGGAATCAAAAAAAGTCAAGTAAATGAATATACGACCGGTACAATTTATAAAATTATATAAGTTTGAATGTCTAATCTAACTTGATTTTAACATTTATCTAATTGTGAGGGTTTAATTTTTAAAGTTGAAAATTTAAAGGTCTAATTGCAACTACCACCATATAAATTTAAGAGTTCGATTTTTATCATTTGTGGGTCCAATTTCTATAATTATTGTAAGCATGAGAGTCCAATTTTAGCACTTGAAAATTTGAAGATCTAATTCCAATTACCAACCTACTTTTGGAGTGGTTTTTGCAATTTATTCATTTAAAAATTATAGAACGAGAGATTCAACACCTTTTAGCATAGTAATTCATATATCATCCATCAAGCTCCAAATGGGCTATATTCCACATATTTTAAAATTGATTTAACAAACATAATTATTTTGAATGCAAATTAAAAGCTTTTTTTTCTTTTTTAATTGTCTTTTTCGAATACAGGAAAAACACTTTTCTTTCATTTTCTATAGAATAATTTTTTTAAAAAAATTATAAAACAATGAACCAATAACCATTTAAAATTAGACCAAGTTAAAAATTCACGAAACAAAATACTTATTTTATAATTTTCTGTTTAGAAAAATTGAAATTTAGGATAACAATGAATTATTTAAAGATCTTCCTTTCACTTGTAAAATAAAATAATTGGGATAAAAAAACATTTTAAAAATGTTATAGTTTAAATTAGACTTAACAAAGTTGTTTTCAAGAGACTGACATTGCCAACCATCACCCAAATGTATAACAAAAATTACACAAACGTATAGCTACAGTGTCAAATAGACATTTTGTTATTATTTTGAAAAATTATCTTAAATTACAAAATTGCTTAAAATATTTAGACACATATGATAATCTATTGCATATAGATAGTAAAATGTTGCTATATTTGTAAATTTTTTGGTTTCTTTTGCTATATTAAAAAATAACCTTATTATTTATTACAAAATCGTATTTTGAAGAGATAAAATATGAAACAACAATTAAAAAGACCACATGTCTACGTGTTGAACCTTCAAAAGAATATATTTTATCACTTGCAAAACATAAAATATTTTAATAAATAATTTTTAAAAATATTATTTTAATAAAAAATTCTGAATAGAGGATAGACTTCAACACTCATTTATTTAGAGTGCGCTTAGGTAACTAACACAATTTTCTACCATAAAAGATGGAGGTTTCATCCCCCTCTCTACATTGTCATAATGATTTTTAAAAAAAAAAAAAAAATACTCATTTATTTGACTTTTTGATTTTACTTAGTGGTTAGTTTTGTGGTATAAATGGATAAAATTTATAATACTATAAATTTTTTAAACTTAATCAAGTGTACTATATAAGTATGAAGGTACAATTTAACTTAATTTTAAATCAGGAATAGTTTTTGCAATTTATCCATTTTGAAACTCAAATAACATCTAGAGAGTTGTTTCAACCAAAAAGATATATAAATTAATAAATTAAAATATAGTGTATTTTATTGTCAAGTTTTTTTTTTTATATTTATTTATAAAAATCATTGTTTATGCATATTGGATTTGTTTTAAAGGTAAATAAATTATATAAATAATAATAATAACAATTTTAATGTAATATGTAAATATGTTTTCAAATTTTAGAATAAAAATACTAACAAAAAGTTTTAAAATCAACAATAAACAAAGGTAGAAATTAAATGAGACTAAAATTAAACATTAGAGAATATGACTAAAATTGAATAAATTTTAAAATAGAATGACTAAAACGCTACTTCAACATTATATTAATAATGATCAAATTCATAATTGTTTATAGTAATTTATACAAAATCCAGGGGTCTCTGAGCAAATTTTATAAAATATCTATCTATTCTTCTTCAATAATATCTAAGGTTCCATCAGTCGCGGCAAAAATGGAATCAAATGGTACATTTCATACAACTAATGAACAATAATTTCGTCTACCTTAAGCCTATTAGATGTATCACCATTCACAAGACTCTTAAGACCAGCTTTAAGCTCCTCAACACCCTCTCCCAAAACGGCACAAACGGGAAAGATGAGAACTCCTTGCACTCTAGACTTTAACTCTTCATACACTTCCTCGGCCCCATCTTCGTCAATCTTGTTAGCCACTATCAAGGATGGTCGATCTGATAACCCGTTCTGATGGTGTTCCAGCTCTGAAACTAAATCTCTCAGTTGTTCCCATGGTGGTATCCCTTTTCTACCATCTAAAGCAGCAGCCAAGTCTACGACATACGCTAGAACCCTTGTGCGTTCGATGTGACGCAAGAACGAATGTCCAAGTCCACGATTTTCGTGGGCACCCTTTATAAGTCCTGGAATGTCAGCTACTGTAATTGATAAGTCATCATAATGCAGATTTCCCAAATTCGGCCTTAGAGTTGTGAATGCATAATGACCAACTATTGGTTTTGCTCTGGAAATGGCTCCAAGCAAAGTACTTTTCCCAGCATTTGGCATTCCAACGAAACCCACATCTGCAATACTTTTAAGTTCTAAAACAAGCACAGCCTCGCTACCACGAGAACCAGCTCGCCTGTTGGACTCGTAATCATTAGAATCTACGGACTCATCCTCTTGCCCCATAGGCGTTGTGGCTTTAGGCTTCTTTGAAACTTTGAGTTCATGAATATTGCCCAAACCACCTTCCCCTCCACGCGCAATAATAATTTGTTGACCTTCTTCAGTCAATTCTGCAATATTGTACATCATTTCTTTGCTTTCTCCAATCTCATCTTGAACAGAACTGTCAGAAAATGCAGAAACTTGAGAAATCCCATCGGTTGATGGGACTTCAAAAGTTTCCCTCCTGAACAACGAATCTTTAATATTATTTTTACTATTATTACACGTTAAGAGAGTAGTCTTAGATGTCGATTCGATTTCCTTTTCTCTGTTTGAATATTTAAGAGACTTCTGGTGGGAACTAGAGAGATCATCAACTAGTGTGCCAGGAATCTGCCAAGGGTCTAAATCTGTTGAAGAATGATGTTTGACTACACCGGAAACTTCACCCTCCACAAGATGAATCACAGTGCCAATAGGTACTTGAACAATCTAATCATTCAAATACATAACTCAGTAGAGTTGGATCCTAATAATTTTAATAGCCAAAAGATAAAATATTGTTTGCTCTACAAATTTAACCCCTAAATTTGATTGCAGAACCTATTTACTCTCTAAAACTATACAAAATTTCATGCACATGAAGGAAATTACTATAATTCCTATTACTAGCACTATTAAGCATTCACTAAAAGATTACTAACATGTTTATTTAACAAACACTGACAGATTTAGTATGACAAAATAGATAGATGACAGAAACATCGACAATAAACCTATCCTTTTTTAAAGCAGCACATCAAAATCTTTTTGTAAACTACATCACTCTAATCTGTCCAACCTTCTACTTCTTTCTGCAATTTGCTTACACCATTGTGTCAAATCAGCTAATATTTGTTTGATAAACACGCCAAGAACTACATATACAATCATAATTCAAAATTTAGGGACACAATTGAAACTCGATAAAATTTAGAGATGGAACAGATAGCCTCCAAAATTAGGAATTAAATGCGTAGTTTAAATGAAAAATATGAACAATTAAGAAACAAAAAAGGCAGAAAAGACGCACACATACAGATCAGGAGGAGATAGATGACCTTATCTGCACCCTTAGTTCCAATCTTATTTTTCGAAGATCCATGTCCTCCTCTGCTTGCATTCTGCAAGAGATGGTAGGAATATTGATAGATATCGTAATTCTGTAACTGTAAAGATAGTTAATCATTCATTTTCGATATGTTTCTAGCAGGAGCATAAACAAGAGTCTAACATACAATATGATGCTTCAAACTACTGAAGTCCCATAGAGCAGTGGAACATTCCAGAATCACGTCACCCCCTCTTCCACCATTTCCACCTGCATCAATTAAAGGCAGCATTCAAGTACAGCAATGTGAAGTCAATTGGTTCTAGATTCACCTAGCTCAAACACCCACGATATCAAAAAATGTGTGATAACTAACAAGTAAGCCCTGTCCAAAACTGAATAATCCAGTGGTTTAGGAAGCTTAAAAGAAAGGCCATAAAATGTGCATCTGTTTGTATTAGAAGATAATTGGTTTAAATACTATTTGATCCGTGTACTTTCAAAATGTTCATTCTGCTCCTTCTACTTCCAACTTTGGTTCATTTTGGTACTGTACTTTCAAAATATTCATTTTGGTCACATACTTTCAAATTTGATTCATTTTCATCCATGTACTTTTAAAAAAGTGATTATTCTTGTTTCCTCAAAATCAAATAAAAATGAAAATGAAGGAACTAAAATGATCACTTATTAGAAAAACAAAACCAAAATGGAGATTTTGAAAGCATAGAACCAAAATGACATAAAGTTGAGAGTACAAAGACCAAATAAGTATCTAAACCTAGATAATTTGATAGAGGATATATTTGTCGCACATTCTATTCATATAATTATAATGACATTGGTCACTCTTTCTTGTGATGAACCATTCCTAGCTATAGTTGCCAAGGAAAATGTTTTAATCTACCTTGCCCATCATTCCAAAATGATAAGCATACACTAAGTCGTTATTTAGATATATAAAACGTACCATCAGGTTGGCCGTGGCGGTCGTGCCTACTACGCCGCATGCTATGGCAACCATTTCCACCATCACCTCCTTTAGCATACACCTTAAACCTGTCTATCATTCTCCTCTCCTGCATGGGATCATAATAATCCCAAAACATGAGTAGAAAAATTTGCTTTTATAGTATGAAAAAGTAATGGAAAAACATAGAAGAGAAGCAGGTGAAAAACCTGTAAAGGGGCGAGCTTAGATTTCTTTGAGGGAGTATCTGAGTAGTAAGAAATGGCAGAAAAAAGCCATGGACGACTTGAGGATTCTCTCAAGCCTCTCAAATGTAGAACTTGTTTTACACACAAAAACCTCATATTTCTCCCTGTTCTTGTCCCTCAGCGTCTCCTCATATTTTGGGAAGTCGGAGCTTAAACTAGATCAAAATTCCTCGGGCTAGAGCTGCAAAATTTTGGCATCAAATAGTGACGCAAGAACAACATATGCCGTCGGCAATGTAAAACGGTCGACGGCGAGCAGTGGGAGAAGGCTGGCGGTGGAACATGGGGGATGGTAGTTTTGGGCGGTGACGTGAGCTTGCCCAGTGGAGAAGGCCGGTGGCTTGAGTGTCGAGCTGAACACAATGACTTCTAGGGCTAGCGTTGTCACATGAGTGTACGGCCATCTTGGATTGGGTCTCAGATTTAGAGCAAAAGCAAGCCCAGCCCAAGGCCCATCTTATTACACACACCATCGGTTAATTTTCTTATCCAATCTGGATCCATTTAATCAATCCAATATATAAAATTAATTTGGTAATTGCAATTTGTAGCATTTTTAAGATTGATAATTAAATTTATAATAATACTTTTAAATAATCAGATGTAACAAAATCTATTTGTAATACATTCCATCATTGATAGACCCTTATTAGTGATATAGTCTATCACTGATAGACTCCGAAAGTTGGATCTAAATTTTTCTATATCTACAAATGATAGTAATAATACCAAAATGCCAAATTATTAGCAGATATATAACAGTGCAAAATAGTTTGTAGATAATATGTCTATCAGCAATAGAGACTTTCGTTAATATATAAACTCCGATAGTTGAATCTAAATTTTATTATTATCTACGCATTATTTTATATAATCTAATAATACTTTAGACCTTATTGCTATATTTAATTTCCACAACATTAATTTAAAGAAAAAATACACACCGCCAATATTTTGAAAGGTATATTATATTGCAGAAACAATGAAAAACTATATCAAAAAAACCATATTGAAAATATATAATATGATATGAAGCTACGTTACAGGTTGTATATGACAAAATGTGTAAGTTTAATCAGGCATTTTGAAAATTCATAATTAGTAAAATTTAATATTTTTTGTTGTGAAAAATAATATTTTTTCATCAAACAATAATTTCATTTTGTTCTAGTTTTTTCCCCCCTTTTTTGGATTAAAAGTAACATATATTTTTAACAATTGCTTTAGTTCTTTAAGGAAAAAAAACTATATTCATGGTGTAGGTAAATTCTGCATTGTCTAGGGTTGAGATCATTTGAAAGTAGTATCGTTCGGAAAAAAGGGGAAATAAGAAGAATAATAAAGCATAATGAAGAAAATATACCTTGTTACATGCTGCCAAGACCTAACCCCAATTGAAAACTAATTCAAATTACCAACTGCACTTTACCTAAATACAACAAATTTAAATCTGTTTGGAGAATATTTAATTTGATACAACATGATGTCACGTTAATACACTTGTCATAAGTTCTTGATTAACTAAACGTGTGACAAGCAGTAATTGACATGTATTTCTTTAAAATTGATGGTTGAAATCTTTAAATTTTTACATGTACTAACAAAAAGTAAGCGAATTGTTAAATTATCAGCACTCTATTCTCGACAAAGTGTTTGATTTGATTGTTTAAAAAATTGACACCAATGATCCGGGGAATATCTTTTTTAAAAATAGAAAAAAAATTATTTACATAATTCAATAACACATGTTTTGTAGGTGAAAGCTAAGATTTAAACAATTGACATTAGAAAAGTACAATATTTTCTTATTTTTCTCAGAATACCAAAAGAGATTAATCGCAGTTAAAGTTATTATATATGATTTATAGGTAATTTGACAAGTTGAACATTTTTTAAGATCAAAAGTTGGAAATTAAATTTTATTTGTATTGATGATAACTATTGCGCAAAATAGAAAATTAGGTGGGGAGATTAATTAACCTTAAATTTTTTTGCTGTAAACTTTTCTTCTTTTGTTTTGATTTATGGTAAGTTCATGGTCATTCTTTATCATTATTATTTTAGTAGGTTAAGTTTATTGTTAAAGAGTGTGAGGAGAGAGAAGAAACGTTAGGAAACAAAGAGACATGAAAGAAGAAAACAAAAAAATCAAAATTGAGTAAGTTTTTATTAATTTTGTTTCCTTGACTCGAATGGAAGAAGGAAAATGTGAATTTGGAGTTGCATTACATTACAAACTATGAAAAGAAAAAGTAGACCATGTTATGAAGTACTTTTATACCCAATAAGTTTATCTACCACATTCGTTTTGAAATCTGTGTTCACATGTTATGTATGGATATTCGCGAAGTGGAAAATAGCAAAATGATTATTATTATTATTATTATTATTATTTTGAGCTAAACGGGATGGAGACGAAAAATGGTTTATTAAGACATAATTCATCCCTCCAAATTGAGAGTTTTCATTATAAACTTGATTTAAATTTTCAATCAATTGCTAAAAAAAAGGTGTTATTTAAAAAATAAAAAATAAAAAAATTGTAAAAAATCTTTAAAAAATTATTATAAATAAAAAAAATATTAAATTACTTACAAATATAAAAAATTCACCTCGATAGACAATGAAATTTTTTATATTTGTAAACAATTCGATTCATTTTGTTATATTTTTTAAAACAACCAAAAATCTTTTTATATTGCATATGACAATGATCTAAATAAAAGGGAGTATATAAGAAGTTTAAACTTTAGTTTTGGTTAATTGAAAGAACTTAAGTTGTTGTCAAACAATTAAATTGTTTTATATATATATATAGAAAGAAAAATATGAAATTAGGTGAGACCCACTAACATGTTAATATGCTAATAAAAAATAAAACGAGATCCATTAATATTAGTATAAGGTCCATAAATGTTTATGAAAGCAAAGTTATAGTGTGAACTAATACTGTAAATTTTCTCAAGGGATTAGGTGACTCTAATCATTAGACTAAATGTTAAAATTAGATCATTTTAAAAATTGAACCCACAAATAATAAAAATTAAATTCTCAAACTTATATAAATGTCACACTTCATAGAATGATGTGAGTTTGAAGGTCTAAATTAACCTAATTTTAACACTTATTTAAGTTTGAAGCCTCAATTTTTCAAATTAAAAAAATTAAGATATAATTACAACTCCTAGTTTTCTTTTGCAATTTATCTGACCATTTTAACACTTATGTCTGTGTTTTTCTAAGACAAAAAAAAAAAAAAAAAAAAAAAAAACCCGGAAAACAGCGTCGAATCTCCGCAGGCAGCACCGTATTAAGGACGAAACTTGTGGACAAAAGTCGATGCTCCTCCGTTCACGGGCAATAGTTCCGACACTTCAACCAAGAAAAATGCTATAAGTTTAGTCATCATGACGACATGTCGCCACCGCCCTAACAATCTAATCCATATCCTCTAAATCGAATGTCCCTCAATTGATTGATTAATGTATAATTTATACCAAAATATCACAAGTTTAAATCTATTATCGACACAGCATTATTCGATTGATTTTATTTATGTGTATTCAATTCATATAATTTAAAAAAAGTCAAATATGTTAGAATATTTTAGATACATATATAATTTAAAATTTATTTGACATTCCCAAAGTTTATACAAATATACTTAAAATTAGAAGTTTAAATACCCATATATTTTTTAGGAAGTATTTGGTAAAAGGAATTTGAGTTCTTAACATAAAATTATCAGTTACGCCAAAATAGTAAGTAATACGAGGTATTATTATTATTATTATTATTTTTTAAGATAATACCTTTTAATTTCATTTTCTTTTTTCAACTCCAAGATTTATCCCTTAACTTTTATGGAAAAATAAATAAAACAGAAAACCAGGCAACCTTATTTTTATATTTAATAACAATCAACGTATTAAAACTTTAATGCAGAGTTGTTAAGTGTGGAAAAATTATTTATTGAAAGCTATAATTAGAATGCACTAAAAAAAAAAAAGTTAAAATTGGAATAAAACATTACAAAACGGGCAAAATATTCATCATTGTTAATTATTTAGTATAAAAATATTTATTATGTCTATAACTAGAATAGAACAATTATAGAAATTGGGGCAAAGGCAAACATGAAAAGTTTTTATCTGTTAAATTCACTTTATTTCCAAATTTTATTAATAATAAAATTACCATTAATATTATAGCAAACTATAATATACACAATAATATCTGACCGGTGATTGCCAGTTTGATTTTTCAATGCTATCAAAATAGTGTTGTGATATTACATCTTTTAACAATAAGGGCATGATTGAGATTTCCACTACAAATTAATACAAATTTGAAAAATAGTTTTTTTAAAACGTTTTAAATTCAAATAAAAAAAGTACTTATAAAATCAGTTGAACTAGTTAAAACATACTTTGAACTAAGAAAACTGAAATTAAAATCCATATCATACATGTGGATGTAAGAAAAAAAAAAATTCAGACAATAAAAATATTTGTTTCAACTATAGGTCATAGATCGAGGTTGTACTTGATCTCTAGATTTCAAAACGTCGCACTCGTACCTTTAAGTTTTGAATTTAATTTTGGTCCCTTAAGTTTAAAAAGTTACATTTTTATCATTGAGTTATGAATTTAATTTTCATATGGGTCTTTGTATTTCAATATCTTTCATTTTTACCTTTCAAATTTTTATTAATATGTGTTGATCTTGAATTTAGCTTAATTATAAAGTGAAAATTTAAAATTAATTTTAATTAGTGATAAAAAAAGAGTAAAAAATGATTAATTATAATTTTTTTAAAATTAATTAATAGACATTATCACTAAGAAAATAAATTCAACAATTAGGAAAAAATAATATTAAAAATTTAAATCCAGAAGCTTATAGACCACACATAAATAAAATTCAAAACTCTATTTTAAAATAGAGGGAGTAAATAAAAATTAAATTCAAAATTTATGAACAAAATATAATATTTAGAAATATAGAAACAAACTAAACCCAAAATTTGGCAACAAGGAATATACTTTTTCTTTTAGTGATGGAGCTTCCTCGCTTTGGTTTTGTACTACGTGGCATAATCTTATTGGATATTTTTCCAGACTGCATAAAACATGTTGGTGCAATCGAGTTGAACCCAAAATTTTTCCAAAATGGAGTGCAATTAAACGTCGTTATCAAGCTGTACCGATCAAGACCATTTTGTCTTCTTGTTGAAACAAAGCGGGAAAACAAATCTTTACCTCTTTATTTGCTTGATATTTTTATTTTCTCTCTTTAAGAAAATATTTAATTTTATTTTTAATCGTGTTTTTTTTTAAACCTATATTTGATAATTATTTATTTTTTAAGTATAATAATTATAAATGATCTCGATGAAGAAAATGTAGATCAAATTACTATCTAACTCAACTCACTTTAACATAATTATTTAACTTTTTTGTTATTTAAAATCTTTCTTATTTTCTCACTAGTTCTTTATCATTGAATACTTTAAATTGTTAGTTAAAATTTGAAAATATAAACAAAATTTTAAAAATTATTTTGTTTAGTTTTTCACTGAAATTTTGAAAATATTTATTAAAATTACAAAACATAACAAAACGACAAATATACGTGAACAACGTTTACAGATTTAAATTTTAAATATCAAAATACCACAAATAAATAAATATATATAGTACAAATTAATTATATTATACAATTGAATTATATTCACATTAGATTGAACATATTAAAGCCATTACATCCATTTGTTAAAAGCAATATAAATATAAAGGAACAATTTTGATTATTATTATTGTAGCAGTTATATTGTTTACTAAATAAGAGCCTAAGAGGTGGAGGAAAGAGGATTGAAGAATCCTCAACATTTAAACAAAGTAATACCCATTAAAACAAAGGGAAGGTATCTTGAAAAGTTAAAAATCAAAATAAAACAACTTACAGGTATTAAAATCGAAATACAAAGTCGGACATTGTGAAAAATTAGGTTATTAAATGGGATCAATCTCCATTTTCTACTTCATTTATTTGTTCAACACTATGTCAACGTCAGGATTAGAATCTCTTCCATTTTGTAAGGTAATTTTGACAAAAAGGAAAAAATCATTACAAATTTGACACAAATGTATGGGATCGAGTTACTGAAATGTCAAAAAGTTCCAATTTTATAAAAATATTAATGTAGATAAATATTTAAAAAAAGAAATATATTTTATGCTTTTTTTAAAAAAATTGTAAATTTGACTCATATAATTCGAAAAGAAATTATAATTTTAGTTTCAATAGTTCATAGTTAGAATTTAGTTTCTATTGTATGATAAAACTCTTATAAATAATTCATATAATAGGGACTATTTATGAGAATTTGATCAAAATTTTTAAAATTATTTAATAATTTTTTATCAAACTACAACTAATTATAATTTTCATTAATTCATGGGACTAAATTTGTAGTTAAATTATTTTAAAACACATCAACATATTTATTAATTAGGGACATTTTGATCTTTATTTTATGTTTCACAATTTTTTTCTTCATATAATATGTTGAACTTATGAAAATAAATAGAAATGGATATAATTGTCAATATGTGTAAAGACCGAAAATTAATACTACTAATAATAATTAAAAAAAAAAATACACAATTGATCCTAAATTAGTGGGGAGCCACCGTTGTAGGCCACGTCGTGCAATCTCCGGTGGAGGCGTCGATTTCAAGACGAGAGCTGGTAAATTCAAAGAGAAGTGTAGCATTTTTAGTATTTAAAGGAGAGGGTAGAGACAGAGTGAGAGCATTCCGCAGCATAATCAGCACATCCCAACTCATAAATCCATCCAAACTTTGAAGTTATGGCGACCCTTCTTGTTCCTCATGATGTTCCTCCCCCAAATGTTGATGCAGAAGCCATTAAAGCCGCTTTCCGAGGTCATTTCATCCATCTATCTTTCATATTCATCACCGTTTTGTTTTGTTCTGATCGGATCATATTTAGCTTTGTGAATCCTTGATGTTTCTGAATCTCTTGTTCTTTCTCTCTCTAGGGTGGGGGACTGATGAGAAGGCCATCGTTGCCGTGCTAGGCTACAGAAATGCAGGTCAGAGGAGGCAAATCAGGATTGCTTATGAACAGCTTTTTGAAGAGGATCTTGTTAAGCGCTTTGAATCTGAGCTCTCTGGCCACCTCGAGGTTCGTTTTCATCATATTCTTGCTCATTACTCTTTAATCTTCATAGATCCTAGTCTTAATCATCAGTATCAGATACTGTTTCTCTTGTTCGCGATCATCGAAACCATTGGACTCTCTTCCCTTTTTTATAAAGAAGATCGACCGATTTTCTTGTTATTACGATTTTTGTAGAATATGAGAGTTTGATTGTTTGTTGTGGAAACAGAGAGCTGTGTACCGATGGATACTAGATCCAGAGGACAGAGACGCTGTGTTGGCGCACGTCGCCCTAAGGAAGCCCACTGAAGATTTTGCAGTGCTTGTTGAATTTTCTTGCATTTACTCTCCTGAAGAGTTCTTGGCGGTCAGAAGGGCGTATCAACACCGGTACAAGCGATCATTAGAGGAAGATGTTGCCGCCAACACTCACGATGAATTTCGCAAGGTCCATAACTTGTCCCTAATTCATTTTATTTAATCGATTATCCATTGATCATGATTTCCTTTGTTGATCGTCTGTATTTGGATCGCTGAACTTAGGGTTACAGATCAACTTTTCGGTTTTGCTTTTGGGATTCAGATCGTTAATAGTTATTTTCGAGTATAAAAAAATATTTTTCATCTTATTAATTTATTTTACCAGTAATGTCTGAGTTCGATGATTTTAGTACTCCAAGAGAGGGGATCTTCCTTCCCATTTAATATATAGATTCTATCCCACGTTTTGAACGGAGAAGAAATTCTAATCATCGGCAAAGCCCAGTATTGAAAATGAAATGAAAAAAAAAAAAAAAAAAAAAAAAAGGGTTAGAGATCTGATGTATTGGGGGAATTTGAAATGATGGAACTTGAATATAGAGATTCTACTGACACATGACTTTAAATAGTTAATGATATTTAAGTTTAAGGGAATATCAGGGTGAATAGAATGATATGAACAGATTTAACTCAAGAATGAAGATAATAGTTTTTTTGTTTTTTGGAATTGTTGATTGATGATTTATGATAAATTGTTGCAGCTGTTGGTGGGATTAGTAAGTGCATACCGTTACAATGGTGGAGAGATAGATGCAAGACTAGCCAAATCAGAAGCTGAGATACTTGAGCGTGCAGTTAAAGACAAAGCCTTCAATCATGAAGATGTTATAAGGATCCTAACCACAAGGAGTAAGGCACAGCTGATTGCAACTTTCAATCACTACAAAGATGCCAATGGTATTTCTATCTCTAAGGTATAAAGCTAAGAGTGAAGATACTAGATAACAATCGATATTAATGTTGATCACATTCCTTTTGAGACATTAAGACTAAACCAATTGGATAGTCCACCACATTTTAATATTGCTTATTAATTTACCTAGAGAGTTAGAACAATACATCTTTGAAACCGGATTGTGTTGACGTTTAAGTTGGTATCCCTTTTTTCTGTTGCAGCAATTGGGTCAAGATCGTGCTGCCAACGAGTTCACAGAAGCACTTAAAACTGTGATTCGATGCATCAATGACCCTATCAAATACTATGAGAAGGTGACGAATGAAACTCTTATCAAAGTAGATTCTCTACTTCACTCGTGTGCATGTTTTTATGTGTTTCTCTATTCCAATTCCTGCATTGAAGTCTTCACTAAAGAGCTGAAAAAGGCTTTCCATCTCTTGATGTTGAAGCTATGCAAATTATTTCAACATTCCCATCTGGATTTACTGCATGATTACTCGAACTCTATTTCTTCTAATAATCCATCCATTTGTAAGAGAAGTTGAGAAAAATTGGAACGATGTAGAGAAGATTAATAGTCGTTTTGAAAAAAAAAATGGTTACGATGTAGAGAAGATTAATAGTCGTTTTGAAAAAAAAAATGGTTACAGGTTGTGCGAAATGCAATCAAGAAGGTGGGGAAAAGCGATGAAGATGCATTGACTCGCGTGGTGGTGACAAGGGCGGAGAAAGACTTGAGGCAGATAAAGGAGGCTTATCACAAGAGAAACAGTGTTACCCTTGATGATGCTGTGTCCAAGGAGACCTCTGGCGACTACAAGCACTTCATCCTTGCTCTTCTGGGTAATAAAGCTGAGTAAAAACACTGCTTCTTGAATCCATAATATATATTGCCTATGAGTGTTTTAATCGGCTTGTAAGTAGTTGCTTTATTAAATAATAAGATGTTTTATGCCCTGGGACTTGTGTTTGTTGAAGAGTGCTTGGTTTTGTAATGAGGACATATTTATATTAATTAAGCTGTGTTGTCCTAAATTTCTCTGTTGTTGAGCTCCCCTGTTTTTCCTCTGTCTTCACTTACATATCTCTCTCTTCCTTTATTTGATTAGATGTTTTTTTGTTCTCTCTCTAGAAATATGATAGTGGGTATCAGATCTGGTGAATGGAATAATGATCAAACGAATCGAAAATTTATACTTCAAAGTAAATATCTCGTTTCACCCACAGCTTAATGAATTATATGAATCGATATTAATGAATATTCACTATTCAGATAAACCAAGAAACTTAAAAAAAAGAAAAGAAAAATTATTTGGCTACATTACTAAAATTATTTCTTAACTTTGCTATTCTTTTAAAATTTCGGACAAAATTAGCCGTTGGAAATGGTGTAGTGAAAACTTGGAATGGTAGGTAGTAATTTAAATTATTCTTCTAAGTCACTGCTACACCTCAGTATATTTACTTATGTCTCCATTTTTCTACTCCAATAAATCTTTATTAAGGGTCATATGGATACCTTTTTTTTTATTCTCTCCTCTTTCTTAAATTAAATTATAACTTGGACTTTGGAATTTGATATTGGAACTTGCTTTAAATTTTTTAATTGTGTCTACTTAGTCATAAATTTTAAACAAGTCTGGAATATTTGAAAATTTTAAAAATTAATAAAGCTATTAGGCAAAATTCAAATGGTTTGAATGATAAAATTTCAATCATTCAATTTTATGTTTAATCGATTCATAAATTTAAAAATTTTGGAAGCCTAAAGATTATGTTTATAATTTATATAAATAGATACAAACTTCTAAGGGTGGGTTTGATTTAGCTTTTCAAATGTTTAATTTTGAAAATAAGTAATTGAAGTATTTGACAACAATTCAAACATTTCTAAAATCTATTTTTAAAAAATGTTTATAAAAAAAGTTTAAATAAAAATGTTTTATTCCTAATGATTAAATAGACTCTAAATTGATTAATTACATTAATAATTTAAAATTCAAAGAAGGAAATGAAAGGAAAGTGAGATGGAAGCAATTTTCTACTTTCGTAGGTTTATTTATTCATCGGATGACCATACATATTTAGGGATTGAGGAAATAATTTAGCAACTCAAAAACTGCCCCCCCCCCCCAAGTTTTTTTCTGTCACCATCAAAATGATCACTACCAAATTCGAATCAAAAGGGAAGACAGGAAGGGCAATCAAGTCATTTTCTTCCTTTAGTCATTCATTTTGTTTAAAGGAAAAAACCATTATTTGTTTTAAATTATTGGCTACTTCCATCCATGACTCGACAAATTTTGCACACACGCTTTTTCAGAAAGCACTTCTAACTGTTCACCCACATTTCTTTTCCCTTCTTTTTCATTGTATTCATATAGATATTATGAATTTAAAATTTTAAAATGTAGGATTATGTTAGATAAAGATGAAGAAAATTTAAATAATTATAGCCTTCCTTAGTATAGACTCATTTTATATTTATTAAATTAAAATATGTATATATAATATATTATAAAAATAATAAACTCAATTTATTTAAATAAATTATACACTACTACCATCACGTGTGTTTCCCAATCAACTAAACCGTGGGCTGTGGCAGAAAGCACTTTTGTATTCTTAGTAAAAGTCTGAATATTTTCTCATAGATAGGAACCTTCATAATTGTTTGAGACAACAAATTGTTCTTGTGATGCAATCAACCCTTTCCACACTTCTCTTGCTCATAAGTTGTTACACAGTCCAACGTAAATTTAAACTCAAAAGAAAGAAAATCATTTTTGGATTCTATATTTTCGATTTAGTTTTTATTTGGTAATATTTCAATAGGTTAAATTTTTAGATTTTTAATTATTTAGTTTTAAATTTGACACTTTTAGTTCTCGATTTCCTTTTTACTCATTACTTATTTTTAGTCTTCGACGTTAATGTCTATGGATTAATTTTAAATAATTATAAAGTAAAATTTTAAATATGATGAGAAAAAAGCGAAACTTACTAGATTATAATTCTTTTACTTTTTCTAATTAATTAATAGATATTGACACTAAATATTGGAAGTGAGTATTTTAGAGAAAAACTGAGGTAAAAAGTGTAAATTTTAAAACCTACAGATCAAATTTGAATAAAAATCAAATCTCAATGGTAAAATTGTAACATTTTGAAACTTAGAGACTAAATTGAAATCAAGCTCAAAACTTAAGGACTAAAAGTGTAGTATTTTGAAATGGGAAACTAAACCCAAAACTTAGGGACCAAAAATGAAATTTCTCCTATATTTAAATTTAAATTTTAGATTATTTCTTTTAGAGTATTACATTATATAAACAAAATGAAAGTCTTTAACTCCTTAAAAATAACCAAATTGAGCATGCTCAACAGTAATTGACATGATATTTTTTTCCTAGAGGCTGAGGGTTTGATCCCCTATCCTTGTAGTTGAAATGAAAGATGAGAGATATTTTTATTTTTTAATTTCAAGATGTCAAATCTAAAATAAAATAATAAAAGAAAATGTAAAAAAATGACAAATATAACGTTAGGGACCTCTTAAACCTAATTTTCAAAACTTTTTGAGATCAAAATGGCTAATTTAAAACTTTAAGGATCAATTGCACTTATTCTTAAAAATTCAATGACTAAAAAAATATTTTACAAGAAAATAAAAAAATAAAAAAATTATCTTAATGTTGAAGCTAAACTCAGAGAGGATTTTTAATTTTATTTTTTAATTTCAAGATGTCAAGTCTAAACTAAAATAATAAAAGAAAAAAAAAAACTATTTAGCTATAAGATTAAGGAGCTTTTACACCTATTTTTCAAAATTTGAGACTAAAATGACTAATTTAAAACTTTAGGAACCAATTGCATTTATTTTAAAAAATTTAGGGACTAAAAAGATATTTATTAAAAAAAAACTTTAAAAAAATAGAAGTGTCTTAATCTTTAAGTTGTATTATAACTTGTTCTGAGAGTTAGTTAATAATGTGATTGAAGTGTAAGAAAAAAAGAAAAAAAAAGGAAAAGGTTTGATCCCTAGGTCCCTTAATATTCTTGTTGGACCCTTTTATTTCATTTTGAGAGACTTTTTGCAACAACAATAAGGAAGAAAAGATATGGAAAATCAAGAAAAGGAAGGATTGCCCCCTTGAATTGAAGCCTCATCAATTAAATAATAATGAATACATTAAACTCATCATTGTGTTTTCTTAATATTAATATAGTGTCTTAATGTGCAAGGTTTTGAGCCATATGTTCTTCATGCATTAAATTATGCATATCCATATTTATATATAAAACAAATTAAGCATAAAAGAAGAGAATATGGTAATTTGTTGAAAAGCTGCCAACGCAACACCTAACCCATTTTAATTATTCAAATCAAAATTGGCAACTAAAATAATCATACACAAAACAAACTGCAATGTCAATTGGTTTTGGACAGAAGTTTATAGACTGACGCATCATAATCAGACATGTGGCATCATTACATTTTAAGCAAGGTATTTTCAAAGCTTTGGTTTCTCTTTTTCAAAATCTAAAATCTAAATATAATGTGAAGTTTCTTTTTCCTTTAATATAACTTTTTCTTTTATTCCAGTCTAGGATGACACATCAAGATTCTCATTTTTTTTAATCAACAATAGTGTAGGGTGGGATCCTTCTTCTTATTTCAAACTCGATAGAATACAATTTAATTATTAAGAAAAATTACTATTTTAATTTCTTTATTTTTAACGATGCCTGTATTTGGTCTTTGAATTTTAAAAATGTAACCTTTTAATTCCAAACTTATAAAAATAAGTTAATTTGATCTCTGAGTTTTAAATATGTACCTTTTCGGTCATGAGTTTTAAAAATAAGTTTGAAAGGTTCTTCATGTATTTTTCTTTTGATTTTTTAAAACTAATTATATGATATTTAGAAATAGAAAAAATAGTTTTACCGAGGAGATAGGTTTTAAAAAATGATTCTTCTAATTAAAATGTAATATAATTATTTAAAATAATAATAAATAAAATCATTTCAAAAACTCCTTAAACTTATTTTTAAAATCTTAAAAGACTAAAAAGTCACATTTTAAAAACATAAGGACTAAATAGACCTATCCTTATAAATCTAAGAGAAAAAATATATTTTTTTAAAATTTGAAGACCAAACACACCTATGGTTCAAATTACTAAAAATGTAATTTTACTCTATTATTATTATATTTTAATATATTAGATAGGTAGCTACCTTACTTTCATTCTTTTTATATATATTCTCTTTTAGTTCATCGATGGAGTGCATTGTGGTTTGAAATAATTGTCCCTAAATTTGTATTTATTATTATCTTTTATGTGTTCCAATACGACTAGAAAGAAAGTGGGTTTATATAATTTAAGTGGCGGTTGCATTTCAAAATAATTTATAAAGTACTTATAGAATATTTTTTAATTAAAATATTATTTTGGTTCTTATACTTTTAAGTTTATTTGGTTTTAGTATCTATACTTTTAGATGACTAATTTTAGTCTATAAACTTTCAATGAATCTTAAATTTAGTTTCTGAATGTTAATTTTTTTTAAACAAAATTAGCTAAATAATAATAACAATAATTTTCAAGCAATAAAATATAATATGTGAATATGTTTTTAAAATCTAGAGAATAAATGTTAATTGATAAGTTTTTTTTTTTTTTTTTTTTTTAAAAAACTAACAATAAACTAGAAATATGGACTAAATTTAAGATTTATAAAGAGTAGATGAACCAAAATTATTGAAAATATATAGACTTAAATTGAACCAACTTTAAAATATAATAACTAAAATAGTATATTATTTTTTTTAGGTGAGATAACTTTAGAAAAACTCACTAATTACGTTTTTTTTTTTCTAAGAATGATTTAAAGTGTTTGAAAATGCTTCAACATGTAAATACTTGAAAAACTTGCAAGTGGACGGTTTTTTTTTTTTTTTTTTCCTTCCTTCTTTTTTAATTAGCTAAAAATACTTTATATTATCTGTAAGGTCATTTCAAATTCAACTTAAATAAATGGAGCAGTTTATGATTTCGAAAAACATTTCAAATATTGTAGTCATGCATGATGAAATCACTTTTTTGTTTCATTAAAAAATGGACTAAATTATTAAAAATATTACCAAATAGTTTTTTTTTTCCCTTGAAAAAATTGGTAATATTAACATTGGTTTTTCGTGAGTGTTTCAAAATTACCACATTAAATTTTTTGAATGTTCAAAAAAAAGTGTGAGAGTGAGCTGGAATTGAGGTGACAATTTATTGTCATTCTACAGTCTAAGATTTAGGGGTTAGAGTCAATGTTAAATCTCAATTTTGTTTGAAATTCCCAAAAATGTATATGGTAAGATAATCTTGAATTGTTTATGAAATATTAGAAATAATATTGCAACAATTGATAAAAATACGAGAAAAAAATATTTGTGACAAATTTTAATTAGATAATGGGTGGAAATCAATATTTTTCGTGTAATTTAACATAACACGTGAAGAAGATCAAGAATAATAATATAAAAATATAATTATCCAAAGATTATGACAGAGAGACACAAATGGCATCAAACTTTGGGAAGATCAAGGAAATAATTAATAATAGCTCAAGAAATTAAAAAAATTTAAAAAGAGAGACCATATTGGGTTGGCGTTAATATCAATGAAGAACAATGTATGGAGTCATTTTTCTTCGAGAAAAATAGTTAGGTGTTGTCTGGTGCAAATGATTCCTAACCCTAATTTTAAATTGCACAAACGAATATTTTTTTGATTTTAATATTGTTTTTTATAATATATTATATATATATATATATTTTATATATTTTTTTTTGTAAAGATACAAAAATGTGTTTGAATATGATATCCATAAATTTGGAATGTATTGAAGTGATGAGGCCTGATGACGTGGACAAAATAATATGCAAATGCAATACATATCCACGGTGTGGAATAATTTAAATCGATAAATTAAAATGTAAATTAATCTAACTTTTCTTTTTATTAAGTCATTACTTTAAAATAAATGTTTTCTACATAAATTCTAATAAGAATACTATTTTCTTATTTAAAAATATTACCAAAAATGATTTAGAAATAAATAAAACTACAATATTAATTTGCTTGGATATAATTTAGTTTAATTTCACTCGTAGTTTTTTCTAGTACAAATTTAACAAATATTTTTATTTGTGTGTAATGAGTTGATGTATTCTATTGAAATTAGTATATGAGAGTTTAGATATTCATATTGCTAAGTGCAAAATATATAAAATTTGAGATTTTTTTTCGAGTGAAAAATGGTTTATAAACTATGAGTGAAACTAAACAAAATTGTAGGCGACCATTTTAAAAAGATTTAAAATAAAAGAATAAAATTGAAATTAAACAAATCTATTGAGATTAAATAAAAAGTTTAAACCATAACGTGTAAGTTATAGGTTTAATATGTCAATATTGACAAAAATGTGTATCGAGATCTCAATTTTATAAAATATTGAAGAAAATTTCAATGAAAGGTAGATCTTAATGAATTTTATAGATAAATTAAAAAAAAATTATAGACTAATAAATAAAACTTTACATTACATTATTGTGATTAACTTATTGAGGTGACAATTTGTTGTTTAATTTTCTAAATTTTATGAATATATTTATAATTAAATGTAAATGTTAATTCAACCTTATGTGGATTTAGAATCAATGAACATGTAGCAATATAAATAACAATATATGAAGTTTACATGAAAATTTAATCTCATTGGTAATTATTTGATATTATTTTGTAATATTTTTCTGTTTGCTTTTAAATTTTTACTCTCACATTTATATACAATATACATTTAAATATTAATTTATTTTATAAAAATGATGATTAATTTAAATGATCAATTATAGTCTAATTACGTTACAATCAAAACTTAATTAACTAATTACAACAATTCAATCGATACTTTTCTAATTCTTTTTTTTTTTTAAAATCTATTTTCATAAAATCTCTCACAAGTTCGAAGCTCACACTCACATAAAGGGCAACCAAGCTACGTAATATAAATCTAGTAATTTTGTTGCAGTCCACGGACCGGAGTGGTCCGAAGTTGGAACACTCACCATATTCCACGTGTAATATCCCATGCTTATCAATATTCTAAAAAGTTTTTTTAAAAAAAAAACTATATATGTGTAAATAAGGTAGTATGTACTAGTACTGATCTTTTTTTTTCTTATATAACCATTTGACTCCAAGTTTATAACTATTTGCTTTTTTATTTTTATTTTCTAGAAATTAAGGTTATAAGTAGTATTTATATTTATATATACATTTCATAGTTTACCTTTCAAAATTTCAAGATTGTTTTTAAAAATTCAAGTTAAAATTTGAAAATTAAAAAACCAATTTTTGTTTTAAAAAAAATATAAATTTAAATTACACGAAATAAGAAATCAAAGCCAAAATGAGTCTAGTTCAACTAACCAAATTGAACTGTATAGGAGGGGAGATTTATAAAATAGAGTGACTCACCCCATTATTCTTTCTTTTATTTTTACTTTGAGATTGATTAGACATGTCCTAAAAAAAAGACACAAGAAGGTGGAAAGAATTCGGGTTATAGTATAAATAGCGGCGAGACGCCAAGTGAAGAAAAAAGCGTTGGATTATTTGAGCTGCGGAAGTGGAAAAGAAACTGAGAGAAATTCAGGTGTAAGAAGAAGATTGTGAAGCTATGGCTACCCTAGTTGTTCCTCGCGATGTTCCTTCCGCCAATGTCGATGCCGAAGCTCTCAGAACCGCCTTCAAAGGTATCCATTCCATTCACTCATATGATTTTATTTATTCCTTTCTTCAAACTCTCACTCACCCATTCGGTTTCCTTCAATCCCATTCTTCCATTTCTCTACTCTACTGTTTTGTGGTTCTCAATCTATTTTCTCTTCTTTATAGGCTGGGGATCTGACGAGAAGGCCATAATCGCCATCCTCGCCCATAGAAATGCGATCCAGAGGAGGCACATCAGGATTGCTTATGAACAGCTTTTTCAGGAGGATCTTATCAAGCGTCTTGAATCGGAGATCTCTGGCCACTTCGAGGTTCTCATTTTGATTTTTTTTTTTTTTTTTTTTGTCTGAGAAATCGTCCTGATCATACTCCTGTTCATCGACTTCATCCGTTACGCTTTACCACTCCAGCTTTTTACGGTTCAGTCCTGCTCATTGTTCTTTGCCTTTTTTCGAGAATCGATCATCGTCATTATTTTCTTTCTACGTTTGTGTTCATCGGCTCATCGTCGTTATAATCTTCACCATACATGTGTGATGTGTTTCCATCGTCGATTATCGGCATCATCGATGTCAGATTGTGTCAAATCGATGATTACGACACCTATTGGATTGTCCGCCACAATTTTTTCGCTGATGAAAGGATCAACTCTAGGTTTTTGTTTGCTAAAAATTTCGTCCTGAAGATCGATTTGGTCCGATTCTGATTGTCTTGGTGGTTAGAGTAGGTAGAGAGTTAATTTGTTTGTGGCTGAAACAGAGAGCGGTGTACCGATGGATGCTGGATCCAGAGGACAGAGATGCTGTGTTGGCCAACATAGCCATAAGGAAGCCCAAGGAAGATTTTGCTGTGCTCGTTGAGCTTTCTTGCATCTACTCTCCTGAAGAGCTATTGGGGGTCAGGAGGGCTTACCAGCACCGGTACAAGCGCTCCTTAGAGGAAGATGTTGCTGCCAGCACCAACGACGATTTGCGCACGGTCCGTAACTTAACCCCCACCCCTTTTGTTAATTTCTTTAGAGTTATTAACCTCATATAATCTTTTATTTTAACAATATGAGGTCATTTTAAAAATAATAAATAATACATATATTTTTTAGGAGAAATGGATTTTGATATTTCTTTTACAACGTTCTAGAAAGTAGGAAGTGTTCATTCATTAGACAAACTTAATTTCTTTTTTTTCTTTTGGGAAAAGATTAGAGACTCATAATCTTAAGTGATTTTAGATTTTTTTTCCTTACATTAAGACTGAATAAGCAGTTGTCTTGATGTTATCTTCCAAAAATCAGTTGTGTACATTTTTTTAATTTGAAATGATCATCTGATGTTTTAATGTGATCAATAACATTAAAGAGAAAAAACATTATATCTTTTAGGTTATTTAAAATACTAAATTAAAGTATTTATATATATATTGTATCGGTAAATTTCTTTTCGAACTCAAGAGAAAAAAAAAAAAAAAAAGAAAAAAAAAAGGGAGTACTTTTATTTTCTTATAATTCTTTTTTTGACAAAATACCCAATGAAATTTAATAACATAAATTTTCAAATAGCAAAATTAGCCGATATGAATATGCATAGTTGATTGTACAATATATATTTCCACAAGTTAGAGTTGGAGTGAGACGGTAAAAGTGTTCCTTTTTTTATTTTTTTTTTTAATGTTAACAATTTCAAATAAATTAAATTTTCAAATAGCAATATGTGATGAATGGTACTATATATATATATAAAAGACAACGGTAAGAGATGAATATTGTGACGCTCATGAATTAAATATAGCTAATAATCTAAAATGATATATTTAAAGAAAAAGATAGTGTCTATGTACATTGTATGGTATTAGGTTTCTTATAAAAAAAATATACATTGTATGGCATTAGGTTGTGATTCTTTTTTTACAACATAACATATGGACCTAAGTGAGGTAATCAAATTAAGAACTTACCCATGATTGATGAAATAAAACGATTGCAGCTGTTGGTTGGATTAGTGAGTGCATACCGTTACAATGGAGCGGATGTAGATCTAAGCCTGGCTAAATCAGAAGCGGAGAGACTTGAGCGTGCAATCAGAGACAAAACCTTCTATCATGAAGATGTTATCAGGATCTTAACCACAAGGAGTAGGCCACAGCTGGTTGCAACTTTCAATCACTACAAAGATGCCTACGGTATTTCGATTTCTAAGGTACACGTCTAAACTTAATAATTTTGACATTTCGATATCATTTTTGGTCTACTCTGTTTTTGTTCGTTCTAATTACAAAAAATAAAATGATGAATGATTCTCCAAATGACCATGCCCTGTAGAATTGTATTTGTAAGGTTGACATAAGTCTTATATGTCCAATATATATTCCATTTCACAAAATGCATTGCATGATAAACCATATTCTGGTAGCGTTGATCTACCTTGAAATTTTAAGACAAAAAACTTTGAAGTTGAGCTATATTGTTGGAAGATAGAAGTGCTATCAGTTTATTTTTCCTCTAAAACCATTGAACCACATGATATTAAAAGTCTAAACAAGTGGTTCTTTCTTGTAGCAATTGTCCAGTGATAAAGCAGGCAAAGAGTTCACAGAAGCACTGCGAACTGTCATCCAATGCATCGATGACCCTATCAAGTACTACGAGAAGGTGAATACCTTCTGTCAAACTAGATTTATGTTCCTGCCTAAATTTTTTTCTATACACACAAGTTATGCATTAGTTTACATTCATTAGGTCCTCATTTGATTTTTTAAATTTGTACTTGCTTTTTCACTTTTTACAATTATCTTCATTTTGGTTAAGAAACCATTTGATGCTAACCTTCAAAAACAAAAACAAGTTTTTAAAACTTAGTCTAGACCTTGAAAACATTTTAAGAATTAGATAACAAAACAAAAAACCTATGGATAGTAGTATTTATAAGTTGAGTTTCATAAACTAAAATTCAAATAGTTATCAAATGGGTTCTTAGATATTCAACCAGTTTTACCATCGATAAAGCTTCTAATTCTTACTTTTGAGCCATTCAATCTGAATGTGAACAAGAAAAAAGAAAAGCATAAAGTTGATTAGTGATCAAAATCAAATCATCTTGAAGATGAGACTGATGAAGTTTTGTTTTGTAAAAAATGGTAATCTTCAGGTGGTACGAAATGCAATCAAGAGGGTCGGGAAGAGTGACGAGGATGCATTGACCCGAGTGGTGGTGTCGAGGGCGGAGAAAGACTTGAGGCAGATAAAGGAGGCTTATCACAAGAGAAACAGTGTTACCCTTGATGATGCTGTGTCCAAGGAGTCTGGCGATTACAAGCGTTTCATCCTTGCTCTTCTTGGTAACTAAGCCTCCGATTAAATACTCTGCTTCGCGTGCTTATCATCATCATCACCATCATCCTATTATGAGTATCCTAATAATCGGCTTTCAATTAGTGTATGTTGCTATATAATGTATTATTAGTGTTTTGTATTGCAGACCTTTGGGTTTGTATGAATATGGGAACTTTTTTAAGTTCCATTGTGCTATCATATCCTCTGTTTCTCTGCTTTTGAAGCTCTCTTACAATGTTGTCTTTTCTTCTCATATATTCTACTCTATACTTTTTGCTTCAAGAAAATTCAAAGTCTTACAAACAAAACATTTTTTCTTTCTTCAAATTTTTAGTAGTCATTTTATTTTCAAATCAAATGATAATAGGTTAAATTACTAAGTTTACTTCATGTGTCTGTCTTCTAATTTTCTATCTATTAACTCTCTGGTTTGAAGCTCTCTCACATTCTCTAATATTTTATATGAATTATCTGCTTCGAAAAAAGTTGAAAGTTCTACAAACTATACATTTTTTCCTTAAAATTTTGAATTGTTATTTAATAATCAAATCATATTTGTATAGATGATAGGTTGATTACAAAATTTAGTTCATAGTCTCCCATATCACTATCTAATAGGTTTTTGAAGACTTTTAAATTCGTGGCTAATAAAACATTTAATTTTTTATTTTTCATTTAATAAGTTTTGACATATTCAACATTAAAAAAAGTTTTGACATATTCAACATTAAAAAAAAAAACTAACGAATTTTATTAAACCTAAAATTGAAAGCAAGAACATTTTAAACAAAACTAAAAGGTAATGTAATTTTTTTACAAAAATTTAGAGACCTACCAAACAAATTCTCCGACTAATTATCAATTTCTGGCAACAACTCGAAAACTAGGTGTGCATAAGAAACATTTACAGTCAAGTTTTAATGTAAGTCATCCTCTAGATTGTTACCATGGTTCACTTTAAGTATGACAATTATTAACGTCCAACTTTATTTTGTTCTCCAACAAAATGCAAAAAGAAAAAAGAAAAAAGAAAAAAAAACTCGAATGTGGGAAACCATAATACCCTTTTGGGAATCACAACGTAATGCTAAATGCTAATGAAAGTTAACATGACAGTTTGATATATACTATATAGTTGCATATTTTGATTTAGAAGAAAGGTTAAAATGATATTGTGTCCATGAGATAGGAATGCACAATACAAAGGATATATATGTAATAATTGAACAAACAAGTATGTGAACAATTTAATTTTCAGTGTTCAAATTTATTATGGCAAAAGAGAATAATAACACAGCCTCATAAGCAATAGAGAATCCTGAAAAACGACCAACTCATACATATAAATTAAACACAGCAAATTTCGTTCTTCTAAGTAGGAAAAAAAAAAAAAAACTGCAAGTTTCAAATCCTTTATTCATCTTGACATAATAATTAGTCTGATCTTGCCAGCAAAGTGAGCAAGAAATCTTTGTAGCTACCATTGCACACAGACCCAATTTTCTCAGCCAATGAAACCCCAAACTGATTTTTGAACTCAACTTTGATCTCCTTCATGTCTATATCGGCTCTCGTGACGACGATTCGAGTCAATACCTTTTTTATTTTCTTGTCCGCGTCGACTTTTAATGACACATTCAGAATCTAAACACAACGTAAGAAACAACAGTCAAAGAAGGATATGAAAATTTTGATTTTATTGCAAAAAGCAAGTGGGTTTGAAATTTACATACCTGAGTGAAATACTTAATAGGATTGGCTAAGCACAACACTGCCTCTTGAAGCCTCAAGTCACCATGAAGATCCTGCCAAAAAAAAAAAAGCCTCAAACCTTGGCAAATATTTTTTATTCATCCATGTGTTTATCATTAGAGAGCATTATATATAAGGTACCTCATCAATGGAGCGACCTGCTGAGATTTCCTTGTAGTGTTTGGAAAGGGCATGAAGAAAGTGTTTGCTTCTTGTTGAGAGTATTCTCACAACCTCTTCATCTTCAATGAGGCTGCTCTTTTTGCTGGCTGCCTCCTTAATTGAATGAGCAAGCTTTTTTGCTTCAGATTTTGCTGTCTCCTCCTTATACTTTGGCCCTTCGTATCTATATGCACTCATTAATGCAACCAAAAGCTGCATTCCAAAATAACAACCAATTTGATCTTTGGTAACCATTCGGACCTCGTTTATTAATCATAAATTTCAAGAACGAAAAACTAAATAAGGAATCGTTTGTTTACACAAATTTGTTTTAAAGAAAGAAGAATGTGAAAAAGTGAATAAGAAGTTAACCTTGCGCTCAGGGCCACTAATGTGGCTGGCAACATCTTCTTCAATGGAATGATCAAAGAGGGAATGGTAAGCCTTCCTTGCTCCCAAGAGCTCATCAGAAGTTCTAGTACAAGCCACTTCTATTAGAATGTTTATGTTTTGGCTATGATGCCCTTTGCTCAATGCTTCCTTTACCAAACGCGCATCTCTTTCCCATGGATGTGTTGTCCATAGCACCACAGCATTCTATATCATACACGTACATTAATTAGAGCTATTGCAATAAGTAGTATTTTTTAAGATGATAATTAAGTGTATAACAACATTTAAAAAAAAAATACAAATATAACAAATCCATGGTTTGATAAACTCCTAGGTCTATCACTGACTTTGAGAGTTAGACCCAAAATTTTGATTTGTAAATTTTTTTACTATATTTGCTAATACTTTTAATACCAATCACTATTTAATTATATAAACATTTGGCATTAATTTGTTTCAAATTTCTAATAAAAACATTTTTTTTAAAAAAAAAAAGATACCTTAAAGCGCATAAATTCATGCTTGAGAAGTCTCATGCCATGTTCTTCCCATCGCTCAAAGGAGCGTTCATCTTCACTGAAAAAATGGCTACTTTTCTTTCTGAACAATTTCTTCTCTTCATGATCCCATTTTCCCAATGTATCTATCATTGCCTTCTCATTTATTCCATGCCCTGTTTTTCGTTCCACAATTCTCAACATTATTAAATATATTCTCACTTTAAAAGAAATGTATGTATATTTCTAAAAATCACATTCAATATTAAGAATCCCTTAAATTGCTACCAAACTCTTACCTTAACTACATAAAATTAAGGAAGATCTATAGTACAGATAACAACAAGTATGAGACATTTTGGATGAAATCGAAAACAAAATCATAAGGACTTATATGCAAAGTAAATAATATAATACCATTGTGGAAATATTAGGGGTCGTTATCTTTAATAAGTGGTATCAAAACTCATGAAATCCAAATCGGCATTGGGTCCAAGAATAGTTTTCAATATGGCGTAAAGTTAAGAAATATAGATTTTTTTTTTTTTATGTAAAAAATTATTTTTAGAAGTTCAGGTAAAATTTAAACAATTAAAAAAAAAAAAAAAGAGGGTTAGTGAACTGATTTGAGAGTTCTATAAATATAAATTTTGAAATAAAATTATTAATAAGTAGGACCTTTTATATTCAATAGGTATCATATAAAATAATTAAGAAAAATATAACAATTAACTTGTAGACATATCACATTAGGGTAAGCATTACAATTTAAACAATATAAAGTTGTTCAATGCCCAACGAATGAAGCAGTAGAATTTTCTCAACGTCCAAGGTAAAATTTTAACTAAAATTAAATTTAAATAGAATTTTCTAAAAAGAAAAAAGAAAAAAAGGAAAAATTACTCTTGGGAAATCAAATAATATCAATGGACCACACTCATTGCTAACCTTAGTACAACCATTTTAAACTTAAGAGACTGAAAAAAAGGTACATTAGGGATCAAAAGACCTGGAAAGTAATTTTCCTAAGAGACTGAGGGGGCATAAAGGTAATTCAAGTGAAAATTAATACTGAAAATGGATTCCAGAATCCAGATTGCATTATCTGTAAATTGCAAAGTTTAACAAAAAATCAATAAATAGAAATACAAAATCTTAGCACAAAATTGCGTACAAGTGAAAACGATTTTTTAAGTAAATGTCAACGAAAAGGATCTGTGAACAAAACAGAGAGAAACTGTGATCGTGGCAGGAAGTTATATTTCTCCGGCGAAGACCAAAGAGTTTATGAAGCTTTTGCGACGGAATAAGAAAAACATAGAGACACCGACGTCGAGGCCAGAGATGGTTTTTTCTCCGGGGAAGAGTGAAATTTCCGATCGAAAACTAAACTACATACTCCGAATACAGAAAAACGAAGATCGACGAACAGATTTCGATGAATTTTGAAGATAAAAAAGGAAAAAAAAAAAAAAAAACAAAGAGAAAGAGAAAATGAATGGCAGAGTAATGGAAAAACTAAGAAAAAGGAATGAGGAGTTAACCTGAGAGAGCTCGAGTGAGAACTTCCACGGCAGAATCCGCCATTTCTGAATTGCTTATTGAATCACAGAGAAGACGAAAGCGAAGAAGAAAGCAGAGTACAATCACCTCATCTAATTCCTCCCGCGTTATAAAACAAACTCAACATGCCTATTTTCGTCATTTCTCTCTTCTTTTTCCCTAACAACTTTAATATTTCGTTTTATAACAATTAAAACCACTTTCTTAATTGCATCTTTTTTTTTTTTTTTTTTTTTTTTTCTGTTTTTTTAGTGCAAATTATTATTTTTTGGTTCCAAAATTAATTTAGTTGAAATCTTCTCTGTTTTAACATATGTTTAAATGCTTTATTGTTTTTTTTTTTTAAATATAGAAAATTAAATCAAAATGTTTACAAATTGTACTGGCTATCTAAATTTGACATTTGTTTATCTATGTCATAATAGATATATATAGTAGTTTATCACAAAAAAACTTTGATATTTTGTTATTATTTATAAATATTATAAATAATTTTGTCATTTAAAATAATTTTGTCATTTTTAATAAATTTATTTAAATAATATCTAAGTTATGTGAGATTTGAATATCACATGTGTTTTAACTAGTTGATCTATGTTTAAGTTGACCAATTAAAAATTTTAGTAGTTTAATTCTTGCAATTCAAAAATAAAAAAAGTTGTTTTGATTTTTTTTTTTTTAAATGTTTAATTTTGAGATTTAATTTTTTAGGACATGTATTCTTTTTACTGATGTTTCAATTTGATAAATAAAATAGAGCTACTGATATTATAATTTATTTATGCTGATAACCTTTTGATTATGGGATATTATCAGTAAGACTTTTTATTATAAAAAAAATTGTTTCTTTCAAAAAAAATTTTAAACTATTTTTCATATCTTACCGCAACAAGATGTGTGTTGTTTTTGTACTAAAATGAGCATAGTTAAATTAATGTATATAGTAAATGTTAACAACAAAATAAAATTTATAGCTCAAACTTTCGCTTCTATTATATTAAAAATATATAATTAATTAATTATAAGTTGTTAGCACAAAAATTGAATATACTCACTTTTATTTAATACAGTTGAATGTACTTTACATGCTTTAGAGTTGAGTAATTAATATGAAAATCACCTAAAAGTTAAATGACCTATTTACCTCTTTATAAGTATTTTTTTATGTTCAGAACGAGCCCTTTACTAATGATAGAAATAGAGATAATATACATTCCTGACAAATTATGGGGCGCTGTCCACTAGGTGATAGTAATAAGTCTTAAGTTAGGTGAGTGAGTTTTTGTTTGGAGTATATAACCGTAATAGAAAAATACTTAGATGCATTCTGAGAATCACATACTTCTGTACATCCCACTAAATTGTTCTATCATAATGTGACATGTGGTATATTATTTTTATTTATTTTTTGAAATATTTTGATTATTTTTTTGTTGTGAGTGATGTAAGAAGAAAACATAGAGTTTTGTGCATCTTGGGATACTACCTATTGTAATGTAGCATTTTCTTAATAATTGTGAAAAGTAAGATTAAGAGGAAAAGATGGAATTACTCAATAAATGTAAAAAGTAAAGAAAAAGAGGAAGATAATGTTTTTTAATAAATGCGAAGAGTAGAAAAAGATGGGAGAAGATGAAGTTGCTCGATAATGTAACTTTGATAATGTTTATTATTGAAAGTTTAGTGGTTTACAAATGGCTCTAAAGTTTTTTCTTTATATACTTTATTTTTTATTTTTTTTTAGTAAAAAGAAGGTTAAAAGATTTAAACTATGAACTTTTGATCTTTAGTATGTCTTTAATATATTCGAATGTTAAATAAACTATGCTCGTTTTGGCTTTGATGTACTTTATTTACTGTTTTATCTGTTTCTTAATTAATTACTATTTATTTGAGTTTGAAAATGTTATGCCACGTTACTTTGTAATTTATTATAAATTATTAATGGAAAACAAAAGGAGAGGGAGAGAGAACAGTATTAATAAAGCAAGTGATAAATGATATTAAAAAGATCAGGTAAAACTTAAAAGAAAAAATTTTAAAAAACCCGTTGAAAAAAAAAAGCTTTAAAATATAATAATTAAATGACGTGTCCAATAAAAATGTATTTTTTTTCCTCTCTCTAAAAATCGTTTCCATTCATTGACGAAGTTTTCGTTTGCTTTCTCCTTTTGCTATTCAGTCCTTAGGTTTCGGTATTTTACTATTCGTGCCATAACGTTTGTTTAATTACACGCCCCTTTAATTTGGTGGAAATGACAAAACGTCCATACTTTACCCAAATTGTATTTCGACCCACAATATTATCTACAAGCTACAACCTGAATAACATTATGTCGTGACAGTGACACGCATGCTCACACTGTATTATATATTTTTATAAAAATATTCCAAAAGATTTTCGTTCCTATTTTGATAGCTAGCAATTATTGTAAGAATTATTATAATATTTCAATAGTAGACTTTGACTTTCTTAATCTATTGTTTTTTTAGATGACTCTAAGTTAATTGTTTTAAATAACAAAATTATTAGAAACGTCTATAAATATAGAAAAATGTTTATGTCTATTAGTGATAGACACTCAATGATGGATGATAGTAATATATTAGTGTCTATCACTGCCTATTATGACATTTTACTATATTTGAAAACAATTCATAACTATATATCATACACTCTAATTCTTAATTTTATTTTATAATTTGTCTTTATAGTTATTTCACCCTCAAATTGAGGAGGTAAATTATTTTTTTATTCAATAATTTTCAACTTTGTTTTTTTTTTTTTTCTCATTTCATTAATCAATATTACATCTTACAATATAGTAATAATAATAATTATTATTAGTATTAGGGAAATTATCTTAGATGGCAAAATTGCTAAAAAAATTTACAACTAATAGCAAAATACATAGTCTATTTGCAATAGATCACGATAGACTACTATTTGTGTTTATCGTGACACATATAGTAGTCTATCGCGGTCTATTGCAGATAAACAGTGAAATTTTGCTATATTTATAAATATTTTGGTTCATTTTGCTATATTTGAAAAGAACCCTAATAATAATAATAATTATTACATCAAATAACTTGTAAAATTGTTTAATATATTTTAAAAAGATGATCATTTAAAAATATCGTTTAACATACAATACATTTTCCTTTTTTAAAAAAATACCATAAAATTAAGATGTCATTCAAATCATGTGTGAAATTTTATATTAATTACCTACCATACATTTATATTGTTTATTTCATTAGTTGGATACTATGAGATATACATGTGTGTCTATCGTCTAGTTTCCATAAAATAGAAAATACATGTCTTTCAATTCAATCATTTGACTAAGCTTAATTTTATTAGTATTATTCACATGTCTCTCCCCTATTTCTTTAAATCTAACAAAAAAAAAAAAAATAATAATAATAAATAATGATTTGATTTTTCTCGAAAGAAGTTGTAATAAGTAACAATTTAAGAATATAATTTTTCAAGCATGTCTTCAACATTTCAAATTTTGCATATACGATAAAATCTTTAGTTTTGATATTTTATTTATTTATTTTTTCAAAATGATCCTATAACAATTTCAGACCTTCCACATAAATATATAAACAATATATCATACCTAAGACAGTAGTGTATTAAGGGTATCAAGTGATACACACATGTATCAGGTGTATCATGCAAGCTGGGATTGTTGTTTTTTTTTTTTGCCATTTTTGCAAAAGTAATAAGTCAGTGCTATGAACCTAATTAATGTATTTTGTTTTGCTATTTTTGCAAGTGTCTCTTTTTTATTTGATAATTTAGACATGGATAGATAGTTATAGATGATAGTAGTACATTAATAGATAGTGAAATTTTGCTATATTTATTAATAAATTTGATCATTTTGCTATATTTAAAACTACTATTTTTTACATGTAATTATAAGATATATTATTATTACTTTTACAAATAACCTGTCATATTAAACTTTTATCACCTCTCATCAACAACAATATATTTAAGGATACAATAACGAGTGCATGTGAACTAAGAAATAAACAAACATTTTCTTTTAATCTATCCATAATATGTTTAGATAGATTCTTAGTTATTGTCAAACATATCATAAATTTTAAAAAAATTCATGTGAAGCATGCGTGGAATTTTATATTAATCACCTACCAATAAACTTTAGCCAAATTCGAATCCTTGTGTTTCTATATATATGACTAAAATTATGTTAAAATTTTATTCACACGTCCTTTTATTTCACATTATTTTACTTTATTTGAAAATAAATGATAGTATGATGCTATCATATGTATCTATCATATAGCTTAAAAATCACTTTTAATCTTTATATTTTCATAAAAGTAACAATTTAGTCTATATACTTTCAATTTTGTAACAATTTAGTTCATGCACTTTCAATTTTGAAACTATTTAGTCCCTAAACTTTGCTATGTAACAATCTAGTCCTTGTACTTTAAAATTTGTAACAATTTAGTCCTTATATATAGTAGAAATTAGTGTTAAGTTTTAATGAATTTTTTGCATAACTAAATTGATAAACAAATTAGAGACTCAATATTTTTAAATACTACAAAGTCTACGTCATAAATAAAAGAAAAATTGACATCTAATTTTGATGAATTCTTTTACGTTATGGACTAAATTGTTACACATTTGAAAGTACGAAGATCAAATTGTTACACACTAAAGTTCAGCGACTAAATTATTTAAAATTTGTAAGCATAAAAACTAAATCGTTGCAAATCAAAGTTTAAGAACTACATTGTGACTTCTATAAATTTTAGGCCCAAAAATATTTTTTAACTTAAAAAAAAAAAGTGATAGGTTAGTGATAAAACAAACACATCATCTAATTCCTTTCGCATTATAAACCAGACTCAATATGCCTATTTTTGTCATTTCCCTCTCCTTTCCACATTATATATTTTCTATATTAATCACCTACCAATAATCAACTTTAGCCGGATTCAAATTCTTGTATTATAAATTTATATATATATATATAAGAAAATGTGATTGACTAATGCAAAATTTCAGTTATTATTGTTTGTTTAAATGTTACGCTTATTTTGATTTGAAATATTTTTTTAAGTATTTAATTAAGAAAAATACAAAAATTTGATAATCATTTAAATTTTGAAATTTAAAAGTTATTATTATTTTTATTTTAAACAATTCTTATGGAAAATGTTTAAACTAAAATAAACTTTCGAAAAACATTAATTATAGACCCAAAATCATGTCTAAACAACCCTAGGTTGGATTGCAAAGGCCTAAAAAAAGGAATTAAAAAGATATCTTTCATTTTTATTTTATAGGGATTATTGTTCTCTCTGTTTAATATATTTTAGTTCCCTCACAAAATTGGTTGCCCCATCACGTCAAGTGTGAATCGCGTGGTAGCTTTTTTTCTCTTTTTCTTTTTTCTTTTTTTGAAAATAAATTTATTTCAAATCAATTTAATGTTCATACTGGCCATTTTTCTATGTTAGTAGGACAACATTAAATCGTCATGTATTATTTAGACCATTTAAAAGCATTATAGAAAAATATCTGATTTCTTACTCAACAACAAAATAAAATATTGCTTCTCTGTATCTCTGAATGATGCCTATTTTATTTTATTTTATTTTATTATTATTTTTTTTTGTGTGTTTTTACAAATTCAGATAGATATTGTTGTTTTTTTTAAAACACGATTTTATATACTTTACTATATTTGAAAAGTACAAACGATTTTATTTCTTTTATGTTTTTTTTCCTAAATTAAAAATAATTTTTTTTTTAAACAAAATTATCATTTGCTAAAATATAGTATAAAATATCGACGGTAAACAAACATAATTCTTTTAGAAAAAATTATACCTAAATTAATACGACATTTTAAATGTTTTTAGTGATTAGTTTTTAGATCAAAAGAAGACGAAATTAACATTGTTATAATTGTAGGTTGATCATGATTGACTAATCGTCTTATACACTCTTACAAGAATTTTGTGCATTTATGCACACTCTAATTTTGAATATTATATTACTTTCATTCTAACAAGATTGTGACATTTCTATTATTGTAATATTTATGTTTAAGATTCACACACAAAACAATGCAAAATTTTCTTTCTACTACTCATAAAATATCGATCTTATTTTCTATTTATATCTTAATTCTCTAATTTTTTTACATGAAGTATATTTTTGTATACATTATAATCCATATATATTTCTTCCATGGTCTCTTTCTAACCTTCACACATAATACAAATATATTATACATTGCTTCATGTAAAATTCACATGCTTTACAGAAATGAAACTTAATTCTTACAAACTAATTTCATAGAAAGTCATTGTATGCTCTATATTTAATAACATCAACTTTGGATATATCATCAACACTCTTTAACGTAACTTATAATATGAACTATATGAAAAAAGTCTAACAATGATATGAACAAAGATTTATATGCTGAGTTTATGGATCAAAGCAAATATAATAACTTCTTACATTCATTGTCAAATGTCTCCTAATTAGTAGTTTTCTACTACAACTATCAACCATCTAATTAGCATATAATAGGAGAGTATTTTCATTCCTATTTTTTATTTGTCAATATCATGAGCAATTTGAATATGGTTTGATTAATTAAAATATATATGTTTGATAAAAATGTCAAAAGTATTTAAAAAGAAAAATGAAAAGGACAAGGAAGTATTTGTTTTCTAAGTTCTAATTCCAAAACCATTAGAAAAAGAAAAAAAAAGAAAGAAAAAACAAATAAAACATCCAAACAAATAAGCCCCGGAGCTTGACGTGAGATATGTTGGGTTTAAACATTTTGCCAAAAGCGAAAAGATAGCGATTTGGATTTTCTCATTAATTCGTTGTTTAAATTCATTTGGCTCTTTATTTATTATTTATTTTAAAACAAAAATAGAGTGGTTGTGGTTGGTTTTGCTTATATGTATATATATATTTGTATGAGGACAATAATTGATGAGCTGGCAGTGTTCACTTCATCAGATGTTGGAGACAGCCGTGATGCTTATCGCTTCAAATTTGTCTTTTCAATTTGTTTTGTTTTTCACGTGGGTTATAAATTATAATCTTGTTTCCTCAAATATTTGATTCATACAAGTAAGACTTGTATAACTTGACAAAATCAAGTCTTGTACAACATTTCGTCTTACAATAAGTCGACGAAAAATAAATTATTTATGTTTATTTTGATCTCGACGAAAAATACAAATTTTTATTTTGGGTATTTTTCTTTTTCTTTCTCAAATTACTCTAAAATATATTGGATAAATTAAATTTGAATATCTAATTTTAAAGAGGGTAATACAAGTCAATTACTATTAAGTTATACTCACTTTAATTCTTTTATTTTTTCGTTACTTTTACCATCCCTACTAAATGAATATTCATATGTGTATATATATCCTTACATATACATTTGTAATGTTATATAAAATAACTCTAATATGATTATGTCTTTTTTATTTTTTATTATTTAATTTTTAATGTAAGATAACTCAAGCTTGATAGGTATATGGGTTGGTTTAAAGTATATTAATCTTAGGATTTAGAATTTTTCTTTTCTTGTTTTATATCCTTGAGTGTCTGGATCCGTTTACGCATACTTCGATTAATCTTATGGGACAATCCGCCTGACCCTATAACATTTGGGTGTTAAAGAAACCCATAGGATATTAAATTTTAGGTAGGTGATCACCATAGATTTAACCCATAGTCCTTAACTTTTTTTTTTTAAATCTTTATTTATTTTATTTTTTTATTTTTATGTTCTACTTATGGTTAAAAAACCAACCTATGATCACTTTTTTCTCTCTAACCGCTGTTAGTCCATAAAACATTAAAATATTATGTTTTAGTCTGTAAACATCAGATCAAATGTTGTTTCAATAATTTCTTTAAATATATACACCGATTATTTTAACAAAAGTTTTTAGTTGTTACTAGATTTTATATCTAACCCATGAGATATAATTATCTTGGAACCTATTCCTAGGTAAATAAAAATATTAAAAGAGTTTAGCTAAACTCATAATATAAGTATGTGCTAATGGGTAAAATGTAGGTGGTTTGAATTTTCTTTTTTTATTGTACTAAATAAATAAATAAACGAAAATCCACACATACTCGAGTTGAAGGCCCCTTTTTTCTAGTGAAGCACAATTGAACATCCACAAAATGTTTAGATTCTCATGGTTGTCTTCTTTACCCTCAATGTGGCTTATCTCCAAAGCAAATTAAAGGACGAAGCATGCTATGATAATGCATGTGTCCCACCTGACAATAAATTATTTTTTTCTGAAAGAATTCGGTAAAAGGTCACATTGAAATTTCGAGTCAAAATTTCTCATACTTTGTTCAACAATAATTAAATGCCTAAAACATAGTTTATAAGATTAATATGAATACGACCTTACTTGAACATGATCTGTTCTATAGGTTGTACAACTTTGTCCTTGAGTTCTAAGATTAATATGAATATAACTCAAATTGGTTAAACCATTGTACGTTTGTCAAAAAATAAGGTTAGAGGCTCAACCCTCACCTTTATTGTTGAACTAAAAAGACTTTGAAATTTAAATGAATATATAAAAAAACAAACAAGGAACATCAATATATTATTAAATTTGCCTTTTGTTTATCGACTTAAGTTTTCTAGTTAACGAGCGATTCAAGAAATCACCATAAATTATATTAAGAGCCAAAGAAAAAAAAAAAAAAAACGTTTAACTATGACCAATTATCCTTCATCAAAACATATCAAGTGAGCATATATAGCTTATACATAAAGACATCTTCAACCATTTCTGAGAATGATTGTTTGATATATATTATTATTGTTCAATATAAGTACACTTGGAGATATTCAGTTTGGCAAATTCTACCCTTGTATGGAAAAGAAGACATTGATAAAAAAATAAAAAAAAAAACTTTTAATTTCCTTTTTAAACTTTTAATTTGGAGTTGTTTCAAAACAATCCTTATAAATTTTTATTGTTAAAATTCATATAGATGGAAATTTTGTATTACATTTTAAAACAAATCTAATAACATACATGAAGAAAAAGAGAACACATGATACACTTATGAATCATACCTGATATTGTCTCTTCCTCCTTTCAACTTCACCTCCCTAACTCTAGTGTTTAATTAGATTTGTTTATTCAAGCAATACACAAACATACACAAACTTCTTTTGTCCATAAATTTAATGAAAAAAGCCTTTCATAATTGCATTAAAAATAAATTTAAACTTCAAAAAATAAGAATGGAAATGTATAAAGTTTAGAAATATAATTGAAACTATGGTGGACTAGTTATTAAAATACTGGGAAGAGAGATGATTATTTTAATACTAAATTGTAAATAATATTACTATGGCATCAATTTTCTTAACACATGTCCGAAATCTTGTGTGGGCTAGTTGAGCCCCCAAATACCCCATTTAATTAATTAATTATTACACCAATTTATAACGTCTAAACACAAACGTCTTCGTCGTTGATTTTTCTTGCTTCGGTGACTCAACTTAACGCCTCAAGGAAAACGTGGCCATCCCATCCGTTACTTTCTTTGCAATTCAGTACACAATTCATCAAAAATTAAATTTGCACCCAGCGTAATATTTTATAAAACACGGTAGCTTCGTGTAATTTCCAAGACATCGAGGGCTCAAGCAGCAAAAAGGTTCTATGCAAAGCCATGTTTGCAAACATCCAGCAAGGGGAATTCTGTGAATTAACGCTAAAAATTAAAATATCGTCTTGGCCTATTTATTTTAGTGTTTATTCAAATTTTAGTCTAATACTTTTAATAAATCACAAATTACTTTTTGATAAATATTTTCTTATCTATAATTATATTTCTGTCCATGAAAATTATTAAAATAATTATTTAATCAAGTTTAATAAAAATTAAAATTAAAAACTTAGTATAATGAGGAAAACGGAAGAAATTCACCCAAATATTATTTTAACCAAAATTGATCAACCAGGAGAAATGGAATTGAAATCAGGAGGAGATAAAGGGTATTTTCGTCAAAGAAAAATAAATGAAAAATGAAAAAAGAAAAAAGAAAAAAGAAAAAAGAAAAGAAGAAAGAATGGCAAAAACAAAATCAGCTATATTGCGTTGTATTGTAGCGAAGTTCGAGGGAGGGAAAAACGAAACGGAAAACAGAGAGAAATTCCTTTTTTGGATTATCAACGATTATTACATTGCAAACCTTTCAAAATGAGCAGTTTCTCCTTGAAAAGCTTCTCGTGGAGGAAATCGAAATCCTCGAAATCCTCGAAATCGGATTCCTCCCATTCCTTTTCGTCGTCGTCGTCGTCGTCGGAACAGCGGTTTCTGACGGAAAATATGGGAACTCTGAGAGTGCCGGAGACCGTTCCTTCTCCCGCTGAGGATTGTGATAGGCTCAAGAAAGCTTTTGATGGTTGCTTTCCCCATCAACTAACTCCTTTTCACATTTTAATTTTATTTATTTTTGGCTTTTGAATTTTCAAGTTCTTCTCCACATTTCATTAACTTCTCTGTGGATTCTGTATGTTTTTGTTTCTCTGTTTGATTTTTTCTGCTGAAATTAGTTCAATGTAATGCGTGGGTATTGTTTTGATTGAAGTTATCGTCAGTTGAGTTCTCAGTAATGGAGATTTTTATTTATTTATTTATTTATTTATTCTTTTTTTGGCTCCTTTTAGTTTCAAGACAATGTCGAACTGTTTGGCTGCAGTTTTTTTTCCCTCATCTTATGTGATTGATAGATTTACTTTCCTGTAGTCGTATGGATTGTCGTATTTGCTTTGTTATCTAAATCTGTTTAGTATCTGTTTCTCTGTTTTGTATAATTTATTATTATTAATTTTTAAAACTATTTTGGCATTTCGGGCTAATTTTAAAAACTGAAGACAGTTGTCTGAAAGCTACTTTACTTTCTCTCTCTTAATCTATATTTTAATTTTTGAAATTAACTAAAATTTAAAAAAAAAAAGACAAGACAAAAAAATGATTGATTAAAAAGAGAAAGTAAACAAATTAATGGTAAATGAGAGTTTAAATTTTAAAGACAATGTTAGCCTTATTGATTTATATACGGTTTCTCTTTCTGGAGTGATTTGCTTTCTTGGTTCTCTGGTATACTTCTCATTTTGTGTGATAATCAAAATTAAGCAGCTAAATAAATGTAACTTTAGCGATAATTGGCCTGCTTTCTTGAGGTCGAAGCTTCAAATTTTCATACTCTACTTGTACTCAAATTAGACAAATTCAAATTTTCATGCTTTTTCTTCTGTTAAGTGTGGTGTTTTTCCCCTCAGGAGTGATTTGCTAGCTAGGATACTTTGTACTTCTCATTTTGTGTAACTGTGTGCCATAACCAAAATTTAACAATCTTAAAATCTCTCTCATTTAGTGTTCTTCTTTTCCTAGTATTGCTCAAAAATCGATATAATAGGTGATACTCATCTTCATTCTTTTTAGTTACGTTTTAGCCGTTGTTGTTAAAGTTGTAAGTAATCAAGTTTCCTTACAGTTTGCTTCCTGGTGGAATAGAGCCATTTGGTTCCACGTTTTCTGCCATATATTTTTTCTGCGGCAGAATGGGGATTTAGCGTGTTTAGTTTTTCTTCTAGAATTAATTTTCTTTCTGGGATTCTGATGTACTTTTCGCCAAGCCATTGATCACTGACATTGTAAATATCAAAATTTCATGCTTCTTTCTTATCTTCTTGATACACGACTGTTATTTGTATTGTCCATTTCTAATTCTATTTCCCATAATGAGTTAGGATGGGGAACGGATGAGAAGACATTGATAAGGATATTAGGACAAAGAAATGCAGCTCAAAGGAAGGCAATCAGAGAGACTTATCTCGAGCTATACAACGAGTCATTAATTGATCGCATCAACGCTGAACTCTCTGGTGATTTTAGAGTATGCTTATTACTAGTAACTTCTTTACATGTGCAAAGAAGAAATATTTTCCCATTTGTCGTTCACACTTCACACTCATACACTCATAGTCGATCAACTGTTCAATATAAGAAACACTTACACTTTAGTTTGTTTTGCATGCCCATGTCTGATACTTATCAGACACTTGTACACTCTAACACTTATTGGACATGTATCCGACACTTGTTAGTGCTATAAATTTGTTGAACATGTAGTCAAAATAAGTCCAACATTTGTTGGACATGCATCAAACACTTGTTAAGTAAACTAAATAGACATGTATCTAACCAAAATAATAATTTTTAAGAGTGAAATCTTTTAGGCATATAAATGCTTGAACTCGTTGACTTTGATTTTTCTTCTGGTATAGAAATGATATATTTTTTTAAAATGTATATTTTAATAAATGTGCTCTTGACATGTTTGAATCCTAGGTTTTAAAATAATCATGTGTTGTTGTGTTCGTGGTGTATCGTATCCGTGACTCATATTTATATTTGTGTTTCTTAGGGTTTTTTTTTTTTTGTCCCTAAAGATTTCTAGTCTTAGAGTTCAATTGGCATCTGGAATAAACAAATTTCTTCCATTTTTTTGATACTTGTTCTATAAGGGACCATCAGTTCGAACTTTGTAGCCAAACGATTTGTAATTTGTTTATTTTCTTTCTTTTTCCCCCGCTCTCATGCTTTTGGATGTTCAAGGAGTTGTTTTTAAAGCTGAAATTGAGCAACAGCCACTTCATTCCCACGAGTATCTTTATTTTCCCTTATCCTTCTCTAATTTAAACTTTTTATGAGTAGAAAGCGGCGATTTTGTGGGCATATGATCCTGCAGAGAGGGATGCAAGATTGGCAAATGAAGCTTTGAGGTCATATAAGAAAGGCATCCATGAGCTTCAAGTATTAGTGGAGATAGCCTGTGCCACATCTCCTTACCATCTGATGGCAGTAAGGCAGGCCTACTGTTCTCTCTTTGATTGCTCGCTTGAAGAAGACATTTTCTCCACAATCTCCATGCCTCTTAGAAAGGTAAAATGGCAAAAAAGTTTCCCTAGTCTCAACTCAATTGATACATGGGCTTGATTTCTTGGACGAGTTTTCTAATTCAGTCTCTCTTTGATGAACATTTCGCTTTTGGTATTTCATTTTTAAAGTATTAAGCGCGTTTTCTCAAAATCCATTTTGGATTTCCAGAAGCTAAAGACTGTAAATGAAATCACCACAAAATGAGACTAAAGTGTTTTCTCCATTGATGTTTGGTGTGTCCAAACTGAAATAGATAAGTTGCATGGAAGAAAGTGGTTCATTCTTTAAGACATTGTTCTTTGACAGTAGATACTATCAATCGTCATGAATTAGCAAAATATCATTACATGAAACGAGTAACGAAACCGAGAATTTTCTGGTCAGGCTTGCCAGTTTGCCCCATAAACTGTTCGATACAATTTATATGTCTTTGAAAAACTTGATGTCTCGACTTGTTTTTCTGCTTGCCAAATGCCATTGTATACGGTTGAGGTTGCAATCTTGAAAAACCTTCTGTTTTGGATATTTTGTAGCTTCTTGTTGGTGTGGTGAGTTCCTTCAGGCATGATAAAGAGGTGGTGGACAGTATTGTTGCTGATTCAGAAGCCGATTTATTACACGATGCTATCAAATCGAAGCAATTATACCGCAGTGGCGTCATTTGGATACTCAGCACAAGGAATTTCTTTCAGCTTAGAGCAACCTTTGCATGCTATAAGCAAAAGTATGGAAACCCTATTGACCAGGTTCAGCCTTTAATAACAAATGATTTGTAATTTTTTCTGTCTTTCCAGTTTCCCTCTTGAAAGTTCAGTTACGGATTTCATTTACAGGACATTGTGAAATGTGGAACTAGTGATTTAGAATCTCTCTTCAAAATGGCGATTTGGTGCATTGACACTCCTGAAAAACACTTTGCTAGGGTGAGATATTCTTTCCTTTTAGTTTGTAGGTCTGAACTCTGCATCTTCTCCCTTTGTTTGATTGAAATACTTTGTGTAGGATAAACCCGTCAAGACAAAATGTTTATTGGTTTAAATCACATGTTGGGTTTTGAACTCTAAGGTTGTTTTAATATTATTATTTTCTTTTAGATAAGAAACAATTTTAGTAATATATGAAATTAAAAAAAAAAAGAAAAAAAAAAAAAAAGGAGAATAGCAAGTCCAAATCCAAAAGCAAAAGACATTTCTAATTGAATAAAATAGAGGAAAAGTTTATTCTAGTTTTGGACTTTTAAGTTTGTTCCATTTGGTCTCTATCAAGAGCTCTATATTTTGATAACAACACATAAATCACTCAAAGATCATTGATGAGCTCAGGGGAGTAAGTTTTGTTGAATGCTTCAGCTTTCACCTTACATGGAAAGTTTCGATTGTGAAACATTGGTCCAGGTAATCAACAAGGCCATTGTTGGGCTTGGGACAGATGAAGATTCTCTAACCAGAGCCATTGTATGTCGAGCTGAGATAGACACAATGAAAATTAGAGAAGAGTATTCCAACATGTTCAAAGGCAAGCTCGATGACGACGTTATCGGCGACACATCTGGAGACTACAAGGACATGTTGATGATCTTGCTTGGAGCTAAAGTTTGATTCTTGCCATCTTCTCTTTTGCTTCTTCTTGTCTTTCTCTTTCTCACTGCAAATTCCATGTTTGGTTTTGGGTATTGATTGTAGGCCTTTGAATAAAATATCCTTTGTATATATGTTTGGAACATTGATTTTTTATCCCTCTTCTCAGGAAATAAGAAATAATAAAAACGAACACTTTGTATCTTTGAACGGTTTTACTTATTTATATATTTATTTGAATTTTAGGCTTAAAAATTGTTGAAAATATTTACAAATAATAGCAAAATAATAGACTACTATTTGTGTCTATTACGACACAAATAGACATAGATAATAGTCTATCGCAGATATACAGTAAAATTTTACAATATTATGTAAATATTTTAGTTCATTTTTCTATATTTGAAAATAGCCCCTAGGCCTATAGGGGTTGAAATAGTAGTACCGATTCCTATGAAGAAATTTTAACAATATTTCAAATCACTAACAAAAAAAAAAACAATGTACTTCCCTTTACCTAAAATATAGAACAGAATTCATTTCACGACAAAATTGACTATAAACTGATGAAAAATTAAATAATGCAAGGTCGATAAATTTTGTAGAAGAAATGCCTCTTCTCAAAAAAAAAAAAAAAAAAAACGAAAAAAAAAAGTTTCTTCAATTCTGGAGTTTAACAAAATCGATCTTATGATCGAGAAAAGAAGAAGTTTATTTTAATAATTATTTTTGGGTATATATAAAGAGAAATACAAGAAACTTAATAAGAATAAAAGGGTTTCTATATCATTAGCAAAGCTGAAAGATGTAGTGAGAAAAATCCGTTAGAACAAGGTTCAATCATTGTCCAACAACGTAATCCGTAACATCTTAAACCTTTTGCATTTTTTAGTGCAGATTTGCTATCGAACATACTTGTAAATTTTTAGAGACTAAATTTGTAAGTTTGAATGTTGAAAGACCAAATAAACACAAAATTCAAAATTTTAATTTAATTTAAGGATTTAGTATTAGAAAAGGAGAAGACAAAAGAAAATAAAATGGTTAGTACTAGTGGCCCTATGTTATTAAGAAAAAGGTGGTAGTTGGAAAAAAAAGCAAATAATAATGAATCCTAAACAAAAAAGGAGGCTAAGAGACCTCCCTTCTTAAACCCAAACAACTTTTAACACCAAGAATTTTAGTAGCATTAACACAGCTTCAAAAGTGGTTGCCCCTCAAAATGGCCTCACTCATGAACTTAAACTTTATATAATGAGGATTTGCAAACCAAACTGTTCTCAACCAAACCACAATTAATTTTAAGCAAATTTGGCACCTCTCTCTTTTGCAATGAAACCTGCTGTCATTTTTCTAGGCATTTTGCTGTCTTTGCTTTTGCTTGTGAACTTCTGCTATGCGGCAGAAGAAAGTGTTGATGAATTTCAGTCTGGGAAAGGTACTCCTTTTTTCTTTTTTTTTTTTGGCACTTTGAGGTTCTTCAATCTTTGCTTGTTTTGCACCACTCCTTTTAATGAAAATTGTACTTCTCTTCACATATTATAATATATATATATGTATACACCTTTTTTTTTTTTTTTGTCTAGATAAAATTTGTTAGTGAAGGGCATTTTGTTTATACAGATGCAGCTGGTGTAACAGGTAAGAATGGAGATGAAGAGCAAGAAGAGAAATTCAAGTTTCTTCATCACCACAAGCCATACTTCAAGAAACCATTTCTAAAGCCAATTCCATACAAGCATCCTTTTCTGAAGAAGCCAATTCCAGTTCATCCATTTCTCAAGAAACCAATTCCAGTTCACCCATTTCTTAAGAAACCAATTCCAGTTCACCCATTTCTCAAGAAGCCAATTCCAGTTCATCCATTCCTTAAGAAGCCAATTAATCCACCAGTCTTCCACACCCATCCTTGAAAAATACACTGCATTTTCATAAGAATGAGAAATGTTGTCTGTCACATAATGAAGTGCATTTTATTTATTAAAAAAAAAAAAGGGTCACTTCAATTATTATTGTAACTTGTGTTAAGTGTAATATTGGATGATGTTTATTTACAAATAAAGCTTTGTATCTGTGTTGTTTCTGTTCAAACGTCAGTGTAAGTTTCAATTATGAAGTTTTTGTTCATTTATCAATGGAACAGTTTAAGCACTGCTGAACTCTTCTTGATTTTGATCTAAGAAATCCATGAGAAAGAAAGAGCAGTATTAGGTGATGTTATAGGAATGAATTTCAACCTGACAAAATAAGCTCAACATCAAGAAAAGATAAAAGAAAGATGAATTCAATCCAAGATAAATGAACTTTAGATCAAATAAGTATGGTGATCTAATCAAATCATATCCAATGAGTACAGGTGATCTAAGCAAATCAAATCCAATTAGTGTAGATGATCTAATCAAATCAAATACAACAAATGCAAATGATTTAATCAAATCAAATTCAACTAGTGTAAGTGAATTAATTATATACCAACTTAGGTAGGATATAAGAAAAGATTCCTCTCATATGATATACTAACTTAAAGCGATAATCATGAGAGTTTATATCTAAAGTTGACAGTATCATATGGAATTATATATATAATTTTCAAAAAATAAAAAAAAAAACCACCTATACTCTTCCCTCTTTCTTATTCTAACAAATATATATACAAACTAAGATAAGCTCAGTTCAATCGTACTAGAACAAATATATAAATAAACATACATATAAAATTAAGCAACAATTAAATGCACAACATTAACCATTGAACCAAAAATCACCACAAATTTCAAGGAAAAAAAAAAAAAAAAGAACTCTAATGATTCATTTGGTTATTTTTCAAAACTGGTATTAAATTTAGTTACCTATCTTGTCATTCCCCTTTTACATATACATACATATTATATCTATTTTTCATAGACCACGCCTTCAACAAAATCATACTTATAAAATCTTCAAATTAATCTTCCTTGTTAACCTTTTTTTTTTTTCAAAAAATAAAAGTATCTATTAGTTTTCCCTATATAAATTAAAAATATATATTACCATTGCATCATCGTTTCTTGAATAATAATTATTTTACTAAATTTGATAAAAATTAACTTTAAACTAACACGACTATGAAAAATTTATTAAACATTTATATAAATTAAATTTAGATATTTGATAGTACAAATAGTAAAATTGAATATTGAGACTCATAATACCAAACTAATATTTTAACCAAACTATTAATAGATGTGAACAAGTCAAGTGCTTTACAGGAGAAGGATTGGATGATTGGATTGGCGATGAGTTCAAAATTGTTTGTAAGGCACCTTGTGGTGGTTGAAAATAAAATAAAATAAATAATGAATCTAAAAAAAAAAAAAAACTAAGTGTGCTAATTATTAATTAACCTCCCCTCTTAAAAGCAAACACATTTTTAAGCCATCCAAAAATGAAATTAAAGTTGATCCAAAACCCACAATTTTTAGCAGCGTTAACTCAACTTCAAAAGTAGTTATTCCTCAAAATGCCTTTGTTGATGAAGCTATATAATAATGAGGATATGCAAACCAAACTCATCACAAAACCCTTCTCATCCAAATTACAATACATTTGAAGCATATTTCTCATAAATTTCTCTTTTGGAATAATGAAGATTGCTTCCCTTTTTCTGGCCATTCTGCTGTCGACCTTCCTTTTGCTTGTGAACTTATGCTATGCTACACTGGAAAATGTTGCTGAATTCAACCCTGGTCAGTGTACCTTCACCTATTTGTGTCGTGTTTATGACGTGGCGCTCGAAAGTAATTTTGAAAAGGTTAAAAATTAGTCTCAAACATGTGATTGAATATGTGGAGAGAGCAAACCATGCAAGTTATAAGTTATAAGTAAAGAAGGACATTTTGTTGGGTAATTAATGCAGGTAAAATGGAGAAGAATAGCAAGAAGAGCAACTCAAGCTTCTTCACCACCACAAACCATATTTCAACAAACCATTTTTAAAGCCAATTCCATTCAAAGCATTATCCCATTATCAAGAAGAAGCCAATTCCAGTTTTCCCCACCCAAATTTAATTTCCATATATCATCTTTAATTAATTTTACCTAATGAATTTGTGACCTTAATATTATCCTAATCATTCAGACCTGCAAATCCATAAAATAAAAGTTAATTAATTAATTACAGTCATCACTCCTATGTTTACTGTTTATTTGTATTGTTAACGGTGGAGTATTTGGATGTCGTTATATAAAACTAAATAATGCGTTGTTTAATAATTATCTTCACTCCACTCCTATATCAATTCTCATCTATAAAATCCTCCAACCAACGACTTTTTAGAGTCTATTAATCATATTTTCTCTGCTTCTAATTTTCAGTTTTTAAGCAACGGACTCGTTTAATAATTCATCTTTTTTTTTTTTTTTTTTTATTTTGAGAATTCATTTCTAACTCTTGCTCTCTTGGTTGGTTGGTTGGACAAGCGCTTGAAACCTTCTAAGTGTTAGGTCCTCCGTTCGAATCTTGGGACTATGGCAAATTTTTAATATATATATATACACAATTATTTTATATTTAATAAAAATTAATACTTATCTGGCTCCTTAATATATCCATCCCTATTATTAAAATTTTTATGTTAGGCATCATGTTTTTATTGACTCATGTTTGGGTTAATTAGGACAATAGGGTAGTTTTAGAAGTAATTTAGAAAAACAGGGTATTTTGAAATAAATTAGAAAAAAGGTGTAGTTTTTTTTTTTAAAAAAAAAAAAAAACCTTCAAATATCAAAATAATCCCACCACTTTGCTTTAAAAATATTATGATTATTAATCACTTTGCTTAAAAACATATATAGTTGAAATTTTAATTTTATTTTATATTAGTTCAATAGTAATTTACTTAGTTAAATTACAAAAATTACACCTTCTTCCTAATTTATTTTAAAAATACCCATTTTTCCTAACTTATTTTTAAAACTAGCCTTTTGTTAACCCCTTATATATTCATTGAATCAGGCATACAAAATGTATAATAATTTTTCTTTTTATATTAAAAGAAAGTCAACATATATGACCAATAACTATTTTTAGATTTGAATATAAGTTATTGGATTATAATTGAAGTAAGTAAATACAAGTCATAAGGATTGTCCTGATATCCATCTGCTAAACATTATGCTGCATTCTCTTTTTGTGTATTCTGCTGTGTGCCCTCCACCCTACAAAGTTCATTACAAAATATATAAACTTAATAATTTGTACAAAAAAATCTAAACTAATTCACCTCCATTGTTCTTCTTACTTACTTTTATAGTTGCAAATGTTATCTTATTTGCATAGTATCGGGTATATCTGTCCAAAAATAAAATCATTTTTGAATTATTAAAATAAATATACCATAAATTACATAATATTAATAATAATAATAAATTACCCGGCTACTTGATCCAAGATAAACCATGGTCTCCAATCATCAACAATGGAGTAGTTTAAAGCTTTGATCCATGCCTGAGTGTCCAAATGGGGCACTAACATATCATGATCGCCACTATATTTGGGTAAACAAAAAGAATTAGATAAAGAAATTATTGCATGCAAACAGTCATTGTTAACGTAAAATTACTCATTACATACCTATAGATCAAAGATCGATATCCTTTAGAACTAAGGTTCACATGATAAGGGAAAACAGTATCGAGTTCAAAATTATACATTTCTTTTTTGTTCTTACATCTTATCCATTCTCCAATACTTCCCTATAGAAAAGAAACAATAGATTCAATATATTATTTCTTACTAAAATTTTGAAAAGTAACCTCTCCACATAGCTTATCTTTTTACCTCACGAATGTGAAGTGCCTTCCGAACTTGTTCCGCGTTAGCCCAATCATTAGAAAGTTTGTATTTAAACTCCTATATAACAACAATAATTCAAGATAATTACAACTTTCACATATAGCATATTTACATTAGTGATGAGAAGGAGAAGAAATTACAGGACAACTACTACGAAAGGAGAGTGGTGTGCTTTGATCAAACAACGACTTTGAGATGCTATTGAGAGATCTTCGATCATGTACATCTTGTTGCTTTGGAGACTGAAATTGACACTTCGGATCCAAAATATTTGCAGGCTCGACTTTCGATATACACTGTGAGGAAATAATCAAAGAAACTCATATATAATATAATATATATATATATAATTAAATACTATCATATGATATAATATTTAATGATTTCACAAACCTTTTTATACGTCTCGTAATGTCTTAAACACTCCACATTGCTTGGATCAATGTTCACATATTTTCCTTTACAACTAGTTTTCAATGACTGTAAACAAACCAATAGGTTAAAATCAATTCCAACATCACTTTTTGTTTTTTTTCCCATTATTCTTTCTTTAATTTAATAAAATAAAATAAAATAAAATAAAAACGTTAATTATATTACCTCAAATAATTCATCAGATATAAGAGTCATCCTATGAGCAAAAGAAATTGCAAAATTGTCACCTGAATCACGAATAGTGTAAGGATTTCCCAATATATAGCCCTAACACGTGCAATAAAAAAAGAAAGAAAGAAGATGAGTATGGTGCATTCAGTGAATTAAAGTTGTCAAACTCAAACAACAAAATAACACCATATATATATATATATATATATTATATAAAGAGTTTCTAATCACAAACCTGAAAATTTATAAATGAAAAATCATGTGTATTTCCTGTTGAATGAAGAAAAAAGATAATAAGAAATAGCAATGTATCTCATTTAATGATGAAAATGTCATTAAAAAAATTCTATACCTTCTACAATTTTTTGAGCAACTACCGGAACAATCATCCCAGAGTATGAATCTCCACCAATATAGAATGGATTTGTTGTAAACTCTGGATGATCAACAAACCACTACAAATCCAAATTATTGATTACAATGTTGATAAAAGAAGATTAAAAATAATTAGGTAAAGAAATATACAATCTTCCTAAATTAGATTTAGTAATTAGTGACAAAAAATTTTGAGAAACTACTCTAACTTAAAACTCATGTATGCTATATACCTTTCTCAAGAATTGAAGATAGTGGTGAATTTGATTAAAATCTCCCGGTTTAAAGGTAGACGAAGTTGTATCATATGAAAATCCAGTCCCCGCAGGTAAATCTACAAATATTATGCTACATTTCTAGCATTCCATCATTACAATCAATGAAAGTTAGTGTCACCATGAACAAGGAAGAGTAAGAACACCACTGTTTTTTTTTTTTTTTTTTTTTAATAGCTCAACTCAAAGAAATAATCATTATTACCTTCGTCCATGAATAGGGATTTAAGATTAATCGAGGAATGCTCCCTTCGTTTGATTCTTCATCAAAACTTATAGGACCTTTAAATACATCATACATAAAATTATCCAAATGAATCAAGCTGAAAAAACAAGCAAAAAATAAATTAAAGTAATTACCAATTTCAAAGGCAAGTCCGGAGAGGGCAGAGCAACCGGGACCTCCGGTAAGCCAAATAATGAGAGGATCCGTTTTGGGATTTGCTTCAGATTTGATAAAATAGTGAAAAATCTGAAATTGATCTGAATCTCCCACACCAACGTATCTGTTCCATTCCAGAATTTAAAACAAAATGCTTTATTACAATTTTTTAGTTTCTATGGATTCAACGCTCCACAAGAAGAGGAATTAGCTTTAATAACAAAACAAACCCAGTTTCTAGTTGGAAGGGAAGAGGTCCTGAGAATCCCGGCAGATACTTCACCCTCGAGTATGATCCTCCGGTGGCGGCAGCGGCGGAGAAGAGCTGAAAAAGTAGGAGGAGGAAAACAGAGCATCGGAAAAGGACGGTGGCGAAGGTGGCCATGGAATGGGTGTTTCAATTTCAATCCCCGGCGGCGACCAACAAATTACTCTTATTATTGCTATTATTATAATCGAGGAAGAAACTATTATTCAAATTAAGTTATATTTTATATGTGCTTGTGCATGCATTATTATATAATCTTTTTCAAATGATGTAACAAGCCAGCTGGAACTCAAATTACTATACATATATATATTTATTATTATTATTATTTTATCACGGACGAGTCTACAATTTTAATTAACTTGTATTCTATGTCCCTTGTGCTGATCGTGTTCTATAGTTTAAAGAAAATTTCTGTTGGCATATATTTTATAATCATATAATGATTTAAGTTGGAAAATTGTCAAAAGTAAATCCCATGACGTTTCCACTTTCATAACCAATAACCAATTGGAATAAAGGTTTATCCTTTTTTTCTATCCTACATCAAAATTGACCTCTTTTAGACTTTTGATGGAATCTCTATCCGACGAATATCGAGATCGTATGTGATCTTTTCCAAATCTTACTTAAACTTAGACTTATTCAAAATTTGATATTTCTCAAAATTTAACTTTTTTATTGAAGTGGAAAGATCATGAAATTGGTAAATCCATTTGAAAATGCATATATTAATTATGAAAGAAAACATAATATTTGAAAATATTTAGTTCATGAGTTTACAATCAAGTGAATCTCTGCGTTCTAGTTTAAAATGAAGCAGGACCAATTTAGTTCAAGAGTAAAATCTATCTAGTTTAGAAAAAACGCATTTTCAATATATTATAAGAAGTAAAATTAAATTTCAAAACAAAAATTAAAAAAATAAAGAAGAAAAAGGACACGACATGATGAATATTGAGATTAGGAATCAGAGAAGAAAAAGATAATAATAAAATATAAATAATATGATATAAAAAATAGAAGAAGTATTAGATAAAAGGAGAATAATGATGGTGAATGAGATTTAGAAAAGAAAAACTATAAATTATTTAGAAAATGAAAATTATATAATAAATAATTAAAAAGAAAAAACTAGAACATGAAGAAAAAGAAAAAGCAAGAGAAGAGGGAGAGCCGAGAGGGACGGAATTGATAAATGGTAAAAAAATCAAAGAAAAGTGATTTCAACAAGAATCGAACACAAGCAATCACACACCAACCTGGCAAGCACACCCTTCATTGATTACTTCAGAAAATTAATATATTATTAGACTCCTGCAAAATAAAATAAAATAAAAAGTCAAAATATCGTTGAAATAACATCATCCATATTCTCGATATTTCGCTAATTTTATGTAAAAACATCAAAAACGATCAATTATGACGATATTTCAATAATATATCGCGATTTTTTCATCCTTGCCTCACACAAACATACATAATAGTAATAATTATAAGGTTAAAATATTATTTTTGTCTTGATATTGTTCAATTTAATTTTTATACTTTCAATTGTCTATATGTACTTCTTACATTTTCAACTAAATCTTATATTTAAACATTTAAAGTTAATTTTTATCGAAATTGATTAAATAATAATAATAAGATCAAATAATATGTTAATATTCAAAATATCTCCTCTGCAATACTAAATTTGATCTACACCACACTTTGGAGAACTAAGGTAATATTCAAAAAATTATAAATCCTTATTGAAGAAATTTAATTTGTTAGAATACCTTTAATTTGTTACATTTAATGTTCCAAATGACCAACCACGACACATCTCATTGCTTGGTCAGCAAGTTGGGGTCTAAAGACAACGTGCACTAGTGGAAGTTTGGGAGTGTTGCCCATAAAACTTTAGTTGTATTCTTATTTATGTTATTTACATTATTTTTTATTTTTGCTCCTAGGGTCTAGAGAAATGCGCTATAGTAATTTTCTAACTCTACTAACGCCCCTAAATCTATAATTTGATATTTTCTCTCAAATAATATACTCTATTTTCCAATAGACATAGCAAACACACTAATAGTTAACCACATAAATTTATGTGTTAATTCTCTAACGTTTATATTTATTTATTTATTATTTTCAATTCATTAACAAAATTTACAATTATTGAAGTATTTAGTTATACTACATTAAGAGGGGGAAGTAGGGGAATTTTACATTCCCTTTTTTGCCCCTACAGTTTTGGTAAATGACTACTTTGTCCTTCCATCTTCAGGACAAGAGTTTTCATTTGGTGTTTGTTGAGTGATGTTAGGAAAATAGAGGTGCAATCTTATTTCAATGTGACAACTCATTGGGTGCAGGTAGTTACACATTGAGTCAGTATATCCATTCTTAAATGAACGTGATCTATGTATAAAAATGTGACTATTCGAGTTCAGATGGCCGTTGATACCCTTCAAACTTTGGGACACTACTTTTCAAGTTTAAGTGTCAATTTGATTGTTTTTGTGTAGGTGGTTACACATCGAATAAATGTATTATTCATGTATAGGTGTGATCCATATAAATGGTAACGTATCGAGTTTAGGTATTTGTTAAGAGATGTTAGCACAATAAAGATTGTCTTCCATACTGTTCCTTTACAAAATAGATTTATTATATGTGTTTACAAAAATAAATTTATTATATGTGAAAGTTAACTTCATAGTCCTTTACATATATTACTAATTCTACAATTTTTTTCTTAGAAAGAGATTTCATTATATCATACATATTTATAAAGTATAAAGTAGTTTTAAGTTATTTCCATACACTTCATCGGCATGATTTATAATTAATAAATATAAAATAAATTTCTAATATTCACATTAAACCTTTAAAACATAAAAAAAAAAATAATAATAACAATAAATAAATAATAATAAACTATAAAATTCATAAAGACGTGAATTATTACTAGAATACTTAAATTAATCGTAACCCATCCATATCCATATCGACTTTGAGTTGATTGTAAAATTACACACCTAAAATTTAAACGTACATCTTCAACATCCTAATTTCACATACATTTGTAATTAAAGAAAAAGAGAGAGAATATTGATAATTGTAGTATTGCAAAAATAAGAAGCGGATGATATATTAAAATGCGAAAGACAAATATTAAAATAATTTCCCGTTTATGTTTGGGCCGTCTCAATCAAAGTATTTCACACATTCATCTCTAACTTAGTGTTTCATAAAGATTCTCCTTGTATCCATCTATAAAACATTACGCGACTTTGAGTTTGCATGAATTCTGGTGTGTGCCCTCCACCCTGCAAAATTTCATGTAAAAATAAACACATAACCAATTCAATTAACTATCTATTTTACAACAAAACTTTCCTTACTTTAATGGTCGCAAATGTCATGTTATTTGCATATGTTCTTGTGTATCTGTCAAAGAGTAAAAACGCTATTACTAAAATGACAAAATTATTGCAAATAGTTTCAAATATAGTAAAATCTCATTATCTTCCTATGATAGACACCGATAAATGTTCGTATATTTGTAAATATTTTAACTCATTTTGCCATATTTGAAAATAGCTCTAAAAGTAAAATAATAATTACCCAAGTATTTGATCTTCCGTGTTAAACCAAGGTCTCCAATCATCCACAATAGGATAACTTAGCGACCTTAACCATGCTTCAGTGTCTATGACTGGCACCATCAGATCATGATCCCCACTTTGAATATATTTCAATCAACAATAATAATTAGAATAATATCAATACTTGAAAAAAAAAAATACATATATCATTTAGCATAGGGATTTGCAGTATAGTACCTAAAAACCAAAGATCGATAACCTTTAAAACTAAGATTCGCATGATAAGGAACAACACTCATAATATCATATTCGTAACTTTTACGATTCTGGCATCTTATCCATTCTTCAATAGTTCCCTAAAATACATGTATATTTATAGAAACCGGTCAATACATCTTCTCTGGCTAATATTTCATAATTAAATAAATTATTTTATGTCTTTACCTCACGTATGTGAAGTGCTTTTCGAACTTGGTCATCGTTTGCCCAATAGTAACTAAGGTAGTACTTATACTCCTATTCATAACAACAAACGTGATTGAAGAGAATAGAAAAGGAAAGAGGGAAAAAAAAGGTTAGAAGGAAAAATTTTACTTGACAGTCAAGAGAAGGAGGAGGTAACACTCTGGTAGCAAGAAGCAGTTCCTGGGAGGTGTTGTAGAGAGATCTTCGCCGTCCAAACTTATCTTGTGGCGCCGAAGATACATCCTCACAATAAGGGCAAGAAATACACCAATAATTGATTCTACCCACACACTATTAAGGAAATGAACAACAAATAAATAAAAAACAACACTAACGTTAAACTAATGAACATCAAAATTTCAACAACATTATTTTCATACATAAATACAACAGAACAAACCTTTTTGAAGTTTGATACATGATTGACGCACTCCTCGTTATTTGGATCAACATTTTCATATTCTCCTTTGCAACTATTTGTTAATGACTGTCCACCAATTTTTAATAGTTGTTATATCACTTCTCCAATTATCTCGAAATGCGTTTTATTTCCTTTTTATTCAACAAACTTTATATTACCTCATACAATTCTGTAGAGATGAGCGTCAATCTATAAGCATAAGGAATCCTAGAATTATCATTTGTTTTACGTACGCTGACTGGATTTCCCACGATGTATCCCTATTGTGAAAAATATATTTAAAAAGATATTAATGTTGTAATTTGATATACATTGAATTTAGGGTTAGAGATAAAACCCTAGTAACAAACCTGGAGGTTTATAAGTGGGACTTCGTGTTTGTTTCCTATGACATTAATTTTAAAGAATAAAATTAGAAATAACTAATCAACACATTGTCAATGATAAAAAGTTCTACATATGCATACCTTCTGAGATTGCTTGAGTAACAGGTGGAACAATCATACCAGAGTAAGAGTCTCCACCAACGTAAAATGGATTAGATATAAATTCTGGGTGGTTTGCAAGCCACTGCAAGTTTCAATGTATTGTAAGAAATAAAAGGCAAGAGAATATCAAACAAACCATCTTCATCTTTAAATATTGTCATAATGAATTTTTAAAAGTAACTCAAATTTAAAAATTCGTATGAATATACACATTTGTGTACCTTCCTTAAAAATTGATGAATTTGTTCTACTTGTAAAAAATCTCCTCTTTTGGAGCCTCGTAGAGTTCGACTATATGAAAATCCAGTGCCAACAGGCGAATCTATAAATAGAATACTAGCTTTCTAGCATCCATCACCACCAACTTAATTAGTCTTAATCACAAATGACAAACAAGGCAAAGCCCACTTTTCTCTCTTGAGGGGTTAAAAGCTTAAAGAATAATTGTTACCTTAGTCCATGCATCAGGATTCAAGATTAGTTGAGGTACGGTTCCATTGTATGGCTCTACCTTGAAATTTATAGGACCTTAAACAAATACATTATACAATTACCACTATATCAAATAAGCCACACTCAAAATTCCAATTACATTAAAGCTTTTCACTCAAGATTTTGATTATTAGGAAGACAGGTTTTCAAATTCAGATTCATTCAAATTCTTTGTTTCCATCACACTCGCCTACCTTTCCAAACCTTCGTTAATAGTATGTGAGGAGCGGTAGGAATAACTAACACGCTTAAAGTGTATTATAATCGCGAAATGAAACAAAGAAATGAGGAAGGAGAAAACAGAATAGGAGGAAAAGACAAAAGAAAGATGAAGAGGGAATGTGAAAACAAGGCACGTGCTGGTCCATAGCAGCCATTGATGAGAGGAAGGGAAAGGATGGAGAAAGATGTCACGTTTCAAAAACCTAAGATCAAATTGCTATATTATACCAACTTTCTTTCTTCCTTTCTTTTTGTTTTTTACCCACGGAGGAGGTGGAGTAATCAAATTTACTCCGACCCCAATAACATAAATTTACGTTAATTGAGTTATGCTCGTTTTTTAATTAAATTGCAGGCAACACAATTAAACTTTCAACATTAGAAAAACAAGTCGTCAAACGTATTCAAGTTTACAGTAGTAGAATAGAGGTAGAAATTGAACCCTAAAACAATAAAAATTAACCCCTCAAACTTATACAACTATTATTATTTCTTCAATCATATGAGTTTGAGAGCCCAACTCTAATATTTTTGTAAGGTAAAGATTCAATTTTTACCCTTGAAAATTTGATATTACAGTTCCAATGATTTTTACCATTTGCCCAGAAAAAGTACTGAGTTTGAAAAGTGTAAACTCAAATCAAACCGACTAAAAGTATTCTTTTTAACTTTTTTTTTTTTTTTTTTTGGTTCTAAAAAGCGGTGAAGAAGAAGAGATCTGCACCCTCCACCCTCATAAATGTGGAGTTATTGAGGAAATGGTAAATATAAACATAATCTTAACTTGTTTCTTATTTTGACAAATATATGGCTCTAATGACATACTGTTGTTCATTTTGGCATAAGTTAAGAAAATTCCTTGGATAATAATATTTAAAAGAAGGCAGAGAAGGAAAAAACAGAGTAAGGGATGATACCAATTTCAAAGGCGAGACCAGAGAAAGCAGAGCAACCAGGGCCGCCGGCCAACCAAGTCATTAGAGGATCGGTTTGGGGATTTCCTTGGGATTTGACAAAGTAATAAAACAACTGAACTTCCTCCGAATCCCCCACTCCCACATACCCAGTTTCAAGTTCAAACGGAAGAGGACCTGAGAATCCAGGCAGATATTTGACTGTCCAGGATGAGGCGGAGGCGGAGGCGGAGAAGACCACCTGAGAAACAAAAACAGCCAAGAAAACCGACGACCGGAAAAGGGGAGTGGCCATGGGAGAAGTAACAAAAATGGCTCCCTTTACTTCCAAGTATTCGTACTACAGAAAAGATTCGAAAGTATCACACTGTACGTATGTATTACCTTTTAGTGAGGCTTTACACTTCACATGCATCTCCTTTTAAAGACGAGCTTCAAATCTCCTTTGGAAGCTATAAAAAAAAAAAAAAAAAAAAAAAAAAAAAAAAAAAAAAAAAAAAAAAAAAAAAAGCTACAAGGACTAAAATGGTATTTTCATCCCAACCTTTTATCCAGTCATCAATCATGTCAGACCCATCGTTTCATATCTTTCAATCAAACAAACGCAAGGGTGTGTTACTGTGTTTTGGGGTCAAAAAGTTCTTTTTACACTTTTTTTTTTTAAATTGAACTGAAAATAATTGAGTATGCCATTAATAATTATTATAAAAGCAAATATTTCAAATTGATTTATTGGTTGAGTTGGCCTTCGATGCTAGGCGTGCAACCTTGAAGGTGTGAATTCAAGGCACGAACTAGTTCGACCCAATTCGGCGTTGGCCCATGAACCATTATCACTCAAACACCCACACGCTTTGTTGGTCAATAACATACATGCAAGTACACCCTTAGATTCTAAGCCAACCATCCAACTTGGGGCTTCTTTAAACATCAAGGTTATGGTTTAATCAACACTAACGGCCCAATTAGATTTTGGTAAGCAGCAAAAAGCCTCGATAAGTTTTGGTAAGCTCTCAATGAAGTTATGGATCAAAGTAGAAGAATGTGGAAGACGATTAAGCAAGATGTGACGTTGTGTTGCAATGACTCGACCTAGTGTAAAGGCAAGGTTAAGCCTTAAAACCTAGCTCGGAGTGGAGGCAAGGTGGCTAGATTCATAAATGAGGAAACATACTCATACAAACAAAATGTATGACTAAATAAAGCGTAATTTCACAATAGTTAAATTTGATTGAGGAGGAGAGAATCTCACCTAAAGTCAAGTGAAGCTCGCACAAAAAGTACTAGGATTTGACTTTCCTCTAAGGCTAACCATTATCAAGTATAATTCATGGTGTTGCATGTTTGAAAGAAGTACGATCATGGCACTTAATTTTGTACACTCCAAAGTTTAAGTTGGTACTTAGTCAAACCTCATGCAACCCATGGGTTATCCCATAGCATAAGATGTGTCAAAGTTGTCTAAATTGTTGTTTCTCCCCCTTCTTCTTTTTTAGTATGATGAACTACGACATTGCATGCATTGAATACACATGAAATTTCATCTCAAAATCAATTAGCAATGAGAGAAGTAATAATTATTCATTGATCTTATAAAGATTGTGAGATGTGTTCATTTTTTCCAATAGAGAGATCCTCAACACTTTACTTTATAATCTAATAAACCTATAATTGTTTTAAGGGAGAAGACTGTTTAGTTTTAAATTTATATGACAAAATATCACTATCTATCAGTGATAAACAGTGAGACTGATATTTTGCTATATGTGTAAATGTTTTGAATCGTTTTGTTATATTTGAAAACAATCTTATATTTTAAAATATATATATAAATTATATTGTTTTTAAATTAGAAATAAAAAAAAAATGTAAAAATGACAAAGAAGGATTTATTTGACAGAAGGACTCAATCCTTGGATGGGGATGGGCAGTGCATCTCCAATCTCATCGGTGCCCATCTCTTCGGTCCCACCTGATAAAATGTTATATATACACTAAAAATTAAATAAGGTAAAATTAAATTTGTGGGATCCAATTGTGCAGGAACAAAAAACGTGCGTACCTCTACACTTGCCTTATTCAACTACTTCTATCAACCACAAAACTAAATTAGTTTTAGCCACCAAATGTAACTACTACCCTTCCCATCACAACTAAAAACAATTTCTTTTTTTTTTTTTTCCATTTATTTTTTGAATTCACCCTTCAATAAAAACTCCAAATTTCGTCTATGGCTGAAACCAATACAATATTCTAGTTAAGGCATACGTCATTTTAATTAACAAATAGGTCAGAGATTTTAATTAATTTAATTCGTTGAATGAACTTGTATTTATATTGATTTAAGTATAGTAGATATAATATTTTAGTATATGTTCCTTTGATACTTTCTCTCAAAAGTTGAATGAAGTTTTAACCTCTCAGTAGTCAATCTTCAGAAAATTGTAATCTTGAGATTTTTAGTAGATGGGCCCACATAATGAAATCTCTAAAATACCCTTAAATAAAGTAAATTAAAATTCTACCCCAATACTTCATCTTCTTCTAGAAAATTCTAGCGTTTTCAAATCCTTGGCTCCAACGGTTTCGATTTCTTCCCGGAAACAACTTTTCCTAAAAAATCTCCTTTCCTCTCACAAAAGTCCCCTCCCTCTCTAAAAGCTCCCTCAATTTTGGCTGCATCTTTGTTCGATTTGGTCGGATCTTCATTCGTGCGTTGGATTCTCCGTAAGTACCTTGGATTTTACAAAAGTACTTTGTTTAGAGTCCATTTCTAATATTTTTTTTCCAACATTTCTAAGTGGTTTGATTATTACGGTGGATGGTTGTTTGTGTGATTTCTAGTAGGAGGATAGGTAAAAACCCACAAGACCGAGGCAACGTTTTGATATGGATTGCTAGCTTTTTTTTTTTTTTTTTTTGTCGAATCCACGCAGAAATGAGGAGTTTTCATTTTAGATCTACTTGAGTTGATAAATTTTTGTTTACATAAATAAGGTTTAACTTAGGGTTTGAACATTCTTGGTAAAAAAAAAAAAATGTGTTTGGTAAGTTAGGTAAAGTTTAATGAGCATTTGATTAAGGGTATTTCAAACTCTACACAGTGTGGAGCTCTCCACTAAAAAACTGAAAAAGTAAAAGAAGAGGATGAAAAAAAAAATTCGTTTATCCTCTAAATATTTTATTGAATTAAAAATAGCAATTTCTCAAAGTGATGTTTAAAAACAATTTTAGAGAGTACGAATTAAAATGAAAATAAGATAATTGAAATCTATCATAAAATCGAATAATATAATTTTAAATGTATTCTAAAGTTGACGAATTGAAACATGCTCACATATTATTATGTACATGTGGTTGCCACACTATTTAATTTTAAACAAAACATGGACAAACATAAAAGGGTTATTTTAAAATAATAATAATAATAAAGTGAGAGGTAAATATAGAAAATTTGAAATTTCAAAGCATGGGCCAAAACGTCATTTCAAAATTGTGTGGACCAAAACGTCCTTTTAGAAGATCACGTGTTTCAAAAAAACTGCAAACGTGGAGGAAATTTTCTAATACTCCCGAAGGTGGGGTCTCGTATTATCCCTTTGTTTTGAAAATAATCAAACACAACTCCCAAACACTGAAATTTTCATTTGTTTTCATAAATACTAATACTAATGTTGTGTTTTTAGAAACACATTAATGTACATTAACAGGAGTAGTACAAAAATTAAATACTTATTTTAGTTCAAATTTTCTTTTTTTAAAAAAAAAAATACTATTTTTCCCAATTCAAATCATTGATGTTTTGGTTACTAACACATGATTATATCAATTGAGACATGTTCATTGATTGATTTTCAAAACTTGATTTGATTTTTTAAAATAATGCTAAAACATTAATAATAACAATAATAATAATAAACAAACTTAATTTTAAAAAATAGTTAGTAAATCAGTCTAAATATTTTATTAGCCATCAAATTTATTTTTGTATCTAATTAGTCCTCTACATGTTCCACAATCTTTAAAATTTTTGTATTTATAAGATACAAACTTGAAAATTCGTTCATTTTTACTGCCATATAGGGAGAATTTGTAGAGGCCCATTTTGCCCTTACATTTTTCATAAATTTCTATATTATCCTTTGTCGAGTGGTTGTGACTTTTCGAGTGTAGGTATTTGATGTTGACAGGATACGACTCTTCAAGATAGAATATAATAGATGTCAATTTGATGAAACCATTCACATTCGCACTAAAGAATGATTCACAAAATTGATCAATATATTTCTCAAAACAAACTAAAAAAAACAAAATGGCAAAACATAATCGATGGATTAACTAATTATAGTGTTTTGTGTACAAGCAAAGTTATAGAATTATTAATATTCCCAGATGGGGTATGCAAAATGCCAACTCACCACCAACATTCCAAGTTGCCATATGCTTTTGGAATGGGCTATTAAACTTCTTAATATGACTTCTAAAGAGACACATCCCATTATTAAAAGACAAAAAAAAAAAAAAAAAAAACTCTATTATTCTAAATAGTATCAAACTCTTCTCATATTTTTTCTTTCCTAATCAATATTGGTTTATATTTATTGTGTCTTTTACAAATCATAATCCTAAATATCTATCTCATGATCTCTAATGTAATTGTATCAACATTTTATATATATATATATATATAACTAGGATACATCATTTCTTGCTTGCATAGAGTTACATGCATTTATAGACCAAAAACCTTTTTGGTTGAGAACATTCCTTATGTCACCTGAGGTGGAGAGATTTCTTTTTTAGTAAAAGTTCTCCAATACAATACAAATTGAGGTGAAAAAATTCAAAACTTTGACCTTTTAGTTGCTAATGTATATCTTAACCCGGTTTAATTATGTTCAAGTTGGTTCTTTATTTGATTGGTTGAGACAAATAAGTCAACACACTCTTTTATTCGCGAGGTTAAAATTTCATATCTATTTTGTGAAACTTTAATATCTAAAAAATTACCCATGAGGTGAGATTTTAGGATAAGTTTGGGAAATATATTGCATATACATTCTTTTGATTCATGTCTTCTCCATCTCAATTCTTTTACTGCACCATAAATTGACTGAACGCAAATGATTGCATCATCCGCTGATTTGTTTTCAATTTGAGATTTTCACTACAAGATTTAGACAATTAGATGTATAGAGATCCAAATAGAATGGAACTGTGGACCAAAATAGTATTTAATTAACTTTTTCTTAAAGAAGAAAAAAAGGAAAATTGTATTTTGCAGGATTACGTGGTTTTTGCATCTTTCTTATTGGGCCAATGACCAGTGAATTCAGAAAGCCCAAACAAACAATTTCCATCTATTTTGGACCTAGAAGCCCATTTAAGAGAAAATTTGCTTTCGAACTCGGGCCACTCACTAAGCCCAACATTCTTCTTTTTTTTTTTCCTTTTTTTTGAGAAATTAGGGTGGATAACAATAGTCTCACCTTCAAAAAGTGACAAAAAGCCATCCACAATTTAAATTCCTAATTATTATATTGTCCATTATACCCTTTGTATAATTGTTTAACAAATTGTTACTCTTATCTTTCACATACAGTTACTTTCATATTTGCCATTATTCAAATAATATGTAATAAAATGAAACGTGATCGCAATATATAATCAATCACAATAGACTCGAAAAACTTTATCTAAATTTTATTATATCTCCAAAATCTTTTGCATTGTGTTATATCTGCTAATACTTTAGATCTAATTGCTAAATAAAAACCGTTCATGTCCTCATATATCCCACAATTACTGATATGTATTTACATATCTATTCTTAGAATGATTTTTCCTTTGTCCAAACTATAGAACAATGTGGAACTAGTTCTAAGAGGATATAATATACAAAATAAAATACTATTTTAGTTTCCTATATTTTGAAATTTGTTCAATTTTAATTTTTGTTTTTTTAATTGTTCGATTACAATTAAAACTCCATGCTTTCATTAAATTTTAAATTTAGTCCCATTATTAGTATATTGTTGATTTTTTATAAAAAAAAAAAAAAAAAAAAAAAAATTCTATCCATTTACATTTTTACAATAAAATTTGAAAACATATTCATAAATCGTATTTTATCACATGAAATATACTATTATTATTTAACCAATTTTATTACAAAAAAAAAAACTTTGAGGTACTAAATTTAAGAATTATTGAAAGTATATTAACTAAAATTAGACAATTGAAAGCAAGGAGACTAAAATTGAATGAACTAGACATTTTAACATATTTTATAAGACAATAATATATTTAGATATAATAATTAATAATATATATAATAATAATATATTTTAACATATTTTTTAAAGAATAGGGCTTGTCTTCCAAGGTAGATTCAGAGATTAATTTTAAAATACTATCACTGTTACAGTTTTTTTTTTTTTAATTGAGAAGATATGGAAATTTTACCATATTTTGGTTGTGGGTGAATATGGCTTAATGATAATTAGTATGTATTATTTTTTGTGAAATCTAAGGTGCGAATTTACATACCTCATTTGTAGAAGAAAATTTAAGATTGAAATCATGCACGAGGAATATTAACACATCCGATCGAGTTTAAAGCTTAAAAAAATGATTGTTTGATAAAAAAAAAAAAACTCGTATAATTAAACATATTACATGTGTGGATGAAACATATTTTAGTTCAATAGATACAGTTAGAGATTTAAATCGTCTCTACCATTCAATTGACAATATATATTTTTTAATTAATTGAACTAGGTTCAAATTTGCATCAATCGATTAGGATTATATACATGTGTATCTATGGCTCTAAAATAATAAAATACACTATTTGTCTATGAAGAGATAATAAAATACACTCAAATTTACACTTATTTTAAATTAAATAAATGAGAAAGAGAAAGGGATACAAGCCTAGTTAAAGACAAATTTAGACCTTCCTTATATAGTAAGATTAAGGGCATCTTGTACTTGGTCCATTTTCAAAATTCTCGCCTCATATTTGTTGCGATAAAATAAATATTAACTTTTAGTTATGGTCGAGGACACTAAAATGTCTATCACATTAAATTTTAAAAAAGAAAAAGAAAAGAAAAAAGAAGATCTAGGCCCAAAGAACAAAGCTTTCTCAAAATTAAAGTGGTAACATTATAATTTATGACTTTTTCTTCATTTTGATTGACTAATATCATATGAAACTTATAATATTTATGAGTAAATTAAATTTCAAAATTATACATGCATTTAATTCTTATGAAACTTCTTTAAATGTCGGTTTAGCAAAATGAACGATTATAGCAAACTCACAAACAACTTTCAAAGGAAATTATGTGTAAAAGTCTAAAATAATTAATTTATGAAGTTGATAGACTTAACTAATACATTTAGAAGTTTCACACGAATTTTTTCCAAACAAAATGTAAGGAAGGTGTAAATTAATACTTTACAAAAGTTAAAAAATTTAAATTAATATAATTATAGTTTAAATAATGTAATTCTTAAATTAAAATGTTAATGGCCATATAAAAATAAAAACAAATGTTTATACTTTATTATATTATTTTAGAATAGGAGATGAGGTTAAGAATAACATACCATTTGAGTTGAGTGACACAAATGAATAAAAGAGAATCTACACTTTTTTTTTCTTTTTTTTTTTTTTTATTTCTTTTCAATTTTACAAACGTATGAGTAAGAAGAACCCAATTTCCATCCTAACAAAAATAAATAAAAAAAAGTCTTAATATTGAGTTTGGTTGATGTAAATTTAAGTTCATTTTGACCATTATTAATTTAAAATATTTATTTTGGTTTTTATATTTTCAATTTGGACTATGTATTTTTAAAATATTTATTTTGAACCATATATTTATAAAAGGTGATTATTTTGAAGCATTATCTATTTGGGGAGGATTATTCTTCTATATACATGAGGTTAGTGAGGTTTGAAATACTACATTTTTTCTATTGTTTTTCCTTTTTTATTTATTTATTTATTTATTTTAATTTTATTTACTGAGGTATTTTCACAAAGAATTTGAATACGGGTGTTCAAAGACACGTGATTCGAATTCCTAGGGAGTTTGAATGTCGAGGGCATCTTACTCAAATACACACAAATCAACGTCCCTTTCCTTACAAAGTTATATTATAATAAATTACAATGAATTGGAGTTTTCAAAACTTCATGTTCCAACTAAATCTTCAAAATCGTTAAAAGCAAATGTTCAAAAAAAAAAAAAAAAAAAAAAAAAAAAAAAAAAAAACTCTAAGATTATATGTTTTCTAGATATAATATTATAAATGTAAGATAAAGCATTTAAACTGGCTTTTTTTTTTAAAAAAAAAATGTTAACAATGTATTAACCAATTTAATTGTGAGTTAAATTAACATCTAACTATATTTTTTTCAACAAGTTTGATAAAAGAATTGAATCTTCAACATTAAAAATGATAATTATTATCTTTATCTACTAAACTATATTCAAATAAGCTAATATTGATATTTTTTTCTCATAAAATTATTGCAATTAAATTATTGTCGAATTGAAATTATATTATCTAGAAAATAAAAAAAAAAAAAAAAAACAATTGGAATGTATTATTTGAGGCAAAGACAACACAATAAAATATGGGGGAAAAAAAGAGAGGTTTAATCTAGGCTTAAATGTCATTCTAATCTTTAAATTTTAATTATATTATACTCTAGTATATAAACTTATAAAATGTTTAATTTAATTTATCAACTTTTAAAATGTTATTAGAGAGTTAACTTTTTTTTAAAAAAAAATTGACAATGTATTGTTTAGTTTTGGCAAGATATTAAAAATGCAATTTATTTTCTCACATTGGAAACATTGAAGAAATGGATAGACTCCAAGCCCCATAAAGGAGTTTATGTCTTTGGTTTCAAATTGGTTTAGTTATAATTAATTTAAGCTTAAATTCTCTATTGCATTCTATAGTCTGAGAGTGGAAAAAAAGGGATTTGAGAGAGTGATTTTGTAATTGGAGTCGGGGATAGATTTTGGTGAGTTTGTAATAATTTTTCACATAGTATAATTATTTTTGGTTCGTAGTTTTTTTGTTCGATTTAAAATTTTTACATGTTAATTCTTGTGTTTTCAATTTTATTTTTATGCTTATTCTTACAATAGTAAAAAGTAAATATCGAATACATAAATATTAAATAAAGAAGAATATAAGAAAATATACACAAATAATAATTTATGATATTAATTTATTTGACGTAACAATAAGGGAAGTTATTTATAATATTTTTATTAAAATGTGAGATAGGTGCAGGTTTATGTAGGTGAGGTGTGACGTAAAGTTAATGTTAATTGTTAACCAACGAAAATAAAAGAAGTTAAGTAAGAAAATGATTTATTAAAATAAAATAGTGGATTTTATTAGGTGGGCGTGGGCGTGGGCGTGGGGGGTGGGGGGAATCAGTGCGTGGTTTGGCTTTGGTTTGACCAGTCTGATTAGCCAAACTGCGAAGTGCGTCCCCTCATGGAGTTGCTTCCCTCACAGCCAACAAAATACTGACACGTAGCCATGGGAACCGTGCGGCTCTGTCACCTTCACACTCTTCTAAATCACCCGCACCATTATTTTTCTGTTTTTCCACAATATTATTAAACAATAAAATTCAATTTTTAATTAATTAATAATAATACTAATAATTAAGGGTGGGGAAATGGAAAAGCTAGCCCATTTGACTGATCACTGGTAATAAATAAATAATAATGATGTTCTCAATCCAAAGTACAAAGTAGGGCGTACCCCAACTGTGGGCCATCTTCAACTATTTAACTTTATTTCAGATTTATTCATAAAATTTCAATGGACTAAGTTCAGATGGTTTTATTGAAAATATAAAAATTCAAATATAATATTTGACTGTACAAAAATTAAAATTTAACTCCTTTTAAGTATTGAGATTAAAATGATATTTTAACTTAAATTTAATTAATAATAATGTATTTTTTTAAATAAAATAATTTTACTTAACAAAATCTAAGTTAAGCACTTAAACTTTTTTTTCAAAAAAAAAAAAGAAAAAAAGAATTAACTAGTGAGCCTATTGCTTCTTTAGAATTTTCAATTTATCTATAAATTAAATTTTTTTAAGGCCTTTATTTATTATTTTTTTAATGTGGACAGATTAAGTAATTGTCCTCATTAAAAACCCTCATTAGTCTAACGTGAGTATAATGCTATTTTTATATTAATGATTTTCAAATATATATCTTTTCTGCAAAAGTTGGATACTCTTTTCAAGTGTAAATATTATAAGTTTAATTAGTGGAATATTATTGCTTCAAAGTAGCATGAAGTCCCACAAGTGAATTATATAATATCATTTCTTATTTATTATTATTATTATTTTTTTTAGGAAAATATCATTGCTTCTTAGATTCTTTGAAGTTAGAATCTTTTGGGTTTTTCAAGAAGAAAAAAAAAAATTTGTCTTAAATTCGTATGAATGTAATAATCCGTCTATAAAAAGTAACTTAGTCGATCACTTTCAAATTTGTTAATATAAAATTTTTAGTATGTGGCAAATTTTGTCTATTATGTTTTAAAATTGGCAACAATTTAGTTCAATTGGAAAAAAAAAACAAAATTGTTGATTAGATTTATAGGACATGTAGTGTTTATGAACAAAATCTCTATAAGATATAAACTAACACTTCATTTTGTTTAGTTTGTTCGTACAAGCATTTAAATTTTAAATTATTATGAAGTTTAACCTACAAAAACTACATTGTTATATACAAAAGTTAAATATTAAAGTCTCGTTTGGTAATCATTTTGTTTTTTGTTTTTATTTTTTAAAATCAAGTCTATAGAGATGCTACTTCCACCTCTAAATTTATTCTTTTGTTGTCTAGTTTTTACCAATAGTTTAAAAAATCAAAGCCAAGTTTTAAAAACTAAAAAAAGTACTTTTAAACCTTTGTTTTTGGAATTCGGAATTTGTTAAAGAATTCAACCGTTGTACTTAAGAAAGATGCAAATTATTGTAATAATTGTAGAGAAAATAGATTTAATTTTAAAAAAAATAAAATGAAATGATTACCAAATGAGGCTTAAATTATTACAAATTTAAAGATACAATAACTAAATTGTTATAAGCTTCATTTTACGGACAAAACTATTAATTCCATAAGAGTAGAGTGACAAAAAAAAAAAAAGTTTATTGTTTAATGGATTTCCTAGTCAATTTATCATATTTAGTTTTCTCTCTTTTGCATGCTAGTACGGGCACAACTCAACTAATTAACTTAATGCATATCCTTAAACAAAATGTCAAAAGTTTGAATTTCTACCCTCTAATATTCAACATTACACCATTCTAGCCACGTTTTGATGAATTTCATATTATTATTGTAAACCACTCACATTATGGCAAATGATAAATTGAAACAAAAATAAAAGAAAATTATATACTACCATAATGTTATAAGTTTTTTTTTTTTTTTTTTTTCTCTCCTAATTTTATCACGACTCAAAAGACAAAACACCAGTCATCAATCTTCTTAGATCTTTTATATATATATATCTCTGTGTGTGTGTTCAATAACTTTGAGGGCAACATCAATGGCTCTTTTTATTTTGACCATTTGACCATCCCCAAGTCCAACCCAGACCAGATGGCAACAACAAAGAAAAAAAAAAAAAAAGAAACCCCACAAAACAATTAAACAAATAAAAACATTTTGTGAAAAAAAGAGTGAAAAGAAAACCGTCGATTACGGTGATAAGAAGGGAAAAGGTACAACTACACGTGTGCCTCCCGGTAACATTACGGGTTATAGCCGGTAACTGGGAGTAAAAAATCTCAATTAATTTATCGGTAACGGTAATAAGGGAAGAAAAAGAAAAAATAAAAATAAAAATGAGGGTTTCGATTTTCATCCACCCAAACGATAGAATAGACGAGACTCGGTAGAAGTAGAGCTCGGTTTTTTATTTTATTTTTTAATTTTCCTCTTTCTCAGTGCCTCCCATTCTTTCGTGTCTTAGATCCTCCAAATTTTCTTCTGACATTTTTTTTTTTTTTTTTTTAAAGATTTTGTTTTTTGAGGGAGAAAGTGCACTGTTCTCAAGTATGAGTGATTTTCATTCATGGAATCGCTTTTGATTGCCTATTATTTTGGTGGATTTTTTTATGATTAGGCCCTTTTTTTTGGAGGTTGAAGAGGAAGTGAGTTTCATTTTGTGGTTACTGATGATGACTGCGGCGATGGTGAAGAAGAAGAAGAAGGCCTTTCTTTTGACAAACGAAAGGGTTCAGTTAAAGGAAGAAAAATATGTCCCCATTCCCCATTTTTGCTGCTGCTTGTGATTGTCAATGACAAGAAGGTTAGCTGTATGCTAAAAGATTGTGGAAGAAAGAGAAAGTAAGAGAGAACCCTCCTTTTTTCTTTTCTTTTCTTTTTCTTTCTAATTTTCGCACGTATTTTTCTGTCATTGCGTTTGAATGATTCAATCTTGGGTTGCTGAAAGTGAATTCAATAGCTCGTCTTTTGTTTTTCTATTCCAGGGATTTGGGGTAATTTTTCTTCTCTCTCTTTTGAGATTGATTTCTTCTTTTGAGGGTTTTGGAAAATGCCGATGTACCAGCCTTCCTGTCGGAGAAGAGAGCCCGATTCGGAGCTGGGTTTAGGTGGTGGTGGGCAAGTTCTTGATGTGGAAACCGCCGTGAAAGATGGTATTCTTGGTGGGGGTGGCGGTGGAGGCGGTGGGTTAATTTGCGAGGGTGGAATGACTGAGAAATTGGATCTGAAGGAGATAGTGGAGGAGCTTCAGAATATTGAGGTTCCTTCGGTGTTTATTTGCCCAATTTCATTGGAGCCAATGCGAGATCCTGTGACCCTTTGTACAGGACAGACCTACGAACGATCCAACATCTTGAAATGGTTCTCTCTTGGTCATATCACATGCCCCACCACAATGCAAGAGCTTTGGGATGATTCAATCACTCCCAATAACACTCTTAACCAACTCATTTACAGTTGGTTTTCCCAAAAGTATTTGGCCATGAAGAAGAGGTCTGAGGATGTGCAGGGGAGAGCTCTTGAGCTCTTAGACACATTGAAGAAGGTCAAGGGCCAAGCTAGAGTCCGAGCTTTGAAGGATCTTCGTCAAGTTGTAGCTTCAAATTCGGCAAAGAACACTGTGGAAGGCAACGGTGGTGTTGCTTTGATTTCCTCTTTGTTGGGTCCTTTTACATCGCACACGGTTGGCTCCGAAGCCATTGGGATTTTGGTGAACTTGGATCTCGATGCCGAGTCGAGGAGAAACCTTGTTCAACCTGCCAAGATTTCGTTAATGGTGGACATGTTGAACGAGGGATCCACAGATACCAAAATCAACTGCACAAGATTGATTGAAACATTGCTCGATGGGGATGATTGTGGAGCGAAAACTGTCTCGAGCTTAAGTCTCTTGGTTGGATTGTTAAGATTAATCAAAGAAAAGAAACACCCAAATGGTGTTCTTGCTGGGTTAAAGTTGCTAAAAGTTCTGTGCTCCCAAGAACCAGTGAGGAACTCAGTAGTGAGCATTGGGGCAATACCGCAATTGATCGAAATTCTCCCGAATTTCGACCCTGAGTGTTTGGAATTAGCCCTTCATGTATTGGACTCACTCTCATCCCTCTCAGAGGGCAGGGTGGCCTTGAAAGATTGCCCCAAAACCATTCCAAACTTAGTCAAATTGTTAATGAGAGTCTCAGAGAGCTGCACTCAGCTGGCTTTGTCAATCCTATGGGCAGTCTGTAAACTCGCCCCTGAAGAATGTGCATCCCAAGCTGTGGAAGCAGGTTTAGCAGCCAAGCTTCTTTTGGTGATTCAGAGCGGTTGCAACCCCGTTCTGAAACAACGCTCCGCCGAGCTTCTGAAGCTCTGCAGCTTAAATTACACAGCAACCCTATTCATATCCAAGTGTAAGCTTACAAGGACAATACAATAAGCAAGACGAAAAAAGAAAAATACCCAGCCAAATTGGGATACAGAAACCACCATCTCTATAGAGCTCCATTTCCAGTTGAAGAAAAGAAAAACAAAAAACAAAAGCTTATCATAAGGAGCAGTGGACAATGGCATTTTTCAAGAATAAGCCTGAGCATATGGCCACTGAAATCTGAAAGCACAGGGAACATGGCTTCTCAGTAATAGATTCTTATGTGGATAAGATAAGATAAGATTCTTGTTAGCCTGAGTTTTGAAGAGTGAATGAAGATCTCTTTTCTGCATTTAGGGGTTCTTCTTCTTCCATCTGGAGATGAATCAAATCAAGTGGGGGTGAGTTTTGGAGAGTCTCACCATTGTAAATTTTTGTAGAGCTTTTTGTTGACCTATCAAATCAAATCAAATCTTGTATGATGATGATGAAGAACAGTTTATGATCAATATTATTATTTTTTCCCCTTGTTTCAGTTACTTACTTTCTTGTTGTTTCGGAACATATGAGTGTTTTTTTTTTTTTCCCCCCTCTGGCTTATAAGTTTTCTGTTTGTTATTATTAGTAAAAGAATCAGACATGATCATGGGGTAGAATGATTACTTTGTTGAACAATTTCATGGACAATGGAACAGTTGTTTTCTTTTCCAATTCTAATTTTGGTCCATATTGTGTTTTAATATAAAAAATTTTAAGAATAAAAATAGAATATTTGAACATTAGGAAGGAACCAAATAAGATGGGAACTAATTAAGTTTAGTTGTAAGACACGGTGTAATGTAAACAAAGGTTATCTTATGGTGCAGAATTAAAGTTAAAAAAAAAAAAAAAAAAAACAAAAAAGTAGAGAAAATCATATTAATTAAAAAAAAAAAAAAAAAGAAAAGTACAATTCCGATGAAGGGTCCCGCAAAGATTGAAACCCTTTTCATGTTGTGGGAAAAAAGGGTTGATTGAGAGTTTGGATATGATTGGTCATGAATCGCCAGAAAAATGGTCGGAAAATGTCTACCAACCAAAAAGCTTAAACAACAGGATAAGGATCAATCTTCATAATATTCTATTATATTTCTTCTTAATTCCTTTCAAAACCCCTTTTATTTTATGCCACAATTATTATTATTCTTTATATTTTTCTTTTTTAATTTAACTTTTTAAAACTACATTTTAAATTACCAAATTGACCTCTATCATCATCTTCTTCTTTTACAACTCTTCCTCAATTTACTCTCATATATTCCATCTTATTTGTTGCTCCTATTACCTTATTTTAATTTCATTTAATTCATGTTTTCTTACTTTTTTTTCTTTTCTTTTTAAATAATAAATTGAAATAACAATAATTTTTCAACTTTTTCTTATCAAAATATAAAAATATCTAAACTTACAAAATTTAAGCTTATTATCTTGTAAAAACTTTGGAATTTGAAATATCAACATAACATTATGGGTTATTAAAATATAATGTATATTTTGGGTTCGAACAATTTAATATTAATTTACTAATCACTTAAAACTACTCCCTCATATTTAAAGCTGAAACTTTTCAAGCACTATTTTACTTCCTATTAAAATCTACAACCTACAATTGACAACAATTATTTTAAAAGCTAGAAAAATATATACGCGAGGATTGGTGTGATAATAGAGGGGTGGTTTTGATGGCATCCTTTAGCTATAAAAAATTTGGTGTTGATTAATAATAATTGTTTTTGGGTGGAGGTAGATTTCTATTGTGGGGGTCCTTTCCCCTCTCCTTTTGTTCTCATAAATGGGTGCACACAGTCAACTCCTTTCTCACATTTGCAAAAAGAAAAAAGAAAATCCCAAACAAACAAATACAAATTATTTGAATATGATATGAAATGAACCCATTAAAAAAAAAAAAAAAAAAAAGCAAATTTTGGTGGCATTTGAAAAAAAAAAAATTGGTCGGGGATTCAAAAATTTTGAAAGATGACATTAAATGAGAAAATAAAGAGATGTCGCTATTGAAATGGGTGTGTGGGCACATGGACATGGTGTTAATATTATTAGATCATATGGACATTATATTATACACAACCCTCTCAATATTTGTTGTAATTCTAATATGTTTTTTTCTTTTTTTTTTTAGGGTACCCAACCAGCCATCCAGATTGGCAGCCAGTTTGGTTTGGTCTATCCTTGTCCCCAAGTCCAAATGAGACTTTTTAATTAGGAAAAATATGTAGTACTAATTTGGGTACTATTCCTCTTATTCAATATTTGATATGTTATTAAATGATTTATTAATTTATTTGTGGATTTTATATAATTCTAAATGCTATTTTTTTTTTTAAAAAAAAAAAGTAATGAACGGAGGTTGCAGTAGTGTTAGAGCTTTTCTTTTTCCACCATTACTACTTTCTAAACTTAGAAGACCAATAAACATTTGACTCAAACCTATCTATTAATTTGTTATAGATAATTTTGTAATAGAAGCAGGAAATGGATAAAACTAAGGCCAAAGCCAAACCTCGGGCCAACTCTATCATTTCACCAAATGCATGTTGGGTTTCTGATTAGCCTAATTCAGTCCGAAAGTCACAGTTTTTATGCCCAAATCTTTATAAATTGATATGTAAAACATGGTGAAAAATATTTTCAAATAGTTCTTAGAAAAAATATTAATAAAAAAATATCCTTTAAATAGTTATAACAAAATATGAGGACAAGAGAGTCAATGCATATTTATCATTTTGTTTACCACTCTTCCCTCTCTCTGTCTCTCTAAGGGATAATTCGGGACCACAATTTTGTCCTTTATTCTATTAATAGTTGGAATTCTATTAATGATTTTTCTTTAATTAAAAGAACAAGTTAATGAGGGAATCACAAAAAAAAAAAAAAAAAAAGAGTAAATAAAACTTTTATTTAAGTAAATAAATTATTTTTCACTCAAGTTTTTATTTTTTAAGTAATATCATATCATGATGAGTAATTTGTCTTTACATTTTTTTTTTTAACTAAAACTTTTATTTATTTATAGAACAAATTTTCAATTCAATAAATATACCTACTAATCAATCTTGAATATAACTTAAGTGAGCTAACAAAACACAACTATATAGTGCTAATTCTTCTCTTATGATTTAAAAGTAAATAAAAAATAAACAATTTCCTAAAATTTAAGAATCTTTTAAATTTAAATGGATTGGGCCGGAGAACAGTAAAATCAAACGAAAATGTGGGCCAAGGGCTTGTTTGGATTGGACCGACTTAAAACGGTCTACGTGGATAAGATGGCCCAATCATAACCTAAGCCACATGCCAAGTTGACAAATTTACACAATTCACACCCTACTCATTTTCAAATCTGCTCCTGCAGTTTTTATCAGCAGGTATGGAATCCGTGTTAATAAATTTTGTTATATTTCTAATTTTTAGAAAACTCAATGGTTGAGATTTAAAGTAAAAAGTAATAAATATAGCTATTAGATACAAACATATATAATATTAAATTTTCTTACTTTTAAAAACCAACGGGCCGTTAATATAAACACAAAAATAATATTAAATTTATTTTCTTTTTAACACCAATTCAAAAGTCAAAATCCTACCATGTGTCGCTTACTCCATAGCTCTAAATGACCCTCTCTAATTACTTTAACTGAATGATTTTACTACTCATGTCACTACCTCATGTAATTTTATATTAATCTTAATTCGACTATATCTTTCTTTGTTTGAGCTTTGGTTTGAGTGATTAAAAATGCGTTGGATTCATTATTTCAAGCTCTATGTGATGGATCAAATTATTAGTAAATTAATTCAGATTTGTTATTATCGAAATATTGATTATTAATTAAAATTAATTAATTTGAAATTAATGACTAAAAAACCAACAAATTAATCTTCTTGCAACCTACGAGTAGTTGAATCAAACAAAGAAGTAGTAAAATAGTTAGTTTGATGATTCAATTTGATGGACCTCATTATTATTATTTTGTATTCAGTCTAGAGATTTTATGTTGTCCAAACTCGGGAATATTAGTTATGTTTTTCTATGAAAAGAGAGAAAAAAAAAAAAGAAAAGAAAAAGAAATTGTAGGTGATTTCTTATGGTTGGAATTGAATTGAGTCATCTTTGGATATATGTTTCGCTCAAGATGTTTCTATTTGATTGGAACTTGAAAGTTATGGATTTATTAGAGCAATATCGAAGACAATATAAATTAGTCCTACAAAATGTTGGATTTGAAGTAGTTATGGGTAGTCTTAGAAAGAAGAAACAAAACAAATATATTATACTAAAATATATTTATAAAGTTTTTTCTTTTAGAAAAAACAAACAATAATAATAATAGGCAAAATATTAAGGGAGGATGTCTGAAGTAGTGACTTTCTTCACCATCCGAATCGGATACAATGTCATGGTTGGCTCGTTCCATTGCCAACACCCTTCGCCTTGAAGACGAAGACGACGATCACAACGCCGTCGTTTCGCCCATTCCTTCCCATCCTCCTTCTCCCTCTACCACTCCACGCAACCACATGGATTCCCAATCCCAACTCGACGACCAAGCATTATCTCGCGGTGTCAAAGAGGATTTGACTGAATTCAAACAAACCCTAACCCGCCAATTTTGGGGCGTCGCCTCTTTCCTTGCGCCGCCTCCGCCTCATCCTTCCTTCACGTCTTCTCATCCCCGGCCGGACGGGGATCTGGCTGCCCCTCCCGATTGGAACCCCTCCCTGCCCTCTAATCAATCTGATCCGTCCATCTCCGTGGACGAGGAGGACGAAGACCACCCGTCCGATCCGGTTGAGGTCTTGAAGATGCTTTCGAATTATGATGCGTATGCGAAATCCGGGAATTCACAGGTCGAATGCTATGAGGAGGTGGATTGGGGAGATGCTGTTGGGATCACTGAAGAAGTGCTGACGTTTGCGACCAACATTGCAATGCACCCTGAGACTTGGATTGATTTCCCAATTGACGAGGAGGAGGACAACGATGGTATATTTCTTTTGCTAATTTTGCCATCCAATCCCTTAGAAGCTTTTTATTGGACTCCCTACAAAGAAGAATCTGTTATCTGGTCGTAATTGTATTCGTTTTTATCGGCTATAGGATGAGGGTCATTGAATGACTGCTAATGATCTTAAGCGTCATTGTTCTTTAATGAAATGTTCACTTGACGCTGGAATTGTCTATGAAATGCTTTAGGAAGTTCTTCTCCTTGAATGGAGACTTCAATGAAATGAGACAATTGACCATCTGAGTGTTCTATTCTTTTGGATCTACAGCTCCGGGGATGCTAGTAATTTAGCTTGGGGTACGCTGAGTGCTGCAGTTAGAACACCACAGTGAGCACAAAAAGCTTAAAGCTGTATCCTAATTGAGCGACTATTTTTTAAAATAGATTTGCTATCTTTATTTGGCGCCGTTGTGGTCCTCCTAATACAACAGATGATGGGTGTTTAACTTTTTCTTTTTGGATTTAACTTAGTAAGCCCCTTTGGACTCGAGGATAGTATTTTTGTGTCACCTCAGCTTTTATATTGCTCCAGTCACCTGACTTATTAAAACACAGGGGATTACTTAAAGCTGCAGTATCATGTGCAGTGCAATCCAGAAATTGTGGACCTGCACTTTTATATCATTCCATATAATTTCCTGCTTAGGCGTTCCAGTCCCTATTTTATCTCCCTTTATCTGCTTCTTCATGTCTATTTCTTTTCCTACCTTTTTGTTTTGCTATGGTCAGAAGTTGTAATATCGTGGTCTTGGTGCTATACAGCACTTACATTCACTTGTTCCATTTACGTGTACTTTCTAAATCATTCATTCAATGTGCCAATGCAGTTATTTTGTGATAGGAAGGACAAAATCCCTATTCAGTTCACTTACACTTGTAAAGCTTCATGAATCCGAGTGATAGTTTTGTTATGTAACGTGTCAGTTTGTCAAGTGTTGGAGAATCTCTCGTGTGTAGGTTGTAGTGTGCATGGTCCTTTACGTGACGTGCGACCCTTTTTTCTAATCTGACTAGTAGGAAGCAAAGACCTCACATAGGAGAAGGTAGCGAAGTGTTGTGCTTTGAGGGAGAGACTTGGGCCTCTTCAAAACATGGGAACTTGTTGGTTTTCCTTCATCTATCAATGTAATTAGCATATCATATATTGCATTAGAGGTTCTATCAATTATGTTCATCATTTATGGTGCGAATATGGTGTTTCAGTCTTATACAATCAAGTATGTATGACCAAGTTTTTTTAACTTCAAGACTATGCTTTATACTGAATTTAACCATAATTACATCTCTTCTATCTGGATATGTAAGATGAATGAGAAGTAAATGATATATGGTGATCCACTTATATGATTATCTGCCAACTTTTGTGTGGAAAAATTGGACTTTGGTGTTGTTTAACTTTCTGTTTCTATGATGTTTTTTCACATTGTTGAACCCTGTATATTTACATCTTTAGACCCTTCTTTTTCTTTTTTTTAGATTTTGAAATGTCTGATGCCCAAAAAGAGCATGCTTTCACTATTGAACGTCTTGCTCCTAGATTAGCTGCTCTCAGAATTGAGCTCTGTCCTTACCATATGAGTGAGAGTTACTTTTGGAAAGTCTATTTCGTGCTCCTGCATTCAAGACTCAATAAGCATGATGCAGAGGTTTTATCTACTCCACAGGTTGACTACTCTTTCTTTCCTTTGTTTTTTAATATTGCGATGGAACCTCTCTATAGTTAAACTATGTACTTTCTATATTGTTACATGGTTGGCATGGTGGTGCGAAGTATTAATTTAGGGTCCCATGGGCCATGTATGGTTAACACGTGCTAAAACGATTGTTTTTATCAAGAATTAATTGCATCCTTTGGTTGAAATGTTATGTTTCCAGAATAATAAAGATTCTTCAAACTTGTAGGTAGCAGCAGCAAGAACAATGTGGATGCAGGAATTACAAAAGCAGACCAAGCCAGAGTCACACTGGTGTGGAAGAGACACTTTTGAATTAAAAGACAGGTCCGATGTGCTGGAAGACAGTAGTCCCATGGCATTCCATGATACTCATTCTGGATCGATGCTGCCTTGGACATTTATATCTGAGCCAAGCATGCCGTCTATGTCAAGCAACTATGAGACAGATAAATATCAGATAGAGAGTTCTGAAACACAATTCATTGATAAGTCTGTTATTGTCGAAAAACCTATAATTAAGAATGAGGATAGAAACTTGACAATTGGGTCTTCTTCAAAATTCCATGTTCAGAACTACGAGGATGATTCAGACAATGACTGGCTAGAGGAAGACTTTGAGTTGGGTGGTTGTAATGGGACCATCCTCCCTCTGGAGAACGAAGAAGATATTTCTTTCAGTGATCTCGATGATGACGATATGGTTCTGCCGGCTAAATTCAAGATTGCTTCAAAAGAATAGGGAAGTTCAACAACAAGAACAAAAAATTCAAGGTGTTGCCTCCGATTGTGTATGCTTTGCTGATGTGGCTAAATGAATTACAGAGTCAGTCTGGCAAGATTGTTGGGTTTCAGATACCGATCCTATCAAACCATCTGAAATTGCTTTTAGTGGGTTGGGTGCAATTGTAAATGATACGAATGATGATTCCAATTTGGAAGAGTGTATCTTGATAATGTGTTTCTATTTGATTTGTAGTTTGGGAATTGTGTAAAGAATGTATCAGTAAATAGACAAAAGGGGAAAAGATATAAGATTCTTTTTGTTCCATACCAGACCCAACGATGGTTGTCCTCATTCTTTTGGTCTGTCAGGCATTCCCAAATACTTCAAAAAAATAAAAAATCTTATTCTGTCAGGAATGGAGATTCATTGGAAGCTGTCTGACAGAAGAAACCGCTAAAAACAGCCAAAGGAGCCACCGAATTATATAACTGAGGCAGTTGAGAAAGAGGATTCTGTTGGATTTCTATATTTGAATTTCGAAGTGAAGGAGGGCTTCGTTTTGAAGGAAGTTACGTATCTGTCTCGTCCATAACAGGTAACTACTTTACGACCATAATGGACCATTATTTTTTTCTTTTAAAATTTCTCTTCTCATTTCATTGCTGTACTTTTACCTCTCTACTCCATGAAGATATATAGCTTTAGTTATCATATTCACAGATAGGCCCTTTGTTCCAATCCTGTTGCCGTAGGAATGCAAGTTGGTCCATTATTTTTGATATTTGAATATTAGCTAGTTTGTTTGTTTGTTTGTTTAAAATTGATACCAGAAATTGAACCGAAACGTACTGGCCACAATCACTCTGGATGAGATTTGTTGTTGAGTGAGAAAGAAGACAAACAGGATAAAGAATTGTAGGATAATAGAATGGAAGACTGGGAAAATGCAACAGCCACGGGAGGAGGAAAGTGAGATGAAACTATATGGCAAAAAGGGTTTCTTTTTTTCTTTTAAAAGGGAAACTATTGTCAGCCACTAACAAATTCAACAGTTAACGGATGATCTTGACTTTCCAAGAAATTCATTTCATCAACAAAATTGTTAATCATATATTATATACAAGGTAGAACATCAATTACCGTTGACAAATTGCTCTCATATATGGTTGATCTTGGACATCTTATAAGCGTAAGTTCTATAATTTGACCTTTTTTCTTTTTTATTCATAAAAGTTCTATTAGTTGATTTTAATGTGGGAGGTTGGATTTCAAATTTCACATTAGGTCTAAATTCTAGTTTTAATCTTATAATTTTGTTTTTAATTTCAATTTGCCCTTACTGTTCTATTTATACGGCATAATTGAAACCTTATAACTAATACAAAATGTTGCATTTGACTGCAATTTTGGTCCTATTGGTTAAATTTGCATCCAACTTTTGATAAAATATACAAAATATTGCAGTTGATTTCAATTATAATCTTTGTTGGAATTTTCGTCTAAATTTCCTTTGTTTATTTTTTCTTAACAATATGTGGGGTGGGGCCGTGAGGGTGGAGGGGAATGATAATCGGACCTCGAAACTGGCATAAAACCTCCCTTCCTTAATGAAAATATGACCAACTCCATAAATTAAAGCTTCAAAAAAAAGAAAAAAAAATCCATAAACTAAGATTATTTTGAATAAATTAGCCTATTTATTAGAGAAAGAAAAATACAGTTAGTTAGGTCCTTGAATCTTAAATGACATTAAATTTAAGCCAAGTTTATGGCTCCCCTGCTTAAAATTGTGAGTGCTCGCGTCAAAATATGTCATATTAAAATGGACAATTTTTACAAGATGTCATAAAATTTTTAAAGTAAATCATTTCATTATGAATGAAAGGCCATACAGGTAAATATTTTATTTCTTTTTCTTTAAGCATTTATTACAATTTTTGCTTTATATTCAATTTTCACTAAATCGACCCTTTAATTGTACAAAAAAATGACATTTGAATAATTCTTGTAAGACTGCAAATTTCAACAAAAATGTAACTCTAGTTTTTTTCAGCTTCATTTTGGATAAATTTTATACTTCGGGTAATTTGATACTAGACATTTTATATTCATTAAATGCACATAAAAATAATTTTCCCATAATTTTTTAAACAAAAGAAGTTGCAACAAGTATTTAATTTTAAAGTAAAAGCTGGGAGTAATAAGAATGAAATTTTAGTTTTAAATATTAAAAATCACACAATTCCAAACCAAAATTGACAAAAATATTGATAGATGTATTAACAAAATATCAACATCAATAAAATAATTATAAAATTTAAAAAATTAAATTAGTTAGTAATTAGAAATTAAATCTTTTTTTTTTAAAAAAACTAGATAAAATGTTTGATCATTTATATATGGAAATATCATGTCTTAGCTTACGCAATGGTCCGTTTTGTGGGGAAAGTTGAATTCATTGTGATTGGTCATCGTCTTCTCATCTGCGATTTTGGTGCTTCAGTTTCCGTGTAGGAATGGTAAAAACCGAACCGACCCGAACATAAAAACACCTTTTCCTCTTTCTTTTAATTCATTCTCATCCTTTTTTCTTCTTAGAATTTGTAATTCTTTTGTAATCACATTCCTTTCTAATCGTGACGAGGATCCCCAACCCCAACGCTCATTCAATCCAATCATCTTCATTCCTCTCCTGTACCTCTTCCCATTTGTCGCCAACTACATTTTCTCTGAAATTTTCCTTAATCTTCCAGGTTTCACCCCTTAGTCTTCATTGACTTCCAACAATTACCCCGAAAAGATTTGCGATTCTGTTATATTTATTGCCTTTCTTCTGTTTCCATTCATCGAGACGGGAAACCCAACAATTTTTCTCCTCCTCCTTCTCCGTGTTGCGCCATTTTCAATCTGATATCTGGGTTTCGGTTTGTTTGATTTGGGTTCTAGGGGTTTCTTTTTTTTTTTTTTTTTTTTTCCTTCCTTTTTTTTATTTTTTTTTTATTTTTATTTTTTTTATCTCGCTATGGATTTTGAACTGGTTAGAAGGGGTTTGGGATTCTCTCAGAGAAGAAAGAAGTGGCTTATTCTATTGGCTGTCATGGGGGTTTCTGGTTACGGTGCTTACAAGGTCTATCATTTGCCCTCTGTCGAGAGGAAGAGGAAGAGATTAATGAAGCTCTTCGGCGCCATGATTTCCGTTGCTGAAATGGTTGCGGATTCTTCTGAAGCTATTGGAGTAATTTCTAAGGACTTGAAGGAGTTTCTGAAATCTGATTCTGACCAGATTCCCAACAGCTTGAAGCAAATTTCCAAAATTGCAAAGTCCGGGGAATTTTCGGAGTCCCTGGAAAAGGTCACCGAGGCTTTCACGGTTGGGATGATGAGAGGTTATAAATCCGTGACAAAGAATGAACAAAATTTCGAGGCCGATTCGGCCAATTCGAGCTTTGCTTCTGGTGTTGTTGAGAAGCTTTTCTCAACAGCTGGGACTGGTTTTGCATCTGTTGTGGTTGGAAGTTTTGCAAAGAATTTGGTTATGGGATATTACTCGATCCCTGCGTCAGTCGATGGTGCAAGTGGAAATTCACAGACAAATGATTACAAATCTGGATCTGAATTTCCAGATGTGCCCAGATGGGTAACTGTGGCCTCCAATGAGAAATGCAAAAATGTTATAGCAGATTGCATACAAGTTTTTGTTAGCACTGCAGTTGCTGTATATCTTGATAAAACAATGGATGTTAATGTGTACAATGACCTGTTTAGTGGATTGACCAATCCCACCCATCAGGACAAGGTAAAGGACATGCTTGTTTCTGTTTGTAATGGCGCTGTGGAAACTCTGGTAAAATCATCTCACGAAGTATTGACAAGCTCGCGATCGACTTCAAATTTGAGTCCAGTTTCACCCTGTAATGGACTGTCGAAGATAGGAGATGAACCCTTTTCTGAAGGAGCATATCCAAAGAAGATGGCTGTGGCCAGCTCAAATGAGGGTAGCCAAAATGGGTGGGTTGACACGGTTTCATCTACTTTGGCAGTTCCTAGAAATCGGAAGTTTGTGCTTGATTTAACTGGTAGGGTGACCTTTGAAACAACAAGGTCTGTTGTGGAATTTTTCTTGTGGAAGCTAATGGATGGTCTCAAGAGAAGTCTTGATATAGTTCATGATGAAGTTGTGGGTAGGGGATTGGAAGTCATCAGATACTTCAGTGCAAAGTCTTCTGTTATTGTTACAATTTGTTTAGCATTATATCTACATGTTTTTGGTGGCACCAGACTTCTGTTACCTGCATAATACAAAAGCAGGATGTAGTTTAAGCCACTTAGATTAGAAAGTATATACCATTGTTGCATTTAGGGAAGGTTTTGTACTTTCTCCATATCATTCAAATTTTAATGATAATGATACATCTTGAATAAATGTATATATTGATGCATAAGTAACTTCCACCATCTTCTCTCTGTCTCTCTCTCCTTTGTGTGTGATGTGTACTGTGCCTTAAAATTTCTGGGATATGTCTCTCAATATAATTACTGAGAATATTCAATGAGTGTGCCTAGACCTTCTTGTTGGAGCAATTGCAATCAAATTGCTGACAACGAAGTTACTTGCATCTTTTCGGTCGACAATTCATTTAGGTTGTATGCTTTTGAAGGTTGTCTCTGTTAGAGAACGCCGGGGGGGGGGGGGGGGGGGGGGGGGAATGTGACCAAAAAGGCACCATTTCTTACCTAGTTTGCTTTAATGCAATAATGTTAAATGCCACAAGTTAACTCTGATTCTCTGGTCTTTCTACAAGATGCTTTTGATATGTTCTCATATAGTTGGGAGTCAATTTCCTCATCCACCCATATTGATGCAAATGGTTACATGACTTGTTAGCATAAATTTAGCATGGCATACTTCAGAATATAGGCAGCTCCATATGACTTTTATTTCTATACCTCATAAGACCTGTACAAGTTTCTTTGTCCTTCGAGCAGTACACAGATTTCTTCTATTCCAATTATATATGTTCTATGATTCACATAATAACTCCGCAGGATTGATTTTCACCCATTACCCCACTCTTTCAATTACCTTATGATTATGTTCTGCAATTCTATTATGTTTTTGCATTTTCCTTCTGGCTTATGAATATGGTTACCTACTTTATGTTTAGCCATACATGTCAGAGAACTCGCAAGTCCTTGTGCAAAAATTTGTATTACTATTTAAAATTCCTAACTATTAGACAGATTTGGTTGTTGTTGGCACGTGTGGCTACTCATCCTGATATTTTCAATCTTTTATTGTTTCTGATCTCATAAGCTTATTCTTACAGAACTGTTGTGCAGATCACAAGGTAAATCCTTTTCTGAAACTAAATGGGATGTTCTCAATAAGTCAAGTCTTGCGCACACGGTTTTGGATGTATTCTTTGTGATGTTTTGAATTTTTGCCGGATACTGATGTAACCAGGGGGGCTCTTTGCTGGAAAGTTGAAACTTCTATTTCCTTCAACTTCCTCAATATACTCTACGGAAACGATGGATCGGTTTCTTCGTGGTTGGAAAGTAAGCAGTAACTCCACGTTGACATTTTCAGTCGCAAATAAGATGACTTTTCCAGAGTGGGTTTAGTAGAATTTTCTCTTTGTTAAAGAGATTATTTTATTCAGTAGGTTCGGTTATAGGTGAGGAGGTGGGTGTTAACCCCATGATGATGTGCATTTTTAACATTTGGGTTTCATCATTACTATCATCTCATTCTTTTTTATCTTTAATGTCCACTTCCTTTACCTTCATTTTTGTTGTAACATTTGTTTATGTCAAGTAGCTCATTATAATCATGCTTTCTAGTAATAGAGCAGCCAGTGGATTATGATTTTGATTTCTTTTGCCCATCACCTCCTAGAAACTGCCTCCTTGTTCCTCCTCCTACTAACCTCTAATATATTGGAATGCCCCATTGTCTTCGTTTTTGATTATTAACAAAAAAACCATTCCAACTTTGTAAAGTTAAATTTGTATTACTTTAGCTTCATTTTCCAACCTCTTGGAAATTTCTGGTATGTTGACTGATATTATTATTCATGACTCCATCATATTTTGATTGAATTATGAAGAGAGAGAGAGAGAGAGAGAGAGTAAAAGCTGAAGTGAGAATGAAAAATACTAGGGCAGCTGCCAGCTATGAGCGGCAGCAAATACATTCATGCAGGCCCCATAGGACCATTGGGGAGTATGGCATAATTTTATAAGTTGCTTTCAAATTTGTTTTTGTTTTTGTTTAACTGGCCCCTGATTTTGAATGTGTCTTTGTAATTGTATGTAAATGAATTCATTAAGAAGGCCAAAATCATGATTGGCTCTTTGCACGCTTTGTTAGCAACTTTTGTTATTATTATTTTCTTTTATAAAGATCTTTGTTTATAGATTAACCTTCCACTGTCTTTTACAAGATTTATACCATCACTTTATCGGTAATTTTAACAGTATCAAGGGCATGCTTCAAAATTCAACCCTTAATTATTAACACAGGATCTGTAGAAGATGCTTCTTTAGAACTTATAAACTGCTATAGGTTGGAGCTTTCATAACTCTGTCTCTGTCTTTGTTTCTGATTCAGGTACAGACAAAGCTTCAAATTTTCACTTTGCATGGCTGCCATTACTTCCACCTGCAGTAGCTTCTTCTCAATCAGATCAAATTCTATGGAGCCAAGAGTAAGAACTTCTTCACCAACCCATGGCTCTCCAGCATGTGGGAAGCTTGATGGGGTGGCAACTTGGCTCATCAATGGCTTTGTCACAGCTTTCTTTGGATCATTGGAACGATGTTCTTGTATTCGTATTGCCACGGCTGAGGATGATGGCGATGAGGCGAACGACGTCCCCTTGATTCCGAATGATGGAAACCTTCGACAGGATGGCTCTGCTGCTGGCCGGAGGAGGGCTGGGAAAGGCAAGAAGTAAGTGCAATCTAATGAGCTGGTTCTGATGGTGTATAATCCAAATCAAAAAGCTCCTCTTTTTCTTTGGTAAGTGATATAAAGGAGCTTCAGAATCTGAGGTTTTACTGCCTTTTCTTTTCTTTAGTTTTGTGGAGATGAAATCAACCAAATTACTTATATTTGTTCAGTGGTTTTAGAATCTAAATTAAGAACTATAATAAGTTGCTTCAATTCAATCTCATTCTCAATCTCAACTAATTACTTCATTAAAAATTCAATATTTCATCTTCTCATTAATGAATATGGATAAGTAAAATCAAAATAAGACATAATTATAGTTGATTTACATGTTTTCTTTAGATGATAAAACTCGAGTGCTCTTTTTCCACTTGGATTTACCAGTGGAAACCATATCTCAATCAACATATTCTATTATGCAATTTCTGATGTAATTAATTTCACAAGATGATAAAAATATCTATGTAGAAAAATGAAAATAGAGGGGGGGGTTTTTTTTTTTTTGATTTGTTTTTCAATATTTTTTTTTTAAAAAAAATCTCTTTTCAAAATTCGAAAAATAAAAAGATATATATAAAGAAAAAAGGGTTGAGGGGCTGGGGCCATGATTTCAAATAATGTCGAAAAAAAAATGGGAGTGATAATGTTGTGCATTAATTAAATAAAGTCATGCCTTTTACTTTTATCCCAAACAACCAGCGGGGAATCCAAAGCAAAAACAAAGCCGCATTATAGCTTATTAAATAATAAATAGTAATTAACAAAATGGAACATTCAAATAATCTTGTACCCAAAAAAAAAAATAATAATAATAATAATAATAATAATAATAATAAATAATAAAATTTGCCCCACGTTTCATTGGTTGATTTTGATTAAGCTGCAATTTGACGTTATTCTCCGTTTCTCCTACCTTTTTCCTTCACCTTTTTTTTTCCCTTTGCTTTTTGAATTTTTGTTGTCTTTTCAATATGAAATTGATTAGTTTGGTGAAATAAAAGTTTATAATTCTTCACAAGTGACAACTATAAGCTCAATTTCAGGCAATCACATAATAAAATTATATATAAAAAATTGGTAGCATTTGGAAGTTCACAGATTTTGTAAATTAACCTAACAATAAAATTCAATTGGTTCATTCATACAACCATCCACTAAATGGTTAAAAGTTTGAATTTTTTACTTCACATATTGAGCTCAATATATATATATATATATATATATATTAATTTTTTAGAATGAATATTTTTATTTAAAATATCACAGGGGCAATATTAAGACAATTGTTCAATACAACTTAGATCAGCTATCCGCTCAAAAAACGAGGATGACCATTCCATATTTAAACTACAAGATCTGACATTCTTAACAACGTGATAGCAACCTTATTACAATTATGAGAGCAAAAATTAAAAGAAATAGAAGAAAAATTCCTTGCAAAATCTCTAACATATTCAATCCAGCAATCAGACTATAAAAATGAAGCAAAGTGAAATATCTAAATATATATATTAACTTAATTAAGAAATTTATTGCATTACGAATGTAAGTATAGCACAATGATACTTGGTATCTAACTTTTTTTTTTTTTTTTTTTTAGTACACAATTGTGGGCAAGGGGATTCTAAACATATTTGTATACCAATTGAGCGAGACTGTTTATTAGTGATAGACATTGATTGATGTCTATCAATGTCCATCTAATAAAAGTGACATTTTATTATATTTATAAACATTTTAACTCATTTTACTATATTTGGAAACTAATCCTTACAACTGCCGGAGATAATTCAAACATATGGCCCTCGTCAACTTGGCATAGTTTAGCTGGTAGACATCCACACACACACATATATTCTTTTTGTGAATAGATTAAAAAGTTATATAACATAATATTTTTCAAATTATAATTTATGGATGGCATTGCGATCCCATTTGGGCCTAAAGGGTTGTTTCCACTCGAGCCCAAAACAATAAGCCCATTACTTTTCCTTCCCAAGGCATACCTCTCCAATAAATAAATAAATAAATTAATTAATTAATTGTAAAAATTATCCCTAGAATATGATAGTAGGAACAATTATAACTTCAAACTTTTAATCATAAAAATTGAGACCTTAAACCAATACAAATATTAAAATTGGACTCTCAAATTTACATAATTGTAGAAATTATAGCAATTGTACAAGTTTGAGAGTTTAATTTTTATCTTTTGGAGTTCTAATTTCTACAACCATGGTAAGTTTAAGGGTCCAATTTTACCACTTGTAGAAGTTTGAAAGTCCAATTTTTACAATTGAAAGTTGGAGAGTGTAATTGTAACTATACCATCATATTTCAAGGGTGATTTTTGCAATTTGTCCAAAAAAAAAAAAATAAAATAAAACAACTTTGAGTGCATGTTAAGATGTCCATGTATCCATGTTTTTAATTTGTAGCCTATCCAATTGTTTTAAAATATTTTTTAGTTTTTCTATTGCATAATTGGAGTGAACTACAAAATGAAAAATGATGAATGTAGCGTAGAATTAGTGGATAAAAATATGTAATATATCATAGAACCACTAAGATACAAGAATCTCGAAACCAGGTTGTTTTTGTTCCCAAAACCCTTCTTCAAAGAAAACAAGAAACCCTATCCAAAAAATGCATTTTATATATATTACAAAGACAGCACATGAAGCCGACTGATAAAAGAAGGAAAAATTAGGGGAAAAGGCAATGGTTTTATGTTTGTTAAATATATAAATAGCCTCACACACTTTGTTACAAAGTTCAGCTAAAAAACAAGAACCAAACCCAACTTTGCTCTGCATGCATGTTAGCCTCCACTCATATTTATTTACACTAATTAATTTCATTACAAATATATATATTTTGAGGTTTATGCATTCCATTACCGTTATTCAATCAACATTATTTGTTACATAAAAAATTTATTTTAAAAAAGTAGGGTAATAATTAGGTATAATCTAGGCTACACCTAACCGGTCATGTAGCTCCCTTTTCATACTTAAGGAAAAAAATAAAAAATTAATATTTTTTAATAAAAATTTCTATGTGGTAAATATGGATTGTGTCCTACCTATTATCTAGATATACCAAGAAAGATGTATGGTCTAACGAAGGTTACCACGAAATATTTACTCATGGATGGAGCAAGTTTTTCTATTATGGTTTCTCTTGGCTATATGGTTAATTCAAAGGAGAGATCAAACTTCAAGAAATAGTACAAGCGTTTTCTAACCCCTTCTCATTGATAGATGATTTTGTAGGAGTTGTATAATAAATATGTGCAATTTGGAGTGCATTAAGTATCTTTGAACCTTTTTCTTTACTATGTACTTTAAAATGCACTCAACAAAATGGAAAACCCTCCCCCAACAAGAACAACTGATCCTCTCCATAACCGTCCAACATGAAATATAACTAAAAAAACCGCCCAAATTTCTTTAAAATTCTTGTCTCTGTCGCCCCCATAGAAAAAAACAAAGTTTCCGACATTCAAACTACTAATTAAACTGTGGGTAGCTTAGATTTTAATTTAATAACTTTTTGAATAATTAAATCTGTCTCATAAAAATTATTCTTAAAAATTCGAACTTTTGCATGTGAGTTTGAGGACGATCATGGGCACAATATTGGGTTTATTTCTAATTTAAACTTAATTGTTTGATATATGACCACAACCCCTTTTTTCTTTTAAGCATTTTCTTTATTTCTTTTCCCCCCATTTCTGATAAAGTTTTTTTTGTCTAATCTGTCGTTTTATCCTATCCTTCGTGGTTAAGCTAACACCTCAGCTTCTAACTCTCTCTTTTTTCTCTCACTCATGAGAAAATACCAGAGACATTAAATTAAATTAAATTAAAAATAATAATAATAATAAAATTGCAGACCCCACTACCAAATTAATATAATATATCCCTTTTTCCACCAGCAGGCACATTAAAAAGATAAACAAATCGGCTCTGTCTTTCTTTTGGACAAATGTGCGTTCGTCCTCTAAAGTTTCTTACTTTTTATAATTTAATGGGTCCTATTTGTTACCGAAGAAGAAGGATAAGAGATAATCTCCCACCTAATTTCATCAACTACAACAAATTTTTATTATCAACTTTTCGTAATTTTTTTCTTTCATTGTCTCTACCCCTAAACTTTTTGAATAAAAGGATAATTAGATTTAATACACTAACTTTATACCCACCCATATGTGAGAGCTCCTAGATTCTACTACAACATTTTAGCACTAATTAAAATACTTGTCAAAAAGTCAATAAAGTGCTTTTTCAAAGAATTGCGTATACAAAAAATTAGAATAATGTTAAATGTTTATACATCTTATTTATTTATTTTCTGATATGGTGTTATCTTTACCATAGTTTATTTATTTATTAAATATAATTGAAATTAAACCATAAGAATATATCACAAAGTCAATTGAATAATGTTGTTAAAAAATTGAAAAATGTCATTAGAAAACATAAAAAGTAGAAAAAGCGACATAGAAGTTTATATATGTAGTTTAATAACAATGTATTAGATATCAGATTAGAGATTCACAAGCGTTAATGAAATTAGAGAGTTTATATATTGGACCCCTCTAAATTTTAGGACTAAAATCTTAAATAACGTAGATACAAATATAAACTAGGTTTCAAAGTGCCAAATAACAAATTCAAAGAATTCCAACAAATGTGTAATGGACTAGTGTGCAAATATTTAATTAATTTATTTAATTTGTGTGGAAAAGGAAGTTTTCTTATCTTTATTGCCCTTGATGGTCCTAGGGGGGCGGGGGGGGGGGGCCCTCCCACTCTTCTTTATATACCCATCTCCTCCTCTTCCTTCCTTCCCTTTTCCCTTTCTTTCTCATCTCTAACTTACTTCTTTTGAGCTTCAACTCATTTTCTTCTCTCTTTGACACTCATTCTCTTTCCTAATGTTCTATTCCGAAGAAGAAGAAGTCGTCGGGTTTCCTGGGCCGGCTCAGGAACCTAGGTTCACTCCGGCGGAAATCCAGGAGCTTTGGTCTCTACTCGAAGATCCTACCAGGTCGAGCTCCGGTTCCCAAGGGTCGTGTCAAGCCGTATCTTTGATCGACGAGGAGAGGAGGCGGAAGCGAATGATATCGAACCGAGAGTCAGCGAGGCGGTCGAGGTTGCGGAAGAAGAGGCATTTGGAGAACTTGGCGGTTCAAACGGACCGGCTGAAGATGAAGAACCAGGAGCTGAAAAGGCAGCTAAATTTAGTAGTGAACCGTTGTTATATGGTAAGAAGACAGAATGAAAGATTATGGTCGGAATTTGTGGCGCTTCATGCACGGCTGTCGGACCTTTACCGGATTTCTGTTCCCATGCAAGAGAAGGAGAATTCATGCATGCAAATATCATTCAATTATTTCTCTTAGAAAATTTATATATGAAAAATTTTTACGCACAGAAGTCATGAGAATGAAATAATAAAAATCAAGGGCTTCGTCAATTAAAATGTCACTTACGGATATTTGCATTTTAGTTAAGTTATTTTTTATTAGTCTTTGATGGGTATATCAAAATATAACATGTGACATATTTATGTGACATGGAATTGTAATATATATATATTTATTATTCACCTTATTAATCTAAAGTAATCTCTCTCTTCCTTTTTGAGTTCAAATACATTTAGATGCCATATTTTGAACCTCTAAATTCATTAACCACAACTCATATCAATTTCACTTTTTTATATTGATTTTTTTCTACGTTGAATTGACAAAAAGAATACTTCCAAATCTAAATGGTCTTTTTTTTGGTACTTTTCATTTTTATTTTTTTAATATAAAAATTGACATTGCTTAGTTTTGTTTGATTCAAATATTTTTTTTTAATCCAAGGTTCGTTTGGTACTTCACGAGCTTGATACCATATTATATAAATATAGAATTTAATTTCATCTCAAAAAGCCAATTGACAATTTAAAAGAGAAGTAACTATAATGGTTAGGTAACTCAACTTTTTTCCAATATGGAATTTCCAACAAATTTTTCTATTTGCAAAATAACCTAACTTAAGCCATATTAAATAGGTATAGTATTTTTACTTAATAGCTAGAATGGGCATGTCCCAACTTAATAAAATTTAATCTCTATTTGCACCAAATGTTACTGTTCAATCGACAACGGTAAAAGATTTGAATGAACAAAGAAAAGTTCTAAAAATTCAACAACTTCAACGATGAAAGGAAAAAGGGTTAAAGAAATGACATAAGCACATGAGAGAATGAAACTATGTATTTAGCCTTTTTTATGTTTTGTCGAATACTTTTCTACGTTAATTGACAAGAATGGATCTTGTTGGTGCGTGTACCTTGCTTCAACCCCTTACTGCTCTTCCAATCCACTCTTTCGGTTCGGACACGTCATTGGAGTTGGAGCTAACCTACAAGGGTATTCACATCGATGTGGTGTCGAGTTGAGTACACTGTAAAGCTTAAATGATTTCATGGAGTATTTAGATTGGCTAAAGTATAGAGAGAATTACTTACCTCTTTGAGAGGCTAATGAGATATAGGATAATTTAATTATCATCCTCTGACTCTCGCTTGGGACATGTGCAATGTCAGTGACATTAGAGTAGGTGTAGCTCTTAAGGTTGCAAAGTACCAGTGCTAAGCTTGATTCGGTCATTTCGCTTTTAGTGAAATAGGGTGAACTCAGTTAGTCGATCTAAGATTCAAAGGTATGACTTTCATTTTTAGAATGCGTAGACTTCATGTATATATGGTGTAGGCTGCCCTAAGACTTCAGAACAACCCTCAACAAATTTAACATGAAAACGACATTGAAAATGAGAAGTTATTAGGTATGCCCATTGAAGAGTGATTTTTTACATGATATGATGTTTTTATTTTTTTTCCATTCTAGATCCATCTTTCCTCAAGTCGTTTCATATGCATATTGCTTATATATTATGAATTCTAACATCCTTGTGCATATGCACTTAAATTCAGAATTTATGTGTTTGTTTTTTTCTAATTAAAGAGCTCGAAAAGCTAATATATATATGTACACTCTAAGCATATGTTCGTTCAATTAAAAAACTTAAGCTCGATTTGATAAATTATTAAACTTTTTTTTCCCTATAAGCACTACTTTTGCCTGTTAATTTTTTTTCTTCTATTGACCGCCACCAAAACCAATTTAATTACCTATCCAAATTTAAGGCATCAACAATAACATGCACAAGTGCACCTCCAAAATTGATTGTAATATAAATATAAAATGATAGTCTTCTAATTTAACAATGATTATAAATTGAGACAATTTTAGGATTTTAATGGATAATTATTATTTTAAGGTTTTTAATTATGTTCAATTTCAAATTTTAAGTTTTATATATATTCAATTGTTAGTTTAGAGTTTTAACTAATTCAATGATTTTTTTTTTTTTTTTGTATAAATTGATTGTTTTCAAATATTAAAATTATGTAGCCCTATAACATCAATATATTTAGTGATTGAATATTGATAGAAATTTGGAGTAGGAACATTAAGCATATTTGGAAGAAAAATATATTTTGAGAGTATTTTCAAAATCCAAGATCCAAGATAGGTTTTGAAAATAAATAAATAAATAAATAAATAAATAAATATATATATATATATATATATATATATATATATATATTAAATAAACAAATAAAGTTCTTAAGGTTTATTTTTGTTTTTAAACTTTTAACTAAAGAAATTCAAATGTGTACCTAAGAAATAAAGATGAAAATTGATGATCAATAAATGGTAAGAAAACAAGTAGAATTTTCTAATACCAAAGAGGACATAATTAGTTGGGTTCTATAACCTATATCTGAATAGGTTATAAAATATATAGAAATGGGAGAGTAAAAAAAAAAAAAAAAAACAATCAACTAAGATATTGTTACACTCAGCAAACAATATATAAGATTCATGTGTGTTGTCCATTAGAAATGGAGTAGACATATCTAATCCAAGTTCAAGGGATATATAAAATGACAGCTAGTCTAGACAACCAAATACATGGGAGAACATCAAAGTTAGAGACATGGAAAATGATCCCAAAAAAAAAAAAAAAAAAAAAAAAAAAAAAAAAAAGATTTGATTTTCCAGCAACAATATAAAAGGAAGAAGAAAAGAAAAAGTTGACAAGAAGTTCCTCTCTGCCTATAATTAATTTAAAACAAAAAAAAAAAAAAAAAAAAACAAGCATTATTCGGGCATTCCTTTTAAGAAATAACCTAAGGAAATGCCGACTGATGTATATATAAGTCTTGGTTTTGGTCGTGTCTGTTTCTGTACATGTTTTCTTTTATATATATATATATATTAATTAAATTAAATTAAATAGGGAAAAAGAAAAAAGAAAAAAAAAAAAAAAGGAAAGGAGAAGAGATAAGGAAGAAGAGAAAGAAGAGGGTGTTTGTGGAAATTGTAATCAAGCAACCAACCAGATTAAAAAGGAATATCAAAAGTTCATAGATTGTCTTTTGACTGAGAAAGGCTGTAGGGGTCCCTCTTTTGGATTTTGGATCATGCAAATATTAAGAGAGCATATAAAGTGAAACCTAAAGTTTGTCTCTTTGATTTGTGCTCTCACTTTGCAAGAAGTTATGAGGAGATATATTTAAACATTAACGCCGACTTCGTCATCATTTGGTTTTTGAAAATTAAGTTTATTTTTTTTACACTTTTTATAATAATTTTTATCTTTTTTTAACTACAATAGTTGTATTCTTAGTTAAATTCCAAAAACAAAAACAAGTTTTTAAAATTTGACATGGTTTTTTAAACTATTAGTAAAAACTAAACAACAAAGTAATAAATTTAGAAGTAGTAGTGTCTATACACTTAATTTTTAAAAACAAAAACAAAAAACGAGATGGTTACAAAATGGGACCTAAACTTTTAGAGAATAATTATGTGCATTTTGCTTAATTAAAAGCTTCCTTAATTTTCAGAATATATTAAGAGACCTACGAAGAAACATTACGATGACATTTTCTTTGATGTATATGTTAATGTTTCAATTAGAAGTTAAATATGGACAAATCATATTTTAGATTAATGTTTTGTATGTATAAATCTAGCCAGAGGGATTTTCATGTGAGACCTTTGGTTTAACTAAACAAGAGAACCATTTTCCTAGTTTATATAGATAAAATTACTAGTTTTTCACCTTTTAAGTTTGTATCTAAAAAGACCTATAAATTTTTAAAATGTCTAATAAGTTATTAAACTTTTAAGTTTTATCTTATGAAACACTAGTCGTTAAAATGTCTGATAAACTTTTAAACTTTACAAGTATTTAATAGGTCTTTAAAATTAATAAATTTGTAATGTAAAATTTGATTGTACTATTAGATATATATAAAATTTAGCTTTTATGTATATTGTCTTATAGACATCCAATTCATGTGTACTAGGAATTGTGAATTATGAAAATATTGGAAAGGTTAAATAACTAATTGAAATACCTATTTAGACAAAAAAAAAAAAAAAAAAAAAAGTTGAAGGGCTTATTAAAACACCTTTTAAACCCTTGGAGATATATTGGCAAAAAATAAGAAAAACGAATGAAACTTCACTGGCCTATTATATTTTTTTAAAATTCAAAGACTAGATAAACACAAACATAAAAGTTGAGACTTTGAACCAAACCTTGTAGTCAACTTTTCCATATACACACGCGAAGATACGAAAAATTAAATTCTAATGAAATTACATTAAATAAGTCTACCAATTTTTAGAAGTATATATAGTAAATCTTTAAACTCCCAAGTTATATCTAACGTGTTTTTAAATGTTAAATGGTATAAGTTTTTTATTTTTCATTATATATTTATTAAGTCCTTCAAATTTCTTACTTTGAATTTACAAAATACTTAATATGACATCAACAATTTCAAGTTGAGGCCAAATTCTAATTTAAGCCGAAGAAAGACGAGAAAATAGTGCATAAACGAGTCAAAAATATGGCCAACGAGTCCATCCTAACTCCACTTTGCCTCTACCAATCATCCTTAATATTAGGATTGATTAAATACAATTTAAGAGTGCATGATAACCAATTATAGGTACTACGCTTATTTATTCTAAGCTACACTTGCCTCGTTTGAGAATGATGTAAAATCCAATAGTAATATACATGTATATATGTAAATACGCTATAGGTGTGTACCAAAGAAGTTCCATGATGCACTAAATTGGTTTCTATTTCTTTCTTAAAGAAAGAATTGTGAAGAAAAGAAAAAAAAATACAATTAAAAGTCATCTCAAAATTACACACTAATAGTGTGAATAAGATTTTTATCTCATCATTACCTTTTCTTTTCTCGAAAAAAAAAAAAAACCAAAATGCAAGGGATTGTTTAAGATGTTGAATTAAGAAGTCTAGAGTTAATATGAATTAGGAAGTCTATGTATTGAGTGCAAAAAGTTGTAAGATGTAATTCCTTGGTAAATGTATAAAATAAAGAAAAAGTGAAAGGTAGAACCTCTCAATAAATGTACTAATATCAAGTTATTAAGTTGGAGGGCCAAACACCCTCTAAGTATCATAATACTATACTATTTTCGTTCACCACTCTACATTAATGTAGCTCAAGGAGCAATAGTGTTCTAGAGTTTAAGCGCAAGGGAGGAAAAAAGTGTGGATTTTTTTAAGGCACACTATATATAAAAGTACTACCTGAAGAAGAGAAAGCACCGTTGAAGTGAAAATATGAATATGAGGGAAAAAAACTTGAACACAAGATTTAGGCTTAGTAAATTTGATCTTTTAATAAAGAAGGAAAAACTAAAATTATTACTATTTTTAAAAAAATAATAAAAAAGCCCCAAAGCCCAAGGCTTTAAACTTTTGGGACTTCACAAAAGGTGTGCGCCAAAGACGCACCTGAGTTGGGGAGCCATGTCTTTCCAAAGCAAAAGCGTTAGACATTAGGCTTAGGCCAGAGGGCTTTTAAAACATTGTTTGGCAGCACTACCCAATTTAACACCTCACCTGCTTGAAGAACCAATTTAACATTTGGTTAGCCCAAATGTTATTACTCTAGTTTTTTATGAACCAAAATATGTTGAAATGCTACACTTATTTCTCCATTCAAGTTAATGGTAACTTCTAAGATGTTCATTCAATAGTCTGTCTCTCCCCCCACCCCCCCCCCCCCCCCCCCCCCCCCCCCCCCCCCCCCCCCCCCCCCCCCCCCCCCCCCCCCCCCCCAAAAAAAAATAAATAAATAACACTAGATCCAAGCAATATAAATCCCTTTTGTTTTTTTCTGCAATGAAGAAAACAATTACAAGTTTAGAGAGAAGCAAAAACAAATATAATTTTGTTGTATCCGTAGGAAAATTATGCCTCAGAAACTAGGATCTTGGTAGAGTGGTAAAGAAATCCAAAAATGGGGTCAGGGCCAGGAGGGGAGATGATGATAGAAACAAACTCCCATCGCTTTCCACTTTATGGATAGAACTGAAAATTAAACTTCAAAATTATACCAGAAAAGAAATTTGTTGTTGTAGCCATATTGATTATCTTGAAGACTAAGAATATCAAAAAGGAATTTCAGATCTCCATGTTAATTAGATTCCTTACCTGAACCAATTTCAAGGCAAGATTGAAGATTTGACATCTCTTCCATTCCCCAGCAGCTTTACTTTTAAATGCAACACCATGGCCTGAAAGAAATCTCAAAGATTCATGCATGGCAAGAAAGCAAAAGCAGACTAATAAAATGATAGGCATGACAGAACTAATCAATGTCAAACAGAACTCTCAGAATCAGGAAGAAACATAGGCTTCATTTATCTAAAGACTTCCATTGAACCAATGGCTTCTGGACCACTGTCTTTCAAACGCAACATTAGATAAGTTCTCTGTAGCCTTCTTACAACAACTAGAACTACTCTACCTTTTTTTTTCTGCTTTCTTTCTTACATCAGTTGAAATGGTGAGTTAATCATTAACCAAATGGAGCTGAGGCACCTGCATTGCTGTAATGAGATCTTCCGTATATCTTTGTTTTCATGTTTCAATGAAAGGGGTAAAGATTAAGAAGGCCACAGGTAAAGACAAGCAATGATTTGACAGAAAAATGTATAAGAAAACAAAATGCCTACAAAAAAACAGCTAAGGCATCACCTTACAGCAGTCCTTAGTCAGTTAAATGGCAATTTTTACCTAGTAATAGTTGCTCCTCGGTATCAGCTATCATAAATGGTCAATCTTTTCTCAGTCTGTTTCAAGGCGAATGATAAATCAGATTCTGACAGATAAGCTTTTTCCGATCTATCCATGATTTATTAATCTGCACCACATAATTCTCTGTTCCAACTAAAAGTGAATTGCCTTCTTCTTATTGTTATATGTTTTTCCTCTACTCTCCACTTGCATTTCAACCTCTCTTTTTCATACCATCCATGACACCAAGATCACCACTGAGACAACTTCTGCAAGAGCAACAAGAACCTTTCGAGTTGGAGGATTACCTTTTTGAAAGAGACAACTACTCGAGGAAGAGCCTGAGTCGGGGCAGTGGCTTTGCATGCAGCGGTGGAAAATTAGACAGCATTGTGAAGTTTGGAAAGGGATTGGTAGAGATCAATAAGGTGCTGAAGAATTCATGTAAGAAGCTTGTTGCCATCAATAGGAAGCAGAAAACTAAAGATTTGGGAAGAAATGGTTGGATTTTTAGTGTTGGCTGCAAGGGAGTTACAGAATCAGACACCTTTCCGTCTCCCTGTAGCACCAGAAAGACTGACCGTTCTGCTTCTGGAAAAGATAATGCAGAAACATCGTCTTCAACGAGAAGACAACATGCTAATTCATCAACTTCAGACACTTCCCAAGCTCCAGAATCCTGCAACAGGCAAGTACTGAAGGTATGGTCATTCTCTTTAAGCCTCAGTCCAAATCTGCTCACGTTGTTTTCAGATTAAATTATGACTCGTCCCAGACACCCAATTCATCATAATCCATTTGAACTGCGGGCGTTTTTGAATCATATGTTCATCAACAGAGATCCAAAATGACCAGTCTTTAAAGGAGACTCCAGATGTCCCATTTCTATTCTTTCATCAATGTGAATCTTAAAATGTGAAATACCAAAGCTACCTGCCGGACTTGCATCTTTTACAACTGTTTGTAAACTTGATGAACCATGTAACATTTTTACAGTTCTTGAGGAAATTTAGTTTTGATTTGAACTAACGACACCGAACAGGCTGCGGCAGGGAAAAAGCTGGTGTCTAGGAGCATGGAACCAAGTAAGCAACTCAGACCTGGATTAGACAATGATTTTCATCTTCCGTGTCCATGAAGTTAGTACCCTACAGAGTCTCTAATGTCTTTCAAAAGTAATGAATGAACGATGAACGAACATGAATCCATCCAATATTATCTCATTATCACCACTCCCAACCCTTCCCCCATCAAGAAAAAGAAAAAGAAAAAAACAGTAACTGCAACTGTATGATCTGAACTTGTTTAGGACATGAAAACAGGGAAGCAGAGTCTAACTCAAGCAAGACCAAACGATAATCAATTACGCAATGGCATTCGTCTGCAGAAGAAAGTTCCAGAAGACTCAATTCTGTCAGCCACTCTCTGGGACTTACTCCTTTACTCGGCAGCAACGGAGAAAACAAGTGGCATAGAGACCGCAGAACTGCAGGAACTTGTAACATCCAACCCTGCATCTCAGCTCCTGATATCCAAAAGGGTAATACATCAAACAAAGCAGCTACTTTTTAACTGTGTGAGGGAAGTGGTGAAGGCCCATTCCAAGCAGGGCAGTGGCATGGGTTCTGAAGAATCTGGGAGGCTCATCTGTGAGAAGGAAGCCATTGGGAAAGAAGCAAACTTAACAAATTTACTCTACTCAGATTACTTGTTCTCAACAGCAGAATGGACGGATTTCCAGCCGCACAAGCAGCTTATAGGGACAGAGATTGGAGAATTCATTCTCAAAGACATCATTAATGAAGTTGTTACAGAACTAATTGATAATGTATGACCAACAACCCTCTGGCGTCAGTTATACCAAGATTCCTATGCATTATTTGCCAGATTCAACATGCCGAAAAAGAATAACAAAGAGCATTCTACATAGTTTAGTATATAAAAAATTCCCGATTTATTCTAGCCAAAAAAGAAGAGGGAACATTGTGTATGATAACATCTTTTTTGAGTCCAACAATCATGGGGTAAATTAGTTAGTATCTTATGGCAACATCTATTGCCAGACAAAATACTGATTCTTATGTGCAATGCAGCCGTTATAAGATGTAGATGCACTGACACACTAGGCACATGCACATGCATATGTATTAAACCGTTTATTCATATCCTAGAAGCTTCACTCAACCACCAAGGGACAGAAATTTACACTCTAGAAAGAAAGGAGATATCAATCAAATCAACAGACAATCTTAAATGAATTCGGATCTCTCAAATCATTTCATGAACCTACTGCCTTCCATAAAAGCCTTCAACCATTTAACAAGCTCTTAAATATCCTTTAAGTACTACAAAACCAGCCATTCAAATATTAAATCATTTCAAATAAGAAGACACGTTGCACGACCTGAGATGTCTACTCAATGAAATTGTCGGCATAAGGTGATTCCCTTCCGTTGTCCATTTCAGGTTACAGTAATCCATCAAGCAATTCATTTGTCATTCACCTTTTGCTTTTAGAAAGACCACACAGGTGCAAAATGTAAAAAATTATAGACAAAAAGACTTGAAACTCTTCCTATTGTTTTCATTATGGTTATGATTTATGCTGTAAAATCATCTTTAAGATAATCTCAGCAATCGAACTTCTATCAGTAAGAAGAACCGCAAATAAGCAGCACATGGATTTACTCTCAAACGGAATTACAAAAGATGTTAAGGGAAGTCGCGACTTACACAACCAGCTCACAAAATAAATAAAATGGCTTCCAATCAAATGGCTGGTTCATATACGCCACTAACTCCTATAAGGAACACTACAGAAGTATGTATCCACTAACAGACAATGGAAGAATGATAACTGGGTCACCCTTCATCTCCTCTTCAAAAGAATCCTTTCCGGAAGTTTACCACCACTAACTCTTCAAATCGCATCAATCGATCATGCTCGTGAATGGCTGGCCCCCCCGAAACGTAGAAGCAAAATCCAGATATGGAAAGCAAAGAACTATTGAATTTCCCCATCCTCGCCAAGCTCCCCATCTTCAAGTTCATCGTGATTTCTACGGGAACCATCTCGATGATCTCTCTTGTGCCTTCTGTGCCTACTCTCACTGTCTGATTCAGGTGAATATGCGTGCTGCCAAGAAACATAGATAGAGATTTAATGTCTGTTATCATTAAAGAAAACAAAGTCACAAGCATCTATAAGAACATTCACTTGCCTTCCTTGATTTTTTTCGGTCACTACCATGTTTGCGGGACTTCTTAGACTCCTCTCTCTCATCTTTATCAGACCCACCATCATCAGTGGCACTATGATGTCGCTTCCGATGTTTCCTATCTTTGTCTTTTTCCCTTTTCTTGTCCTCTCTGTAGACATGAGTATCGCTCACATCTACATTTTCACCATCTGTTTCATCCTTCTTGACCCGGCTCTTCTCTTTTTCACGTTCTCTTTCCTTCTCCTTCCGCTCTTTTTCCTTCCGCTTCTCTTTCTCTTCACGTTCTTTTTCCTTTTTAGCCTGCGAAAATAGTTCTCTTCTCAGGAGAAAAAACTCCGAACGCTCTATTATTACACTTTTGTTAAAGTTGTCAAGGAACCATCTATTTTAACAGAGGAATTGAATTACCAAGTTCCTTTTTTTTTTTTTTTGGAATAAAATTACCGATGACTTTGGCTTCAAAATAATAATAATTCCTATCCAAATCATAATAAGCAACTTTTTTGTTAGAAACTTATTCCAAGGATCATTTAAAGAAACTTGGTTTCCCATTTAAAAATAAATAATTAAATAAAACCTAAACTATATCTACACAAACCAAAAGGCATTTTGTCAAAAAGACATCTCTAAGCAAGCACACTGGCAATCCTTCACCAGACAACTCAAAAGTAGGATCTTCAAACTAATCAAGCATAATAAGAGAAATATACCACACACCTTCTCCTCCTCACGCCTCCGTTCCTTTTCTTTTGCCTTTTCTTGTAAATGCATGATGTATTCCTCAAAAACTTCCTTCGCAATGCTCTCTTCCCCAATTGATCTAAGCAACAACAGAAGAAAAAGAAAATCCAAATACAGCAGAAGATTGAGTACCCAAAAACTGCATTATAATAAATAATAGAAATCTTGAAGAGCTACCTATACTCTTCATTCTCTTCAAAAAGCTGTTTGCTATCCTCCCAGTTGGAAGAAGTTGTAATCTCCTGTATCATAAATACAACCATTGTAGGTCAACTTGCTGTTAGAGAAAACAGGCAGCCAAAAGTGGGCTCACACGTCATCAACAGTTTTAAAATACCTTGAATGACTGGAGTAGTCCTGTGAAGTCATCAGCCAGACGTTGACGCCTTTTGGCTTCTTTCTCCTCCTTTTCTTTTGCTCTTTCTAGTAAGTCCTCAAATACAAGCTTCAACACAGTAGGAAGAGTTCTATTAATACCTCAAAACACTTATCATGTTCATTTGATTACCAATAACAAACCAAAGGATGCAAAACGAAAGATAAAGACAAGGCAATGAAGTTTTCACAGAGAGGAAGATTTATGGGCCTAGACAATGGGAATTTGGGAGTAAGAATGCATTCACAGACGACAAACTCAGCCTTCGGCTTTCCAGGAAGGCCAGTTTCTATTTACCTATTTCAAAAAATAACCAGAGATTTATAGGATCATAAATTGGCATCCTAAAATAATAAGAAAAGAAATGTTTATGAAAGAACATAAGTATATCAATCTTATTCATACCCAAGATACAGAACAATTATCTTTAACTTAAAATTCTGAGCATTGTAGTTATCTCAACATATGAGACCAAAATGCAATTTTTGTTTCAGGAAATAGAAAAAAGGAACTATATTAATTAAAAACTTAGTATACATCACACTAGTACAATAGATAAAACTAGGCACGTCATAAAATCTTTAAGTAGAACCAGATATTTGGAGGGTGAGGGAGGTATAGTTAGTGGAGAGCAGGGTTAAGTAGCACCTTAAAATTTATATCTGAAACTTCAAGAGAACCACCCTCTTCAATGGCAGCCTTAAAGTCATCAAATGTCCACGATGAAGTGATTGTAGTCTGGAAAAGATCCCGTTAAAATTAAATATGGATCCAACAGCACCAACTGTTGATAAAGATTGTGGTCCTACTACCTTTGCTGCCTTCATCACATCTTTTATCTGAGCTTTTTCTTCATGATACTGGAAATTTAGAGAGAATGAGGTGGAAAATGTGAGCTTGGCAGTGAAATTTCAAAAGCACCTAGGATCGACAATGATACAATGCAGACATGAACTAATAATGTAAAGTTATGACACATAGTTACAAAAATAAAATGAGAGAATCCATCGATGCGTTTTGAAACTATCATGCTAAACATCTTTATTCACAATGCATTTCCTGGTATATTTATTCACACAGTATGTTAATTGTTTTTCTGTATGTAAGCGATAAGATATTTCATGGAAAAAGGTTGCAAGGAAATTATGTGTGAGGGGAGGAGAAGAAACAGAAGGCATATTATATTAAATGGATTCCTTAGCAGATCCAAAATGAACCACAAATCAGATGAAATGCTTTTACCAATGTGAAAAATCACCTATAGGCAAAGCTACTCGAATTTGAAATCAGCAGTGCTTATCAGATGAAATGCTTTTATTATAAATCAAACCATTAATCTCAATAAACTTAAAACAAAGTAATATAAAATAACCTTATTCTCTAACTCCTCCAGAACATCCTCAAACAAGTCCTTCGGGGTCGAGCCAGATATATTTGAAGCAACGGCTTGATACTGAGGCAACTCTTTAACCTAGCAAAAAAAGAAAAATCAGAGAGATGCGGAAAGATTCCTAATCCAAATTTAATGCACTGCAGCAGATTAAAAAGTTCTATACCTTCAAACAATAATCACGCCAGAACGTTTTAGCTGTAAGAACACCAGCAGCAATGTGTTCTTCCATGAGTTTGCGAAACTCGTCACGGTTCTTTCTTTCAATTCGTCGCACACGTTCCTTGAAGTGGTTAAACATGAATATCAGTGTCCTATGTACTTACATAGCAGAATCAACTATCATATAATGGGTTGTACAGTAAGACCTTTTGTATCTTCTTCTGCTCCTCTTCATCCTTTTCCAAGTCACGTATATAGTCCTGTCCCAACCAAATACAGCATAGAATTTAAGTTTGAATACACAAGAAGCAAATCAAATCAAATAAAAAAGAAAGACAAACCTGGAAAATAAGCAAGCGATCAAGTTTCTCAAGACGTGAGCATCTTTCATCATCTTCCAACCGATCTTGTACTTTCCGCCACTGGCTGCTCACCTAAACCAATCAGGAGAATAAGGCATAATAAGGAATAGGTAAGTTTAGTTTTACATATCCCAAATCCTTGAGGAAAATACCTTTATGTAATCACATGACTCGAGAAATTTCCTATATTCAGCAATATTTTTCTTGTGTTCCTCTGCAGCCCTTTCTTTTTCCTGAATTCAAAAGAGAGTGTTGGTATGAATGTTCCATTTTCTGGAGAAGGGCAATTTCGTGATTTTTCTTCGTAAACGAGGTTATAGTATATTCGTATCAGGTTATCAAGCTAAGAAATATGTTTTTCCAGTTCAGCCATTCGCCATTTTTGATAAGTTCTTCAGGCACTTTTTAGTTTCCCTGCACAGCCACCGGCTCACATACACACCTGCCTACAAAAGGGAAATTTCCCACTGAACAGTACTAATGCATGTACATGCATGAATAACTAAATGATTCCTACCTTCCTCTCAAGTTCGACTATGTAGCTTTCAAAAAGATCCTCCCGATCTCTAGAACGTTCAACAGCTTTGAACCGCTCATCATTCTCAAACATACTAACAGCTTTGCTGTCCCACAAAATATTGGAAGGAAAAACTATAAGGTCGAAAGGACTTAGTATGATAAATAATGATATCAAAAATAATAACTAAGCAAAGAACCTCCATCTGGTAGACGATGTGAGTTCCTTGGACTCCTGAAGAAAAATGCATATGCAAGAGAAAATCAGGACCTCTAACATCAAATTAGAAGAACAGAAAGAACATGACAGAAGAAATTGCCCACACAAACTTACTTCCAACATCTTGGTAAACTCCTCACGAGCTTTTTTCTGTCTTATGCGTCTTTCTTCTGCATCCAATTTTTTCCTATGTCCTAAATACTAAAAACATAAAATTCATCAAAATAACCATAAAGTCTGCTCTGCCTTTGTTGCAGCAAAGAAAAATTGCTGGGGAAAAAAGGTGAACCAAAGCACTATTTCATCCCAATCATTTCAATAGAACTTCATTAGTCCAATAATCGTATCAATTACCTCATGGAATGCTTGCTTCCTCTCACCAAGAGTTTTTAAGGCGCCATATCTTTTGTCATTAATTATTTCTCGCATAGCCTGATCAGATTGAATTAGCATGCAATAAGATGAAAATTGAAAAAATGTAGCATGACACTTGAAAGAAGTCTAAACCAAACAAACCTGCTCCCACGTCCAATCAGATTGAACATTTACAGATTCCAGAAGCACTTTAAATGCATTCTTTGCCTCCTAGTGTTAAAAATATATTTTTAAGAAGAGAAAATAAATACAATAATAGTGAAAACGAATGCACAAGCAAATATATTCGCAATTGTACCCATGAGGCACCCAATTTTTTTCTCTAAAAGTATGTGAAGATAACATCTTTTTCAGAAAGTACCTGCTTGTTGGCAAATACTAATGGTTCATCATCAGCAGATTTTTCCTCTAACACGGTCTCATTAACTTTTCCTGCAACTGCCATTCCCTTCCTTGCTTCCTGTCATGACTCCAAATATTTACTGAAAGCTAGTCGACAACTATGAGCCAAATTTTGGAAGGCAATAATAGTTGGTAGATGAACTAACCAAATTAACCTAGTTTATTTATTCAAATTTAGAAGTAGAAGGATCCTATGTTTGGTAAGCAATCTGAAAACATAAATTTATTTTAGAATATGTGTTTGGTAACAGATCCATAAATCAATTTTCAATTTAAACAATTGTTCAAAATGTGTTTGAAAATGTATTTATAAACCATAAAACTAATTATAACTATTCACTAAATATTAGGTTGAATATAAACTACTATTGATTAATTTATGAACTTACTTTATGTTAACATTTTTGTATAATTATTATTTTCTAAAATCATAGAATTTATAATATATTATATAATACGTACTTTAATTTAACAAAAACAATTGTCTTTATAACATGTAATACTATATAATTTTTTATGTTATTTTTTTAAATATAATTCTGCAATTTAAAATTTCAAATTCAAAATTTGAATAGACTGAAAACATAAAAATATTTATTTTTAGAATTTGCACCGTTAGAATCACAGAATTCGGAAACAATTCTCGAGAACAGAATCCAAACTACCTACCAAACACATATTCACTGAACTCAATAAATCTAAAAAACATAAAACATAATCTAAATTGTCTACCAAACAAGCCCTCAATAAACCAATGTCATTTTTATTAGGCAAAGAGCATCAGATTTAATCTCCTAGAAATTACCTCAATGTCTTCTGTGGAAGTCCCATCAACAGGATTCTTGACATCTTGAGATGCAAGACTTTCGAAAGGAGTCCTATTTTCAAAACAACAAAGTCAATAATGAGCAGAACTAAATTGGAATAATACACGCACTTGAAGCTGCTATCCAAGGAAGAGTGGATGTGGAAACTATGTCAGCAAGACTAGTGCATACACTGACGAAGCATTGGCATGGACCACAGCAGGAGGACCAGTACCTCCAGAAGCAGCAACAGATTGAGAAGAAACTGTTCCAGTCACACTAGTTGATGAAGCAATGGGTGCGCCGGTAATGGTTGATGACCCAGAAACAGCCACGGAAGGAGAATTGGATACGGAAACAAAAGGAGTGACTGGAACTGGACTCAATGCAACCCCAGAAGTGGTTGGAGAAATGCTAGAGTTAACAGAAGAAATTGCAGGTGTTTCAGCATTGGAGAGACCAACAGCAGGTGTAGGTTGAGGTGTAGTTACAGTTATATCTGTTTGTGTTCCTTGGACAGCTTCTTTCTGAGCCTGTTCACGAGCCAACTGCAAGCAAATCTACGAAGTTAGATTGAACTTGAAAGCCAAGAATCCTTTTGAAGGAAAATATGAGAAAGAAAGATATGGGAGTTGTGACCCATGGTTTCAACCTTCAGTTCTTCTGGCATGGTCCACTTCGATTCTTTTGTCACCTTATTGTAATAGTACCTATTCCAACTCATGGTAAACAATTAGAGTACATGCTTAATCAGGAAGATCAAAAAATGAAACACACTTGAAAAACTTGAATATGTGAAAGTGACCATGCTAATGAAAAATTGGAAATATAGGAGCTAAGAACAGAGAAAAAAAAAAGAACACACTTTCTTCCATCTGGAGCCGTAAATTCCTTCCACACAGTTGATGCATCAGCTCTCTGTAACAATTATTTGAATCAGAAACACAGGTATATTTTCTTGAGAAAAGAAAATTGAGCTAGTTGTACAACTACGAAAATACAGAGAGTTTTAAAGATATAACACCAAAAGAATCGTGATTTTGAATTATACATCCCAACTTCAAAGAATGTCTTCCCACAGACCCACCAAACATCCCAGCCCCAAGATATCGAATATGAATGAAAAGAAAATATTAGAACAGCATATCTATGGCCGTGAATTTTGTTTAGAGAAAAGCCTTTTCTTCAAAATTATAGGTACAGATATCAGATAATTCAAAAAAATGACATTTACCTCAAGTGGTGTCATAAGTTCTAATGGCTTCTCCCAACTAGACTGTTTGGTTTTTTTGTTGTAATAATATCTGGAGGAAGAAAAACAGTTCAGCAAGAGAAATCAAGAAAATTGCGAAGTGGTAGAAACAGTGGAAATTTTATATGTACAACCTGCAGAAAAACTATTAACAAATTAACTGTGAGTAGCCACAACATCAAGTTGACATATCTTCAAACTTGGATTTTAAGAGAACTAAAAGCTATACCCATGGTGATAAATACAACATTACCTTCTTCCATCAGTTGATGTATGCTCTTGCCAATCAGATGAAGACTGCTGATTGAAGACAGGAGCATTAGCAGCCTGATTTAGAAATGACATGAAAAAGAGAACCCATCAGGATACAGAGATCAGCATCTTAATAGCACTAGAAGCTAACATCAGAAATCTATCTTAATGTCTCAAAGAAGAATATTGTATTATTCCTATTTCCTCGTTTGAAAAAAAAAAACAGGCCTTTAACTTTTGCCCAATGTGGACGTTACATACAGAAGTGTGTGTCTACCTTACAGGCTTATAAAAGAGCTCCCACTTTGAACTAATTATGGACCGAGAGTAATTTCAAGAAGATTTTGAAGGGGGACACCAAGAAGAAGATTGTAATTTGGTCAAAGAACTCCATCACAGTCTTTTCTTTTCATACCATAGACCACAAATAATTGCTATTTTGACACTAATACAAAGAATTTCAACCCTTCTTTTGAATTAATGACCGAAAAGCAACTGAAGTTATTGAAAAGAATAACTTACCACACCATGAAACTGCCCAAAATCTACCATTGGGCCCATTTCTCCCAAGACATCTGATACTATTCATAAAGCAACGCAGCTTTGAGAGACAAATTTTCAGGAATTTCTATGGAGCCCCCAAAAGCCATAAATCACAAACATTGTTTGTAAACCACATAAAGCACCAATTAATTAGGCCAAAATACCCCTCCCACTTCTCCACCCATGCAATCTCCAGTTTTTCCACAAATACTCACTCGGGATTCAAACTTTACCCAACTTATCAAATACATCACTACCTTCATTCATACTTACCTAAGACCAGTTATCAAGGCCTTGATAAATAAGACAACATTTGCAAAATGCTAAGAGAAGAGAAATGGCAATTACAAACCACAATGAAAAGAAAACAAACAATAGATTCAAGTCCATCTCTTGCTTGTTTTCATACAAGATCTTAGCACCCCTCCAATCAATGAAGATAGAAACAGAGAAAAGTAAACAGGGAAAGCAGACATACTGGATTTACAGCAGAAACAGAAGAATGTTGGTTAGCTTGATCGATTGGTGATACAAGGTTTGTAGTCTGGCTTACAGAAGACAGCCAAGGTTGGCTATTACCAACACCAACGGGCGCATGCATTTGTGACATTGGCTGGAACTGAGAAATGAAACCTGGTGTCAGTCAAAACTGGACAAAGAATATACTAGAAAAAAATAAACAAAAAAATGTCTTCTCAAATTGACAAAAATGCAAGTAAACAACACGTAATAAAAGTGAGGGTTACAGTATATGGTGAAGAAAGTGGTACTCCGTGAGCACCCAAGCCATGCATGTGATTATTTGGTGCAGGCACATTTTGCTGGGGCTGAGGTGGAACGGAAGTAAGAGGCCTTGTCTGAACATAAGGCATTTGTATAGCCTGGGATGAAGGAGTGACATAGCTAGGATGGCCTGGTCTTGGCACTAACTGCTGCATTGATTGAGGATATTGATGTGGCTGAACTTGACCAGCTGGCCCTCCAACATTTGATGAAGATATATTCTGCCCTGCTAACTGGAACTGTTGGGCAGATGATGAAATGAATGTCTGGCCTGGTTGTGCTGGGATAATTGGTCGAAACTGCAGCAGAAAGATTTCAGAGATTCAAACCAACTCTACAGACATATAATAGAATAACTCCACCAAATATCAGTACAAATAGAAAACCAAATAAAACCCTGCAAGAATCAGCGAACCAGAAATTTGAAGTATGAACATACATGGAAACGACCAAAAGGGCCAAGCACTAACACACCAAAAGGGAAGGGAAAGAGTCCCAGGAATTTTTTAAAATATAATAATAATTGAACAAACAAACTAAATATCTGAGCTCAAGTCAGCAAGTGTAACCAATAAAATGTATACAAGTACTTCTGCACACATACAAATAAAGAGCAAAAATCAGAGATGTCTAGTGAGAACTAAGTGAGGGTTCTCTTACCTGTCCACCTGAGGACTGAGACAAATTTTCCATTTCAGAGCATAACCGAACGTCAAGCTTTGAGCATAAAAAGGTAACTAGAGATCACAATGCAAACAGATCAGCTAGCTAACTCCCAGTTGAAGCCCACCAAACGCAAGCAATAGAGACCGAACTGCAAACAACTTAGAAATGTTAGCTAAGAATAACTAACTGGATCTGAAGCTATGTCCAATCAAAAAATTATCGAATTTCAATTTTCCAAGGGTAGTTTCCTAGACGATGGAATATGATATTAGCCAACTTGTCTACCTCATACTCCACCCATGACTGGGTGGCTAAAGTAATCTCCATTTGCATGCCAGTAAAGCAAAAAGTGCCATTCAACGTGCCCTACGAAATTATTAAAGAAAGGGGAAGGAGAACTTAGAAATATGTCAGAATTTCGTAAAACCGAACGTCTAAATAAGTTATTTACGACGCAAAAGCCCTTATGGTTAGGCATGGAAATGAACAACAGTTAGACGGTCCAAATTAAACCACGAAGAAGCGAGTACACAACTGAACATCTTATCCCATCATCCTTCTTGTTTCCTATACATCCTAAACCTCCAAATTCATAATTGGCTGAAAATAAATAAACCAACCACATGCGGCATGGATGAGAATATCACCGCACTCTTCACTCTCAAGATTAACAATCTCCAAGAAGTCACAACAATGCCGAATAACCAGAAAATTGGCATGATGGAGATTTCAAGAAAAGAAGGACACAGCGGAAAAACGACAGACCAATTCCCAAGAGACATAAGTTTCCTATCAAATGAGTGTAGGAGAATACAATTAGCTCCTCGATGCCTCTACAAAGCCGAATCCTTTCTTCCACTAGACTCCACTTCCTTGAGGAAACCCGCGATTGTCTTTAAGAATATAAACAAATATCAATATTTGTAAAGAACCCACTTCCTCGTTAAACATGTTTTTTCAAATCCATTCCCTTTGCCCGATTGTTTCTCGGAAACTAGAGAGACGATGCAGAATCCAATACACCAAAGCGCCTAAAGAAAGAGAGAGAAATAGATTACTCACAGCTATGGCTGTTGTTTGAAGAAGCAGTGGGCAGAATGGTAGCGCCAGAAGCAATACTGGTAGCGGGATAGGAAACGGAATGGTCGGATCACGGAGGTGTGGATTCAATCGAGATTTTAGGGTTTAAGCGAGGAAGTGGCAGAGAGGAGAGGAAGATGAAAACTGATCGAAAGTACGGAGTAGAGGGGGAGTTTTCGGCGGCTAAAAATTATTTACCACACTCCGGAATTAACCCCTTGGAATTGGAATTGTGGATAATTCACATCCGCCGATCGTTATATAATGGCCTCCACCGGTCGGAGCCACCGTTCGCCGGTCAAACCTTTTGCTAGCTGTCTTTGACCGCCAATTTGTGTTTTAAATATGAATTATGATCTATAAGTTTTTTTCTTTTAATTCTTATAGATTTAAATTATAAGCTTTCGTATGACTCTTACAACTTTTTATTTTGTTAAACATTTGCAATTTGGTATCTGATAAGTAATTTTTGTTCAATAGGTTTTTTAACAATATATTTTTAAACTTTAAATTTTGTATTTAGTTAGAATTTTTATTTTTAAAAGATTTACCAACCTTGATCCAATATAAATTTAAAAATTTACTCAAAATTTAATTTTATATTTAAATAAATTATTTAATTTGAAAATATTGAATATATTAATAATATATTTGATACTTTTCAGGGTTTATATAAAGATATAAACTAACTAATTTCTGTTTGTTCTTATTAGTTTATTTATTTCATTAACTCCTTTTTATGAATATTTTAAATTCTTTTAGACTTAGAATATTGTTTTAAAAAGTTGTGTTTCCATTTTTTAATTCGGATAAAATTTTCAATGTTTTTTAACAAAAGATTAGGGGTATTCAAAAAATTCTATGACTCTAAAAACCTGTCAACCCAATCCAACCTATATAGTTTGGGTTGGTTATAAACTCATTTGAGTTGGGTTGAGTTCAAATAAATTAAAATTTTTATGGGTTTGGTTGGTTCATGTATTCGCCTAAAACAACACAAACCAATTCGAACTTATTATTTTTTTTACTCATGTTACAATTATATATACATATATTTATTTTAGTTTTATTTAATTTCATTAATTTTTTTAGATAATTTATTCTCCAACAACTTCTAAAAATAGTTATTTTATCACTTTGGAAATATGAATTATCAATCTTAATTCAATATATCAAAACAACTTAATCAATTTTTATGTATTCATATTTTTCTTTTAAAACAAAAATTTTAATAAATGAATCGAGCACCCAAACCAATCCAACCCAAATATTTCATGGTTAGATTGGATTGGGTTGGGTTCAATTTTTTAACAAGAGTTATTTGGGTTAAAAAAATTACAACCCAAACAATTAAGTTGGGTCTAAAAAGTCCAAACCAACCCAACACACTAACACTCCTACAAAAGAAGACAAATATTCTAAATAAAATTTAGAAAACAAACATGAGATTTAAAAAAAATCAATTTTAGTTTTAATTCTTATTAGGAGTAATGAGTTTTTATTGTCAATCTGTGAACCCACCGAAATTAATATAGTATTTCTTTTTTTTTTTTTTTAATGGATGATATGCCTGCCAAACCAACCCATACATCTAAAATACATTTTAAAAATTTTCAAAAAAAAAAAAAAAACTGTAAAATCACTCTAAACAATCAAAAAAGATGTCAAAAATGAGTTTAGCTCGATATAATTGAGCTGACTTTTCAACTTAAAAGTGGGAGGTTTAATACTTCATCTCACAATTGCTGCACTCAAAATAATAATAAAACAAAAAAAAAATGTGTCGTTATAGGAAAAAAAAAATATTAGTTTAAAAAACAATTTTGGTTTATGAACGAACTTCAGGAACAAATTTTAGTCTATCTAGAGTTTAATTGGTAACAAGCTCATGCAATTCATACCCAACCTTTCATCAAATATAAGTGATATTTATATATATACAAAAAATTTGCAATCCTTAATTTAATTTAAGACAAAGTAGTATAGGTACACATATTAATTAAAAATTAGCAATATTTAGGTGCATCTAAAATGCAATCATTTTTTAAGTTTCGTATTTTATCATACACTCAAATAATAAATTAAAATATTTATAAAAAAAAAAAAGTTTAAAAAAATTATATTAGGACAAATTATAATTAGATAATTGAGTAGAATATAAACAGAGGCAGATCTAAATATTTTTCTTAAAAGTTTAATCGGATGAAGTTAAAAGTTGAAGCTACCCTGACAAGTTCACACATAAAAGCTAGGGAAATCCTGTTCGCTAAGCCCCCAAAAGTTTAAACTTCATCTTTTCCTTTACACGCTTCGTTTGGAAACAGGGGAACTAATCAAACTATCATCTCGAACCGCCGTCAAGTTCTTGCAAGACAAATTACCAAACAAGTTCATCGTCATCCACCCTCCAAACCCAGATTTTTTCTTCTTCAACTTATAAATCTTCTCATCATCTCCATTTGTGCACTCTCTGTACGCCGCAAGAAAAGGGTCTTCAACGCCCCCATGTTTCCGCAGCTTTCTGTCGCCGTTTCTCGCCGGAGTACAGGGCGGCGGCCGCAGCTGCTTCTTCAACAAATCTTCGTCATCAAGACGGCAGTGCGGCGGCGCCACCGCTGCTTTGCACACCCCTGGTTTATTCTCCCACGAGAAAGCCACTCTGCCTCTTGAATGGGTTCTGTTGTTGCAGGCCATCCCTCACCCTCGATCTGATTAATTTTGGGTTGTTTTGAAATGAAAGATGCTTTTGTTGTTTGGTTTTAGTGGATTTATAGGTGAAGGCCATTCTATTCAATTGATTTTTTATGTGTGTGTATATTTATATATATATATATTTTTTTCCAAACGGCAGAGGTTCACTAAGGACAGATAGATAAAAACAGAGAGATGAAGGTGCGGTGGCTCTGTTGAAAAAGTAAATACCAACGTGAACTGCCCCACGGATGCTCTCGCACAAAAGTCTTAATTTGATTGGTATGATTTTTTCTTCTTTAAATAGATTATACTAGAGTTAAACTCATATCTCAACTACAAGTATGCCCAATAATTTTACTAACATAATTAATTTAAGGTTAATGGTTCTAATTCTTCATATTATTAAAGTATCATACTAATGTTACCTTATATTTTGAATGATAATTAATGTCTTATTTATTGAGTTATACTTGAATTAATAACTATAAAAACTAAGTTTATTTCTTTTAAATCACAAAAGATGAAATTATAATTAAATACCTATATGGAAGTTAATCGTGGATGTTAAACTGGTAATTTAATCTATTTTTATTCTCATTATAAATTGAGTCACTCACCAAATTTTGTATTAATTGATCTTCACTTGATTTATAAAAGTTTATATGGTTAGAACATCAAATTCTTAAGATTTCGAACACGACCAACCTCTTATTTTATCTCTTATAAAAACAAAAAAAAAAAAAAAGTGATACATATCCATAACGCAGTTACATGAACTCCCCATTTCAATCAACACCATAACCCTGCGACCAAATCAAACTTTAATTATTAGACATTATGATATATTTATGGGAACTCTATTCAAATAACAATAATAATAATAATAGAAAATAAAAAAAGCAGCCAAGAACAAACAAGAATTTGCAGTTTGTTTTGTCTTGATCTTCATTTTAATAAAAAGTTGACGAATTCAAAGGCTTATCGAAGCATGGGAGTGGACTCGGTAGAGAGAAGACAAACAAGCAAAGCCACATACCCATAGTTATGCGTTTTTTTTTTTTTTTTTTTTTTTTTGACAGACATTGTTTTTTCCATATTAAACGGGAATAAAAAGTGATCTCATAATGAACTCCCTCCGTGTCTTTTAAAAATAATAAAATAAATAAATAAACAACAACAGTTAAAATGTACCTTAAATTGTATCTAATCTCATGTCCACCCTCTTCTTTATATGAGAAAAATTAAATGTCACATGATATATTTCTATTAGGACTGCACCCAAACAAACTTTTTCTATAGATAAGATAAATATCTTCATGTCATATTATATTTATATGTTTTATTATATTTTAAAAATTGATATCCTCCCTACCTTCAACAAAAATTTAACTCTTCTTTAGGTAGCTATTATTTATCAGACCATACTACCTATGTAATGCATATTTAACAAGCATCATTGTGAGTATGTCATTGAAACATACCACTTTGTTATTCGCTTACAATTACACATGAGCATAGCTACGTTTAGTGTATGACTTTGAAGCCACTAGTTAGAAAGAATGAATTGTCACATATGTTCATAAATATATGACATTAAACAGTCATTGTAATTTTGTTATTGGAATCAACTAAAAGGCTTTATACCAATAGAAACGTTGTCTCTCATTTATATATTAATGGTTTTGACACAACTGTATTTACTAGTTATATATATTGTAGATTTTAGAGTTGTTTTCAAATATAAAAAAATGAACCAAAATATTTACAATAGCAAAATTTCACTGTCCATCTACGATAGATCGCGAGATAGACACAAATAGTAGTTGTTTATTGTAGTCAGTCTATCGCAGATAGATTACGATATTTTGCTATTATTTGTAAATATTTTAAGCAGATTGCTATTTAAAATAAATTTCCTAGATTTTAAACCTATGTTACATGTTGTATGATAATTATAAAATTAGTCAACCACCTAAATTTGTACATTAATACACATATACATATATTATATTCTCGTGAATCATGTTTGAATGTAATTTTTTAGAAGTAGGATGATAAGTTTTGGTTGTTTATTAGTTCATTTGTTTATTATTAGTGAGATCGGACTTTGGGCACTCAAATAAATGTGAAATAGCCGATATTGTTACGGCATTTTGTGATTTGACTAGCTGCATATATTTAATATGCCTCGTTACTAACTAAGAGGAACTTAAGGACTTTGAACATTTACTTTATCTTGCAATAAAAGAGAATGCCGTGTGCAACAAAATGTAGGTAACATGTGAATTGAATATCAAAATTTTTTAGCGAAGCACATAGATCTAATTGGGTTATATTATATTTAGATTGACAACTGTCATTTTTCATTTTTGTCAAGGATGTGTTTGGCAACGATTGTATGTGTATGTAACAATTGTGCTTCTAGTTACTTTTTTTATCCAAATATTTTCAAAATATAAATCTTTATATCTCATTTGATATCGTGTATTTTTTTTGTACTGTGAAAAGTAAGTTTATAACTACTACTTGTGAGTTTCACTCTCGAGTTTATTTGTCTTGTCATCTATATCTTATATATGTTTTCAAAACTCCAAACTAAGTCTTGAAAAATAAAAACAAAAAGCTAAAAATTTAAAATGTTTTATTTAGAAAGAAAAAAAAAATTCGTATAAAAAATTAGTGATAAAATATGTACACTTTTCAAAATCTAAACACGAAAAATGAAATAGGTATTAAGGAGGGTCTTAGTTTATTATTTTTTATTCTAGAAAATATAATAGACAAAGTATCATTTTACTGTGTTTATTTATAAAGTTGTGTACGAAATATTAAAAGGTCAAATATAACACACTCACTTTGAATATATAATTTTGTAGTAGAAATAATATCTATATTAAATTACAGAAAACTAGATTATTACGAGATTTTAAGACTGAAATTCCGAAATTAATTATTTTTATTTTCAAAATACAAACACACGTAGAGATTGGGCTTCAAAAAAAAGAAAGGAAAAAAATGAAGCGCAACACTTACGCGATAACGAAAAAAGTCTTCTTTTGATACTAGGGCGTTTAACACCATTTGTGGCAGAACCACCAGTAACCGGCCGACGGCTCATGGACGGGCCGTCTGTACATTTCTTGTAGGCTTCAGCAAAAGGATCCCTCTCCTTCGAATCATCCGATTTACAGCACCTGAAACCGAAAGACGACGCAGAGCCGTCGGAATAAGCTTCAAGCCACAAATAATGTTTGGCCATCCTCGCACTCTCCGCCCTGCAACATGGAGGAGAATAAGGGATCACCGAACTGTAGTTACCGGAAAGCCTAGCGCTCTCCGAGCGGCACGGCGGCGAAGGCAATTTCAAGATCGATTCCTCGAACAAGCTTGCCCTAGGGCTTGGTTGCGATTGGGGTTTGGGAACGCCAGGCTTGGCCTCCCAAGAGAACGGTACGTTGGTTTTGGTTTGAAGGAATTCAAAATCAAACTCGACTGGATGAGAATTCGCCATGGCAATTGAAAAACGAGTGCGAGTGTGTGTTGGGTTTGCTGGATTTCTTGTGTTTAAATGCGCAATTTCAGGACATTTTGGGGGAAATCGAATATTGATTATCTGCAGAAGAAGATATCTATATTAGCTATCGGCAGCTCCAATCGGGCTTTCAAAAGTTCAGAAATTGGTAGTTGACGAACTTGTTCTAACGAACTGAAATTAACGAATCCAGTATTTTCGGCATGTGGTTTCAGTGCCAAGTTATCCACATTTTAACAAATTAATTTTAAGTGTTGATTAAATTTAGAGGCTTTTGGGTCCATTTAACACCTAAATAGTTTAATTTTTTTTATCACCTTCTCCTACACAGAGAAGGAAAATATCAAATTAATAAAATTAACAGCACAATACAATACATGATTCCATGAAATTTTGCTATATTTTATTTTATCATTTAAAACAATTTTTTAAAAATAAATTGGTATGTCCTGTTGTTATTTGTAAAGGAGGAAAGAAATCATGGATAACATTTCTAGCACTCACATGCTAGTGGAGCATTCACACTATAAATCTACTTTCATAAATGGATCACAATTTATTTTTAAAAGCATGTTGACACATGATAAAGAGAGGTGGTATGAAAAATTTTCTATACTGCCGTATTATAGGATTTTGTTTTCTTTAGCATGGAACTATTTGCACCTAGGTATTGCTCTAAAATAACACATCATTTTTAAATTTAAGATACCATCTAAAAATATATTCTAAAATTTATGTATTTGTTTGTGCCACCTTTCAACTTATTTGTTTGTAAAATTTTGTAAGCTACAAATAAAAATGACAACAGGTGGGGCTGGGGACGCACTCTCTATTCGCGTGGGAATTTTTCATCCATATTTCTACCCCATTTCTTATTTCGGGGAGTTGGAGTCAGTGTCGAGGAATCTCCGTCCAAGGATATTGTTTCCACGGAAAAATTTTTATTTTTATTTATTTAAAAATCAATTTAAAAAATGGAGAAAAAACCAACTGATAGAACAGAAAAATAATTTTGGGAAGGAAAAGAACCCTTAGTTTTGCCTCTTGAAAAAATGATTGGTGGCGCAATTAAATTGCACCACGTGGCTAGGTTGCAGATGCACTTACAACTGAGCATGCGGGTAAACTTTCCTCTTTCTATCTTCACAAATAAGTAGATTAGTAATTTTGTTACACTAATTTGTCATATTTCTCCTGAAAAGCATTGTAGACCAAACAAAAGTACATTATCGCTTGAAGGTGAGTGGCAACGATAACAACAAATAATCCAATCTAGATGTCAACGACCACAAACAAATGCACGATTACAGATGAAAAAGATGAGCGGAACTTTTTCTTTCTTTCTTTCTTTTTTTTTTTTTTTTTTGACAAAGTAGAATGGAAGAAGCTCTAGGTGGGAAATTTGTTAACCCTGACAATAACATTCAAGGATAGAACAAGCTTATTTTAGTATGAAATAATGGTCAAGTTTGACTATAATTTATTATGTTATTAATTTTTTTTTTCCATTTCAATATTTTATAGAAAACAATAACTTTAATTAGAAAAAGGCATTTCAAAATTACTTCATATCCATATTTTATATCATGTAAAATAAAACTAATAACAATAATTTATATCGGTTTAATGTGGTCAAGATAATATATGTTGAACAACTTATTAATTTACTCTTAATCATTTTTTCTAACTTAACAACATGAGTAATTAAATCGATCCTATTCGACTTAAGGATCTATTTGATTTTGGTTTATTTTATTTTTAGCCACAATATTAAAATTTACTTCTTGATGATTTTAGAAATTTTAAAATTATATATATATAATCAAATTTTTTAATGTTTGGACAACAACAACTAAATAATTACATAAATATTACGGTTAAAACTTAATTAACAGAAGTTATCGATTGAATAGTTTTTTCTTCTTCCTATTAAGATCTCATTTATGGGATAATTATAGAAACTTTCGACTGTATTTTTTTTTATCAAAAAAAAAAAAAAAAAAAAAAACAAACAAACATATGTATGTTTTCTTTTGAAATGAAAACCCAACATTTTAATTTAATCACTCATTGAAATAAATTTTAAAAACAAAATATATTCAAATTAATTAATCAAAACAACTAAATATAAAAAAATAGGAAATTTATTAAAAATAGAAAAAATATCAAACCATTTACAGATACAGATATATAAAAATTTTACTGTCTATCAGCGATGAACTGTGATAAAAGTCTATTGTGGTCTATCGCTCACGTAATAGAAGTTTATCACGATCTATCCCTAATAGATAGTTAAATTTTTATATATTTATAAATAGTTTGACTTATTTTTCTATATTAAAAACTAACTCTATAAAATAATTATATTTATGCTGGTTGGAAGGAGACAAAATTTCTGAAGGAATTTGTTACTAAACTGTGTCTATGAGGGATGAATCTGAAATTTGATAATCGGAGCCAACGTACTAGCTCCACAAATGTGTAATACTATTATAAAATAATAGTAATAATTGTACTCAATAAAACATCACACAAATCATTTAAAGTTAAGTTATTTTAAATTAATAAATACACGTGCACGTGCTAATACACTAATATTATAAATAAGTGTGTGATTTGGCCATTTAAATTAAATTTGATTTTCAACTAAAATTATTAGCGCAACAATTCATACCCAATATACCTAATAACATTTTGGAAAGAAAAAAACTCTCAAGCTAAATACATTCTTTAACATTATTTTTTAACAATTCTTTGATCTAACAAGCACTAGGGTGTATGATCAAACCTTCAACTTTAACAAATAAGGTCATGGTCATGTCCATTAATATTATTTTTAATATTTTCTAATTAAAAAATTTATTGAATTATCTATTATAATAAACTTTTAATTCATGTGTATATATATAATAAATCAGAATCGGCTTTTGGATATTTTTTAAAATTTAGAATTGCAGGCCCAAGAATAAGAATGGGTCATTAGCCCAACCCAAAAAAGGCACTTATTATCTGCTTAAATACCGATTATTTGACCTATGTATCCAGCGTTGGACATGGCAACTGTCTACCTTGTGTTTTTGCTGAAAATCTCCTGATCTCTGTAATGTCGAAGCTGTAAAAAGTAAGTTCTACAATCTACCTTCTATACTTCTCTTTAATTTCTTCCAACCATTGTACGTTTTGTCCAATCCCCTCCCCAGGGTTTTGCCTGCATTTCCATTTAGGGTTTTAGGGCTAATTCTCTATTGGATGAATTTCACTTTTAGCCGCTTTTATACCCATTTTTTTGGTTCTTTATTGGTGATGGAAGGTAATTATAGAAACCCCAGTTGATAAAGTGTTGGCTTTTACTGGAAACTAATTTTTAGAATATTGCTCTTTTATTTTTCTTTTATGATTGATTTGTAATGTTTTCGTCCAGAATTGTAGGTTAAAGTGACTTACTCTACTGGTTAAAACCTGTGGAGCAAGCAACGGAACAAAGAATGAATATGAGTACTATTAGGATGGAAAATAACAATGATCAGTGTAGGGGCAGAAAGATTTTTGTTGGGGGCTTATCAGCTGAATTGACTGAGGATGAGTTTAAAACTTACTTTGAAAAGTTCGGTCAGATAACCGATGTAGTTGTGATGCATGATAGTGTAACCAACCGCCCTAGAGGATTTGGATTCATCACATTTGATTCTGTAGAATCTGTTGACTCTGTTCTGCAGAATAACTTTCATGAGCTGAATGGTAGGCGTGTGGAGGTGAAGAGAGCTATCCCAAAAAAGGGAAACTACAATGCTGGTCATATTCCCAATGCTAGAACACTGGGAGGAAAAAGCCCTCTTCCTAACAGGGATGTTCCTTTCCCTTACCCATATTATGGTACTGGTTATACAATTTATCCTGGTTTTACACCTTTTCCGCATTTTGGAGGACCAGGAGTTGATTTGTATGGTTCAAACTTCTATGGGAATTGGTTTCCCCCTAGCTTTGGTAACATGGCTTCCGACGGCGCATGGTGCAGTCCAAATTTTTTTGGTGTTGGGATGTTTCCTCCACCTTACAGAAATTTTCTAATTTCTCCATCATTCTCAAGCAAGGGGCTCTCAGATACAGGGACTGGAAATGGAATGGCAATAAGAAACGGGGAGATAAAGCAGAAAACTTCTGGAAAGCGAAGTATGTCAGCGGATGCAGTGCCATTTCAGATCAAAGACAAAACTTGAAGGGATTCTTGAAGATATGGAAACTTAATCTATAAGTATTTGTTATTGGATTTGCATCTTACATAAGGGCATTTGATTTGTAAATTCTGTCACGGATAGAATTAGATCTATGTCTCATTCTTTCTACCATATTCTCTTCAACTTCAAAACTCTCCCAATGCTTTTTTACTTTTCTTTCTAACTTTCTATGGTGCTGACTCCATGATCCATTCGTAGAACTCTAATCTTTGTAATATAATTGTTTTTCGTGATTCAAACTTCTGCTAATATAATTGTTTTCATGATTCAATCTTCTGCTAGGAATTTGGGTTATCCGTCTTGTAAATGAGTGATACATGAATCTATATAAAGGAGTCTTAATTTAAATCGTTGTTCCTTTTCACTGCTTCCTAAACAGGATACAAGGATCTCTATTTTGAGGTTGGCAATGCTTGTGAAGATACTTGTGGGCCAAGACAGTGAGCACTTGAATTTGGTATATTTGAGTTCTTTTGTCATGGGCTTGTGAAATATTGATTGGTTATCGATTTGCTTTAGGTGCCGTTTAAGGTATTATAAAGATGATTGCATCATCTGCAAAGGGAAATTTGTTTTGAGAAGTCCATTTGAGCTTAAGGAATTGGTGTTTTTATATGTTAGCATTATTTAAAAAGAAAAAAAAAGTTTTTTGTTTATGGAAAAAGATCAAAATCGGAAAGAGTTTTTGTTTATTGAAAATGATCAAGATTTGAATGAGTGAGATTGAATGGGATGGGTAAGGTTAGATTTGGGCATGTCACCGCCACCCCTTAGGGACAGTGTGGTGACAAACCAGGAATGCATATTCAATGGATCGCAAAACTACACATCTAGAGAGTAGTTATATGCCCTAAGCACTTAGTGACATTTTCAGGCAATCGTTCAAATAGTTATGAGAGATAATTGTGAAACTATTATAAATACTTGTAAATAATACTATTATATTTGGAGTCTCGAATGTGCAATAGGTTATCGGCTTTATGTTTCTAACTTTGGTTCTTTTTAATCCTAAAGCTTTAAAAAAGTTATCATTTGATCCATCAAAATAAAAAAAAGTATAAAAACTAAAATAAATCAGAATTAGTATTTTAAAAGCATAGGGTCTAAAATGAATCAAAGTTGAATACCAAAATGAATCAAAACAAGTATTTAAATCTTTTCTTTTTGTTTGTTTTTTTTTTTGTCTTTTGCTATTTAAATAATGTCATAGATTGTTTAAAAAAATTGGTGGTATTAGGGCTTTAATTTCTCGTGTGTTAGTATGCAGACAGTTGTTGGCTACTCAACCACCAACTTTTGAAAAGGAAATAAAATTCAGCTTTATTGCCATTTGAGGTTAAAGAGGCCGTCTACATGGCCTGTCTGCCCTTTTTAATATAGCCATTTTTTCCACTTTTTTATTTATTTATTTATTTAATATATCAACTACAAGGTTAGCGAAATCTGAATTGATCTATGTCAATTATCATTATAAGTGTATTAGGTTTAACTTTTCAAGTGTTTAGTTTTGAAAATAAGTCACTTTGAAAATGTTGAAATGTTTGGTAACCATCCAAAAATAGAATTGAGAGTTAGATTGCATTTTTCAAAAAATACTTTTTTTTTTCAACAATCCAAACAAACTAAGTAAGCTTACATGACTATTAAAACTTCTATTCATAAACATCAAAATTAATTTAAAACTTGCATTATTCATTAATTTATATTATGATGCCAACATATTAAATACTCATTCTAAAAAAAAACATTTATATTATTTTGAAAAAAGTACCTTTAAGTCTCCTGATAATTAAATAAAAAGAAATGTAATTTGTTGGGTATAGTTTAGCTTGATAACATATTGAATAGATTAGCGAAAAGCTTATTTGTCCTCCAAAAGTTTAAGACGTGCCTTTTTAAAGCGGACGTCACAAGGAAGTGAAACCCATAAATTTTGCATTTTAAATAAGTATCATTAGAGGTGTTCAATTTTTTGGCGGCCCAAAAGTGGAAATAGGACACAAGAATAGAAACCAATAATATTTTTAATATGATAATATTCATATATTAAAAAAAAAAAAATCTTTTTATTCACCAACTAATGGAAGAATCAACTTCTAACATAGGTACGAGATCCTTAGAGTCCAAGTCTCGAAACCTCTAGAATTTCTTGGAACTTAAAGAAAGCCTAGGATATTTATGGATATTCTTTGAGATATTTATTTACATATACTTCAACAAAATTACAATAGATAATTCTTTCTCCACTTGAATGCTCGAAGAGCTATAAGTCAAACATTCTACAAAATATACAATTTCGAAATTCACCCATTTGAATTAAAAGCATGCAAAACTAGTATTGTCGAGACTTGCCCAAGGCTAAGCCCAAGTCTAAAAGGTACTTGGAGGCATAGGGAACGAGCACTTAGCAAATCGAGTTTGGACTGATTAGTCGAGCCGGTGAATTATGTACCAATCGAGAAATAACCGAGCGTAGCATTTAGCACCCTACAACAATGTTGCACCAGAAACAACCCTGACATCACTAGAGCTATATGTATCCTACCACTGTCAGGAGAGCCTTGAAATTACTTATTGTGTGCTTAACTGAACTATATACTCCATGTACTGACTTAGGTATCAGAGTGTGGTACGTTCGGCACCACGCAGTTGCTAGGACCTCTCTTATGCAGATTAACTTGAAAAGCAAGACTAAACTAGGAGCACACCGAAGGTCAAGCCCACAAGGAATCCGTGCAATGACAACGAACACGGGTGAGATTCAAGCGCGAACAAATCTCTTTCTTTTTTTTTTTTTTTTTGAAACAGTGAAAAAATCTAATTTCAATTTTGAGAAACCAGGGTCTTTGTATTGTGTAGACAACAAAGTAAGCTGCCATGCCTCCGAACGTCAAGGCTGAAAGTCGGGAATGGCGGAAATGGGATTGACCCCATCTCCACAATACTTTTGTTTTTGTCCAAATCCCATAGCCATTGTATACAACAGTGTTTGTGACCGGCTACGTTCTTGTTCTTGTTGGATTTTCTGTCCACACTTTTCCCTGTTGAATTTCAAGTTGCAAATCAAATACCCCATCAACAATTCAAAACACAGTTTGGTTTCAACTTTAAACATAAAATAGATTTGATCCTTTGAACTGCAAGGGGAAGAACACACAACACAACACTCTGCAAACACCTAGTACTGTACGAAAAGACACCAATCTCAGACCTTCAGCTCGTCAAATCCATCAGACCTGCTCTGTACTGACCCTCTGATTAAAGCAACAAAGAAAAACAATGAAACCCCAAACCAAAACAATGGCTGCAATAAAGAGATGATGCCCATTTTGGTTAGCTGACCCCCGCTGGCCAAACTCTCTGCCCTTTATAAACTCCTAGATTTAGCAACCTTGTGTAATTGGAGAGAAAGAGTCTCAAAAGCCATTGAAAGTCAATTCTCTTCAGCATTAACGGAAAATCCTGTGCTTTTCAGAACACTAAATTTGTCATTACAGAACACCCATCTAATCTCTAATTTGTAATTCTTTCTGAATTTTTTGATCTGGGTTCTGTTCTGTAGTTGGAGGCTTGAATAGTAATTTAATGACGGTCCAACATAAACTGTATTGTTTGTTAATGACACGGATCTCTATGTACAAAGGGTATTCTCTCTCTTACTATTTTTTTTGTTTGTTTCATATGTACAGAGATTGGATTGGGAGAGTATATGCATTGTTCATTCTTTTCTTTCAATGACCTATGCAAAACTTAGTTCTATTAAGAGAGAGGGAAAATTGAATCATGAACTTATTTTATTTCCAATGATTGAGTTGCTTTGCTTCAGTATCAACTTGCAGCAAAAACACAAGAAACTTTTAGAGTAAAATAAAAGAAGAGTGAGTGAGTGAGGGAGAGAGAGAAATGGCTATGGAAGTTACTTCTGAGTCTCAGCAACATTCTCACTACCATTACCATAGCCAGGCAAGTTCAGCAGGAGTTGTCTCTAACACCATGTCAAATAGCTTCTTAGCTTCTCACCACTCCAATGGAGATTTTTATTTTTCTCCCTTGTCTGTAATGCCACTTAAGTCAGATGGGTCTCTTTGTATCATGGAATCAATCAGCGCATCACAACCTCAAGGTTTGTTTCTTTCCTCTTCTGTCAAAGCTTTATTGTCATGAAGCTGTTTTAAAGAAATTTCTTTTTACTTTTTGATGCTCAGAAACATTGCCAAATATCTCACCAAAATTGGAGGACTTTCTTGGTGGTGCAACTCATGGAAAAGAGGCCACAACTCTAAGCTTAGACAACATATATTACAATCAAAATAATGAGGTTGATTCAGAGAGTCAACATTCTTTGGATCTTTTTAAGCAACAAGAGCAAATACATATTCTTTTTCATTCTCAGCGATATTATTCTGGACTACTCCAGTATCCTACTGAGGATCCTAACAAGGAGTCTCATATTGCAAGTTGTTATTCTGAAATTCAACAAGATATGGAGCAGCGGATAAATGGCTGCTGCTTTGGAGGGATGAATTGCCAAGATTTGCAGCCACTTAGCTTGTCCACGAGTCCTAGTTCTCAGTCTAGTTGTGTTACTGCTCCAAGCCAAATTTCTCAACCTGGACCAGCCACCATGGAAACAAAGAAAAGGGCTTTCGACAATCGAAAGCAGTCGGTCCATCGGAAGTCAATCGACACGTTCGGACAAAGAACTTCGCAGTACAGAGGTGTGACAAGGTTGCCTAAAGCTTTTAATATGTTATATTTGCTTTAGCACAATTCATTACAAGTTTGTGTTTTTCTTTTCTATGTTAGTAACATTTGGGTAGTTCTTTCTTACCAGGCATAGATGGACTGGTAGATATGAAGCTCATTTGTGGGACAATAGTTGTAAGAAGGAAGGTCAAACGAGGAAAGGAAGACAAGGTTAGTCATATTTTAGAGAATGTTTTTGCCTCTTATTCAAATCTATGTTCTAACTTTAAACCATTTCCTTGTTGTTTGTCATGTTCAACTTCATTATGGATGCTGCTTAATTGAATTGTGAGGACAACAGTGTATCTTGGTAAGCCTTTGTTGAAGAATTTTGCGGTAGGAAGTCAATCACATGGAAGTTTATTGGTAGTTAATTTGAATTTCAGGTGGCTATGATATGGAGGAAAAAGCAGCAAGAGCTTATGATCTTGCAGCTCTCAAGTACTGGGGACCCTCAACACATTTAAACTTCCCGGTATGATATGATTTATAGCGTTATCAACCAGTTTCGGTTTTCAGAATCCTTATGATAAATAGTTTTTTTACAGCTAAAGAACTATCAACTTCAAATTGAAGAAATGAAGAATATGAACCGTCAAGAATACGTTGCACACCTGAGAAGGTAATCGAAAGTTTGACATTATTGTTTCAGTTTGTTGCCTTACTGTTAGCTCTTCATATGTCTTCGTAGATAGTATCATTTTTTGATTTTGGGTTTTGTAGGAAAAGCAATGGATTCTCCAGGGGAGCTTCCATATACAGGGGAGTAACTAGGTGTGTGTTTATAAGATTCAATCTATGCTCTACACTACTTTTCTTTCTGCTAAATACTGCCTCATTTTGTTTACTAGATCAATCTTTTGACTGCTTTTTCAGACATCATCAACATGGGAGATGGCAAGCTCGAATCGGAAGAGTCGCAGGGAATAAAGACCTCTATCTTGGAACATTTGGTTTGTTGCTCTTGCTACTAAATTTCGAACTGTTAAATTCTTGAATCTAATTTCTGATATGTTGACACTTTTCATATTCTATGTCTTGAATGTGCTGATGATGCATAGTGTTTTGGCTCTTTTTTGTGTTATCTTTAGCTGTGTTCTTTGCTAGATATAAGTCTACAACACTTGACCAATCCAATTTCTTTAGCAGCTTTGTTTGTCCAACTTAGCTTCTTTACATAACAATGATGTCCAGGCACACAAGAGGAAGCTGCAGAAGCATATGACATAGCAGCTATCAAGTTTCGCGGTGTAAATGCTATTACAAACTTCGACACGTCAAGGTACAATGTAGAAAGGATCATAGCAAGCAGTAGCCTCCTTTCAGGAGAGTTTGCGAGGCGAAACACAGAACAAAAACCAACCAACACCATCAAACATAAAGATCCAAAACAGAACATTGATAAAATTGATGATCCCTCGAAGATATCAAACAACTTGGACCGGAAGGTGGTATTCAACAACAACCCGATATTGGATCCAAGTGCAATGGTTGGATCCACAGACCAAAAGTGCATGAAATCGAGCGGTTAAATGAATCATGTGATCCGAGTTGTCGACACCAAAAGTTGTAATCAGGTAATGGTGAATTTTTCAAGCAAGTACAAGGCTCACTTCCCCAATGCTTCCTCTGCTGTGAGCAGCAGCAGCAGCTCAAGGGAAACAAGTCCTGATAAGTGAAATGCCTCATCCTCATGCTCCAATCACCCTAAATTTCTTTGCATGTTTGGAATGATGCCTGAGACAAAGCTTCTTTCAATGTCTTTCTTAAATGTTAGAAAACATTGTAATGAATTCTAATCCAATCCAATGCAATTCACCTTGTTTTCCTTGAATCTTTTGCCTCAAAATTCTAAAAGATTTTGAACAGTTAAGAAAGGACTAAGTAGGCGGGAAAAAAGTTACATTCAAGCAACGCAAAAATAATAATTGAGTGTGCTCTCTCTTTTAGTTTTTTCTTTACTGATCTTTTTTTAATGGGAAGTACAAATCCAGCTAAGAGCCATTGCCAATAATGCAAACAGGCCATGGCTTTGATAAAAAAAAAAAAAAAAAAAAAAGGCCATATTTTTGTTCTCTCTTCTTTCTTTTCTGTGTCTCTCAATCTGCAGACCCATCATCATACCCATTCCTGCTTTGGTGTTGTTTTGTTTTTTACCTGAGCCTTTGGTTAAAGGGCATACAAAGCAACCACTTTTACTTTTCTTTATCCAACCAAAGATTTTGAAACAAAAGTCTCATCAAGTGAAGAAGACTTTGGTTTATTCTGGGAATTAATAGTAAAAAAGGAAAAAAAGAAAAAGAAAAAGACAACTGGTTTGCATAATACTGTGTTATGTGTATGCTGTTAAAAGCAAAAATGGAAGGAGATTTGTTGAGTATTTGAAATCCCACTTTTGCCATAATTTGTTGGATTATTGGAGGGATGGGGTCATCACCATCTTGCTTTCTTTGTGTAAACACTTGAAATAGATGTGAAGTGGGTCTCATTGGTGGGATTCCCACGTGTGTAACTTCTATTTCTGCACGAGTGACCAACTGTCATCTCCATTATTTTTAAACTGATGTATATTTTTTAGGATGTCTGAAATTAGAAGTAAATGAAAAAAAAAAAAAAAAAACACTTGCATTTAGACGTGTGTTTGGACAGAGGAGTTGGGTGGGATAAGGTGGGGTTATTTGGTCGAAGGAGGTTTTAAATTTTTAAACTCATTCTGGACTTACGTCTGAACAACTTCACTTTTTATCTCGAACATTATATTATAAGTTTGTATGTGAAGTATACTTATCTTTGACTCTTTTAAGTAGTTTATTAAAAATATTTGCTGGAGATCTCAAATTTGGGGAGAGACTAAGTTGAAAAACTAAGAATTGGCTATTCATGAATTTCTATATATGAAGTCTAACAAATAATATTTCGTATTCATTGCTTAACTTCATATTCTCTCTCTTAAAATATATAATTTAAATTAAAAGAGAGTGGAAAATGTTCTAAGATTTTCTTCAAAGCTCCTTTTTTTTTTTTTTTTGATTAAATTAGTCAACCCATAAGATATAATCATATAATAAAGGAGTTGGTTGTTTACAGGTTGGATATGCAAATCCAAATTCCAAAGTCGGTGTTTGATTGGGTTTCATAATTAATATTTCTAATTTTTTTTAATTTAAATTAATGGAATTAAAAGACAGAGATCTAAGACAGACCTTAAAACAGAGAGAGAGAGACATTTACCATCTACGGATATCAACAATTATTTTATTACATTTTGGTGCATTTACATTATTATAAAAATCATATAAAAAAAATGTTAATACATATTACACACAAGTTAAAATATATCCTCTAGTAATATAGTCTACTGCAAATTCTTTTCCATTGTGTTATATTTGTAAATACTTTGAATATAATTGCTATATTTGCCAATAGTATTTAAATTATCAATAAATGTAAAAGAACTTTTGCTTTGTTTAGAAAAAAAATATAAATGTAAGCATCTTTCAATTGATCCATAAGATAAATTTTAATTTGAAAATGTAGTTGGAATTGAGAAAATATGGGATAATCTAATTAATTTTTTTTATAATCTTTTGAAGTGGGGTGGGCCCAGTAGCATTTTGGGCCAAAAGTGATTTTCGGCCCATTTGATTAGCCTCGTTATCTCGTCCCAAAATAGCCAATTGCTTTCCCGCTCTTTTTAGGGCCGTCACCCAGGACAATGCAGGGCTACTAATGTAAATTACCCTTTTGAAAATCTTGATTAATTTTCGCAAAATATACCATTAGCAAGACATTTTTACCTAATTTTAGCCCACACTCATGAACTAATTTTAGACTATTTTTTAAAAGAATATGAATTATGAAAAGATGTACACTAAAATTTAGAAACATGATTATTTATATTAGTTCATAAATATACATTTCAAAATCTCTAATATAGACCACAATTATAAGATAAAACCATCTCACAAAAAGAAAAAAGGAAAAAGAAAGAGAAGAGAATCTATGTACCAGAAAACTTTCAGAAGTTTTCATCATTATATATCATGGTAGTCATTACAAAATCACAAGGCATTTTATTATAACCAGCCTCCATTACTCATAACCACAAACGCCTCACATCTTTAAAACTCCCATGAATCACCTGCAAAAATTGCCACATTATTAGTTTACTAATCTTCACTACAAAAATCCACATTTCCCAACTGTTAACAAAATTTATTTCTTTATATGCCATCTAATACAATACCTAAATAAATTAGGTCATGTTTGAATTGAATTTAGAAAAATTGTTCTTTAAAAAAAAAAAAAAAGTTAAACACTCGAAAATGTATTATCCAAACACACACTTAATTTACTAATATCTTTTAACCCAAAAAAATAATAATATTAATAATAAAAAGAGTACATAGAAATTAATGTTTGGTATGGTTGCCTGTGTTTCTAGACTCATCTGTAAAACGGAACCCTCAACACTTATATGGTACTCGAGTCAACACACTCTAAAGCTTAAGTTAGTATCGAATATGATTGGTGTTGAGTTGAGGAGGATGAGATTACAAGCCTATAGTATAGTTAGTATGACATTGGGTTTCTGTGTGTTTGAGGGAGGAAACGCAGAAGGGGATTGTATGACCACCTCTTTTAAGAGTTGAGATGCTCCTCAAGTTGGGTATGATCAGAGGTTTGTGATCTTCGCACTTCTCTTTTGACATTTGGGCGCATTAGACTTTTGTGATACTGTGGATGAAAAACAAGATTTTGGGATATGTAAGAATCTTTAACACCACAAACTTATTCATAATAATCCGGAGAGAATATACATAAAATTGCATCCTCAAAAAGAGAGATGAAAAATTAAAATGATTACTTTTCAACACAGCCATGATTACGCATTACGGTTTGGTTTGTTAGTAGTGATAGACAGAAGCTGAATGTTTGAAACCAACATTCTTACAAACAAAGCAAAGATTGTCCATTTTTTTCTTTTTTAATTGTTTGTTTGTTTTGTTTGTATAAATGGAATGTAAATGCAGAATAGAAAAAGGGGTATAGCTGATCTCTATCTCTAGCTTGTGGATGTGGGAACATTCAATTGGGAGTAGTTATATATTATATGATTATATTTGAAATTTTAATTAATTTTATGATTTTATCTCATGTGTTGAGTTGATGGAGGAGTCTTATGAATCCTCCTTTTTCAATACTCTTCCTGTTACATCAAATATGTTCCTAACTTCTAACTCACATCATCATCATATCACATATACTTTAATTTTAGTTGGTTATGAATTATCACATTATGACATTCTTTTTATTTACTTGATTTCATTGAGATATAGTGTCACAGTTGATATCAAATGCATACAAGAAAAAAAAAATTGTTTTATTGTACAAGAGAAACAGTCATGTTAAATAATTTTTTTTTTTTTTTTTATTTATTAAATCAATAAGTTCTTTTGTTTACCTTGAGAAACATGTATATTTAGATTTTTTAAATTTCAATCTAGTTTTATATTTTTAATTTCAAATTTTTTTAATATTATGGAAGTATGATACTGTTTTTCTCCCAATATTACTTTGACTTCATAAATATTAATTAGTGAACCTATATGTATGTCGATAAATTTTACTCTATTTTTAAAAGTATGATGTGGCATATAATAAATGGGGTATAAATTATTTTCCTAAAATACTAAAAAATTTCTATATATATACACAGAGGGACTTCAAAAAAGAAAAGAATAATAATAATAATAATAATAGACAAAAGAAAAGTGGTTTAAAGTTTAAAAAATCCAAATATATGAGTAATAGTATTATTCCATTGCTTCCCAAATATTTTTAAATGAGTATCCTTGACAATTGAAAAGAGGTTTTTTCCTTGGAAACTGTGAACACGAAGATCTTTCATTTAATGAAACAAAATCTAATAGGTGCAGACTAATAATAAAAAACGACTAGAGAAATATAATGTTGTAGAAGTAGAACTTATACTTTGTTACCAAATCCTATTAAAAGAAAGGTTATATTACAATTTTAATTCATAAAATTTTTATTTGTTTGATATTTCAACTATAAATTTAGTTCTTAATTTTTTTTTTTTTTAATTCTTCACTAACTAAATAGACACAAAATTGAAAATCTATGATTTTATCAGATAAATTATTCAAATTAATATTTCCTTATCAATTACTTATACAAAATTCAAAATTATTAAGGATCACTTATTAAACGCACTAACTTTTTGAACACTTTTAGAACTTCGAAAACCAAATAGACACACCTCACAATTTAGAAGATAGAATAAACTTGTAATTTAACCTAAAATAGATATTGAGTCGTTTTTATGGGTATAGTTTTAAATTTAAGACCGAAAATGAGAGTCTGGATGAATAATTGTAGAGTACTTTGGTGCGCCTGCCAGAGCCATTTTGGTGGGCTAATATGAAGAGATTTTTTAGAGAGTTTTTTTTTTTTTTTTTTTTTTTTTAATTTGAGAAATCAATAAATAAATAATACATTAAATGTAAAATAAAAGAGAATCGATACACAAATTTACGTGGTTAACTAACAATGTGTTAGTTAGGTTCACGAGACAAAATGAGAACAATTTCATTAGAAAGAATGTTACAAAATTACAGAATAGTAGTACTTCTAAGATTAAAGAGTTTATATAGTGTATTTCTCTAAACTCTAGGATCATAATTGTAAATAACCATAAATAATTAAATATACCAAATATGAATTATGCTTAGTTTTTCAGTACTTGATCATTTGAAGTGGCAACAACAGATTCAAAACATTCCAACATAATTAAACCTCTTTAGTGATAAACGGATGAACTACTGTACTAACGAAATTAATTTAGGCCCTGGTTTGTAACCATTTTTTTTTTTTTGAAAATTAAGTCTATAAACACTACTTCCATCTTCAAATTTATTAATTTGTTATTTACTTTTTTTACCAATGATTTAAAAAATCAAGCAAAAATTTGAAAACTAAAAAAGAAAAAAAAAAGTTTCAAAAACTTGCTTTTATGGTTGGAATTTGGCAAAGAATTGAACTATTATAGTTAAAAGGGATACAAATCAACCTAATAGATAGAGAGAAAATAGACTTAATTTTCAAGAAAGAAAAAAATGAAAAGTTAGCGAACGGGATCTTAATTAACCATAATAATATTTGTGGTAAGGGACGTAAGTATGAGAAATGAACGTGGTTGCTTTGTGGAAAGAAAAGGAAAAGAGAAAAGGTTTGTTTAAAAAGTGTGATGGGATGAAGCATCAAGCATGGGCTGAGATTAGCTTTGTTTGTAAAGTAACATGTTTTTAAACTAAGTCCCACTCCCTAATTAATTTATTATTATATATTATATTATAAATTTTGAACATTTTCCCCAACACCATCAATTATTTCCGTTCATCAACCTCGATTTTGACATTATAGATTTCCTTTATCATTCACTAAATTATCTCACCCATCATCTTCTCTTCATCTTATGTGCATTAAAATTCCAAATTATTACTCCTAATCATTTTGTTTCATAAAATCAATTTCCAGGTTTTACAAACTTCCTTACGTCCCTGACATTTTACTTAAATTTGGTAAAAATCAACCTGAAAAATACACAAAACTTCTCCCCCAAACTAAATTTCTATAACTTAAAATCTATTCTTCAATCCACTTTAACTCGAAAATACATTTTCAATCTTTCAAAATTAGTTTAGTTTTTAATTTTACACTTTTAAATGTAATTTTCTTATCATTCAAATTAGTTTTGAAGAATTAAAAAAAAAAAAAAAAGATTTCTACTCATTTTAAAATCGCTCCTAAACGGACTTTAGTATTTGTGGTTTTGTGTGGTTGTTTATACCCTATACAATGAATTCACTAATTCCACAATAAATTACATATAACTCAAATCTTATAAAATACATAATTTATTGTTATACATTTCTTTCTACAAAGGTTGATATTAAATTTCAACCTAATTGATGTTCAATGTATTTTTGCCTCAACTTTATCCAAAGTTTTGGTATTAGTCCCTTAAGTCCAAAACTACCTTTTAACACTATTCGCAAATTAAAAATAGACTATAGAAATTAAATTTTTTTTCAAACTCTCCACATTAAAAAATCTGTTCAAGTACAAATTTATGCTTATGAAAGAACTCGTTTTATGTTTTTTTTATTGATTAGTAGAAATAGGATTTTTATAGGAATTGAGTGATAGTTGAAGATATATATTAAAAATGTAGAGAAATAACATAAACATATACTACATATTAATATAACATAAGTCTACATCAAAGCTTTTAGAGATGTATAAAAATAAAATAAAAGTTGGCCAAAAATCCATTGAGATTCTCGTTTAATGAACCAACCCATCATTGATACTCAAAGTGGACCACACAAATTGCACGCCTCAGATTAATTTCTTCTCCCTAAAAACTAATCTCCACTTTTCAACTCCCATTTAATTTCTTCATTCAATTTTTTTTTTTAATTTTATTTTAAAAAAGAAAAATGTTAGAAGCTAAGTAGAACTAATCCATTCTTCATGTTGGTCTTGTCATATATTTTGAAAAGTCGAGTCTATAATTAATATACACGATCAACGTGGATGATTTATATTTACATACTCACACATACAAGTCGTAAATCTAGAAAAAATATATAGAGTTAAATTAATTCATTCTTTTAACTTAATAAAATGTTTTTAGTAAGTTGACCATAAACTTTCAAAGTTAGTATTTTTTTTTTTCCTTATTAATAAACTTCTAGGTACACAACTAATAGATTTCTATGATTTATTCTATGACATTAATGTCACAAATTATTTGACTTTGTTTAAAATGAGCCTACAATGTAATATTATTAACAAAATCAACTCCAAGAACCTATTTAATAATTAATAAAGATTAAAACGAATGTAAAAGTAGAAGCGTTATTAAATTCTTTATAGTAAAAAAAAAAAAAAAAAAAAAAAAAAAAGAAAAATGAAGGAAAGTTTGTAGAGATGTATTAAAATATCTGGATGTGGGGGATTAGGCGAATGTGAGAGTAATCATTGAATTGATATTGTGTTTTTAAGATTTAAATCTGGAAGAAATTAAAATTAAAAGGAATGAGAAGAGAAGAGAAGAGAAAAGAAAGGGCCTACACAGAGAAAGAGGAATGATTTGGAGTGAGAAGGCACAGTGATAAGTTTGATGTACCATCACAATCATTCATCTTCTTTATAATACTATTGACTAACCACTCGTACTTCATCTGGGCCCTCACATCAATCGAGATAATTCATGTTTTTTTTTTTTTCCCACAAAAATAACAATTCAATTCCATTATTATTTCTAAAATTTATTAAATAATAAAAATCGTGTAAATATGTTAATAAATAATTTTCTTATCTAATAAAATATCAAAAAAGTAAATTAGAAAAATATAGAATAAGTTTAAGATTTATTGAGAGTTTAAAAACTAAAATTAAACAAGTTATATACAAATCAAATGATATTTTAACTTTTTTTTTCTTTGAAAAAAGCTTAAATTGCACATTTAGTCCTTATAATTGGTTTAAAATTAGAATTTAGTTCTTGTGGTCCAATCAAATCCTCCTAAATAATTCATAAGGTAGTGATTAAATTCTAAACTTTTTCTAAACTAGGGATGAAATTCATATGGAAATGGGATCCATTTCCATTTAATAAAAAAAAGATATATATATATATATATATATATATATATATATATAATATTGAAAAACATCTTGAAATATATATATATATATATAAAAAAAAAAAAAAAAGTTTGTGACCTGTAAAATTGTGATTAACTTACTAAATGGGGTGATAGACATAAGTGGGTATGTACCAAAAAATAAATATATGTTTATTATAATATATAAAGGAGAAATTTAGGCATTGATATAGGAAAGAGAGGGTGTTGACCAAAAGGGATGGGGTTTGACTGGAATGGCTGGCTGGCGATTGGCTGTGGTTTGAAGATGCAGACAGCAACTATAGCTGGAAACGGTAGAGCAGGACAAGCAAGTAAATTTTGATGATTAGATTCCAATATTCCATATGTTGCTAACCCCAAAGCACCCTAAATCAAAAACAATAACACACCCACATTACATATTACAGCTGTTTCTTTTATTAAACTAATACTAATCTAATACACTACACTACACTCCTTTTCTTTTTTAAACCTCCCCTTTTCCCTTCCCATGCTTTCCTTTAATATCCTTCCATCATCTTTTTTACAAATATTTAGCATTTAACACTTACTTGGAGAAAAAAGAAAGGTTAAAATGAGAGCATTAATTAAAACATAAAGTTGCAAAATGAGGTTAGGTAGAAATGATAATGATTTAGTGTGAAGAAAAGAGAGGAAGGTTAGTTGGGCAAAGAGGAAAAGAAAAATGAGTGTGGAACAGCAAAGAAGTGTCTTTTGGAAATGGAGGCAAATGTGTCAGTTAAATAAGAGAAAGTATATGAAAGGAAGAAGCAAGCTTGGGCTTGAAGAGAAGAACATCTCCCCCTTCTCCACTACTTCAGTTCTCCTATGATTAGTATAAGAGAGAGAAAAGAAGAAAAAAAAAAAAAAAAAAAAAAAAAAGAAGAAGAACAGAGTAATTTAATGCAAAGCTGCAGAAGAGAGATTAAAGTAGAGGAAGATAATTTTTATTTTAAAGGGAAGAAGAAGAAGAAAGAAAGAAAGAGATTAGGTTTATGCAATAATTTAGCATCAAGAGCAGTTGGCATTAGTTATTGTATGTGTGTCTTTTAATATCATACATGTCACTTGTTAAGGGTAGACAGGTGAGCAATGTCTGAGTTTTCTCTCTCACCTTTCTTTGTCTTTGATCTATAAAACTTGGAATTTTATGCTTCCTTTGCCTTTTATGCAACAAACCCATTTAGTGAATTTCAGTTTTTATTGTCCAACCAAATTCATTCATATTCAAAAACCCTTCAATTTTAGAACACTCTCAGTTTTCCCCAAATTTATTGCCCTTCAATTTTGGTCTTTTCTTGGTTAAAGATACGAGGATATCTAGAAAGCCTTTCTGCAACTTACCTTTCTCTTTTCTCCTCTCTTCAAGATCTTGCCACCTTCATAACTTCACCTCTGCATAGACCGACCATTTTCATTTTCCTGATAATTTGCAGAAACCCCTTTTGACATTTCTTTTAATTCTGATCTAACAAGGAAAAAAAAGAAGAAGAAAGAAGAAACCCTTCTCTCAAATCAATCATATTTTGGTATTTGATTGGATGGAGAACTTGGAAAATGTTTTTCTTCCATACCCAAAAGTGAAAAGGGAATCTCCTTTCCTTTTACTGCATTGATGAGCTGTTGCATAGCTAATGTCATTGTTTGTTGTCTACTTTATACTCTGAAAGGTTCACTTTCTTGTCTTCCCCTCAAATATAATTTCTTTTTTTTCTTTTCCTTTCCTTTTTGCATTTCAACACAGCAAGCTTCTTCTACACCTTCAAGAGGCTCTTCTTCTTAAACATTCGATTTCTTTCTTTCTTTCTTTTTTTTTTTTTTTTTTGTTTCCTCTTTAACTTTCGTATTCATGGGGATGCTGCATTTGAGAACCTGCTTTTGCTTTAACGTCTTATAAAAGCTGCAAGGGCTACATTTTGTTCTTTGTTTAGTCTCGCAAGATATCACCTGCTCAACTCTGGTCAAAACCGCCTTTCCTCTTTTAATTTTCCTTTTTTTTAAAAAAAAAAAAAAAGTTTTTGTTTTCCCTTCATTGGAAGTAACTGTAAACCAACTGTTGTAGACTGGGGTTTGGACCGTTTGATTAGCTCTTGAATTTCAAAGGGGGAGAAAAAAGATGGGTGATCTCGAGAATGATGAAATGGGTTTTAGGAATTCGAATGAAGGGTTAATGAATTGTCCATCAACAATGGCGATGGGGTCTTTCTATGGGTCGGGTTGGGATCCACTGGTTTCTTTAGGTCAAAGTGAGAATTTTGGGGCAGCTTCTTCAATGGTTTCCTCTCATGGCGAATTTTCCAATTCTTTTCCTGTTGTTTTGGAGAACCATGGAGGGAGTGGGACTGCACAACAAGGTGTTCAATATCCGACAGATTTGGAGATGAGTACGAAGTTGCCATGTTTTGGCAGTGGGAATTATTCAGACATGTTTGGTTCTTCTTTTGGTCTTGCTGGGCAGATTCTTGGTGGGTGTTCTTCAAATTACAGAAATGCACAAACATCACAAGAAAATTTACCATTATCTGGTGAAGAAACTGCTGTAGGATCACCAAATGGTAAAATCAGAAAACGAGCTCTTGATTCCACTTTCCCATTTAGTCCAAATAAGGTAATATTGATGAATCTCTGATCCCCTTGTGTTTGTTTCTTCATTTTGATTGTGCAAGTCATGGCATTAACTTTACTTTTTTTTCCTTATGAAAGAAATCTGAAGTGAAATTGAAGAAGGATGTTTCTGGAGACAGTTCCAGTACACAAGAAGAGAAGAATGCAGAAATGGAGCAAAACTTAGGTGGGAATTCACGTGGTAAGGCAACTGGAAAACAAACTAAAGAAAAATCTAATAATAGTGCTGAAGCTCCTAAGGAAAATTACATTCATGTTCGAGCTAGAAGAGGGCAAGCCACAAACAGCCATAGCCTTGCTGAGAGGGTAAGTTTCTAGTTTTGTTGCTGCTGAGGTTTGAACTTTTTAAGTGAAAATTTCTTGTTTAGTTATCTTAGATGTGTGAAACAAACACTTTGGTCAATAGGTGAGGAGGGAGAAGATTAGTGAACGGATGAGATTGCTTCAAGAACTTGTTCCTGGATGCAATAAGGTTATTGATTCAATTGATTTCACGAGTTTCATTTTGCCAGTTGAAGTTTGATTCTTACTCAAATTCGGATCTGATTTTTGTATCTAGATTACTGGGAAGGCTGTAATGCTTGATGAGATTATCAACTATGTTCAATCACTGCAACAGCAGGTTGAGGTATGTGTTTAACATTTATAGAATTAGAATTGAATGTTGCAATGAGATATGAGAATTAGAATCAAAATAATAAGGTATAATCTCAAATGAAGTTGTGTGATTATACTATTCTGCAGTTTTTGTCAATGAAACTTGCTACTGTCAACCCGGACGTGAATATCGATATTGAGAGGATTTTATCCAAAGATGTGAGTTCAGAATTGTCTTGGCTGCTTAGATTGTGTTAAATTTAGTCTGATTCGGTTTAACTTCTGTTTCGCTTAGATTTTCCACGCACGAGGCAGCAATGGAACTGTTCTTGGATTTGATCCCGGGTTGAGCGCTGTTTCCCCAGTCCCTCCTCACCGAATGTTTCAGTTTCAAGGGACGATGTCGAATATGGCAACCACATCCACACAGTTTCCTCCTTTGCCTCAGGTAGTTAACTTGGTGAACCTCTGAATGATGATGCAACTGTTTTGTTCTGTGTTCAACAACATTAATTGAAAAGGCATTTACGTACAGACAATGTTAGAAAGCGATATTCAAAGTCTTCTTCAAATGGGATTCGACTCGGGTTCGGCCCTTGACAATTTGGGACCAAACGGTATTGTTCTTCATAATCTATTAGCTTTGCATTATTAAGTTCCAAAACTAGAGATGTTTGATCTATAATTTATTTGGAAATGACAGGGCGGTTGAAACCAGAGCCCTAAGTTGTTGCAAATGAAGGGGGAAAAAAGAAAAGCTCAGTTTATTCCTTAAACAGAAATTCAAATGTTTTGAAGTTGACAAAGAAAAGAAAAAAGAAAAAGAAGATAAAATTCTGTATAGGATTCAGTTTCTAACTATTGTTCTTCGAGTTTTAGCAGAAGAAGATGGATTAATAGCAGAAAAGGAATGTAAATTTAGATTTTGTGGGTGAGGCTGATGAGAATTGGTTTGAATTGGGAATTGTAGATTAGAGTATGAAATGGAAGGTTGAAGGTATTTGTACTAGTTTTTATGGAAATTTTCAAAAAACAAGGATGAAATCATCTAATCCTTCTTTTGTTATTTGTTTTCGCAATCATAATTGGTATGCTTTTGTTATTTGAGACTTAATATTTATTATTAGATTGGAACCAGTGGTTAAGGAATATAATTACAGTCCATAAAGTATATATATAAGTTGCTACTTTTCGTATTAAATCATTCGTGTTTACAACTTTGCATGCTTTAAAACTTTCAAGAGTTGAATTGTAATTACATCATCCTACCATGAACAATTTTTTTTTTTTTTTTTTTTTTTTTTTTTTTTTTAAAAAAAGAAAATTTACTAATCTAATATACAGGCTGATGCAATAATAAAATTCACATTTGCAATTAAGTGACTCAATAATTTGTGAATTAACTTTTTTTTTGGGCTGTGAAACGGCCACACGAACTATTATGATGTTTGTTTGTTTGTTCTATTTTCTTTATTATTGTTGTTGTTATTTTGAGGAATTTTTCCTCGTTTTTGGTACAATTAATAAATTTACTCCGTGATGTCTTCATGCTAAATTTTTTTTATTATTTATTTATTTTTATATCCAAATGATCAGAACTCAATTGGATTAATAGTTGAAATTTACTTCTTGATATTTTCTACTAATATTTTCGGTTTATAAGGTTTGCTGTATTTGTTTAATACCTAAAGATTCTATGAATTTCATGAATTTGTCTTCATCCATTATTTTTTTTAAACTTTTGATAAATCAGGGAGATATTGTGTTCAACTTCATGCAATGTTATCCTTGAGTTTTCTTCATAATTCAAGTACACAAGTGACGGAGAGTATTAGGTGATATAATTAAATTTGCTTTCACTCATAAGCTTAAAAGCTTTATGGGTCAATCGGTGATTTAGCATAGTATCACTTGTTGGATCTTTTTCATATTTCAAATTTACGAGACCTTTTTCACTTATTGAGTCTTCTTTATACTTCAATCCCAGGAGGAATTAATCAAAAATAAATAAATTACACATATATTTTTGTTTAGTGTGAGATGAGAATGAGAAGAAGAGAGGATGTGTGTGTGTGTGAGGTAGCTGAGGCGGCAGCGAGATGCGATGAATCTATTAATAAACTTTTTTTGTTTTTTTGTTTTTTTTTGTTTTTGCGGAATCATATTTTTCTTTCCCCTCACCGATTCATAGATCATTAAATACGCTATTTAATTTTTCTACTCTTTTTTTCCCTATTTATGTACTTGTCTTCTTCCTTCTTTCATTTATCTCTTTCACTCTACACTTATTTATATGAATTTAAGCTTCTCAAATCCTATTTATGTACTATATTTGTCAATGTCTGACTTTCAATTGTGGTATAAGGTTTAAAAAATAGGAAGCGGGTCTTATAGTCCGAGGTCAAAGCACAATACAACAAACAGAAGAAAACGGAGATAAAATCGAGTTCAAACATCAAGTTTGGAGCCAATTGTAAGATGGGACTTATTAAAGATTAGGTATAGATGTCTCTTATTTCTTTAAAACTTGAAGATAGTTCTAACCTATTTTATGATAAGTCTAATTTTTTGTTTTTTTATTAAATTACCTTTTCAATCTTCGAGTTTTAAAGAATATGTGCTTTTGGTTGTTGAGTTTATAGAATTTTATTTATTATGACTGAAGTGAGTTTAGCTTATTATAGGAGTAAAAGAAAAAGAGGAGAAAAAAAAAAAAGCCGATCCTATAAATGATAAAACTAATTATTCGGATTTTGATCCGTGATTTTGATCCAAAAACAAGCAATTTTCATACTTTTTTACCGCACTTTTCAAGTTTAAAATTAAGATTATAGTGGTTTAAATTTGAAAACACTAAAATTTTATACAACTTAACATATTTAAAAGTACGATTTTCTTTCGTTTTTATCTTGTTTTTCGAAGGCAGTTGAAATCTACTTTTTTTTTCCAAAAGTCGATGAAAAAGTGGAAGTGTATTGTTTTGTTCTTAGCTTGCATCCAACCCTAACGCTTTTAAGTGTTAGGTAAATCACTAAACTCCCTCTGTACCTGTCACACCCCCTCCCGGATTACCTACCCGTCCTGAAAGGGAATGTGAAGACAATAAACATCACCCCTTTTGTGACGCATATTGTCCCATCTTACATAACTTCCTGTGAACACATTTATTTATAAACATTCATAGAACTTAATGAAACTATACATGCTCATAACATCACATTACTCCCTGTACAGGGTACACGGTAATCATATAACATAATTTACTTTCACATCCATCATGCATTGTACAAAACCTCCCTACAATCCCCACTCAAAAACCACTAAATCTACATGCCATCCACATAAGTTTATATACAATGTACAACTCTTAGACTTGATTGTATTTTGAGAACTCGAGACTTAGGCAGGGTGAGCTATAGTAGGCTAAGCACCGGGAACATCCTTGCTACCTGGGGGGAGAAAAGAAAACATTGAAAACGTAAGCTAACAGCCCAGTGAGTGACCAATCTTTGTAAAACGGACATTTATTGAAAACAGGCATGCTACATATAAACAGATAACAAGGATTTAACATATAATTCAACTATAGCATACTTTTCCACAAACCCATCAATCACATAAATCTAATTTCAAATCATACATGATTGTTTTCCAAAAGAAGTGATACAGTAACCAGTTTGGTTTTTCAAACTTTTCCCTTAGTTGAGGCGGAGCAGCACTCAACGCACTCAACGTCGAAATCATTCCTGGCTCAATGCGGAGTAAACTCGACGCGCCAGTCGAATCAACCTCTATGTGCACATAGGAATATGACGGGTTGCCCAAGTACCTTCTCCATGTCCTTCAGTACTGGGCCCGGGGAAACTCACGTGCCTTCTCATGTCCTTGAGCACTGAGCCTCCTTTAAAACATTTTAGAACCCGTTTACATAAATAGTTTGTACAAAAATCCTTTCATAGAAAGTCATACAGATCGTTATTTGATAATATTTCATAAAGAAAATGCTTTCTATCAACTTTAGAAAACGTATAACATGCCTCGTAAATAATGCAACCAAACATTATGCATTTTAAACAATTCACCGCAAAAATCATATTCCATAAGAACATTTTTATTAAAAGTCGAATTGAAGAATAAAGGAGTCACTCACTACTCTTCCTAGGCCTTACGCGGGTTATACACTTTCCATATTTCTTCCTGGCCTGCAAGAAACATTTACCTTATGTTACTTAACATTAAATCTCCCCCTTTTCCAAACTAACATCATAAGCGAGAATCCTAGCGATACTACCCAATAGAAGCTGTTACTAGCAATATTTGATTGGGCGACACTAGCGTTACCTTACCTTAGCAACGACACCTAGCGATATCTAGCGAATTTTGTGAGACGGAAGACTCCTTTGCGTCTCAGTGACACTTGTCTCGCTTCCAGTACTTAGACAGCGCGCCGATACTTGGTTCTTAGCGGCACCCCGCACTATGGTTTCTTCTTTTCCTCTTGTTCTTACTTCAATCTATTAAAAGTCATAATTTTAGACGGATTTAGAACTTCTTCCCTTCTACAAACTTATAGAGAATTTAGTTTTATAGCTTACCTCAAAATTTCAAGGCTTAACTCCTCTTCGTTCTCTCGTTATTCCAAAATCACTTCATGCTGCTCCAGATTGCTTAACAATCTTGTAAGTGCTGGTTTTCCCTAAGGATTCACATCATTAACTTCAATTTTAGCTTTACCATCCTTCACAAGATTTGTTAGGAATCATGTTAACTTACTGACCTCCAAATTTCAGCTCTAAACTCGGCTTCCTCTATTCGTTCTACCCCAAATATCAGCCACTGCTCAGTCTATGCGACTTCAATCAATCCTCTGTTCCCGCTCCGTTTTCAACACCAATATGAGTAGAATTTCGCCCAAAATCCGCAAGAAGACCTTTCTCAATCTTCTCCTGAAGTTTGTCTGAAATATGGAACCGACTTAAGCTCTCGAAAATGTATTTAAAATGATTAAACATTTAATCAATCCAACTATATATATACTACCGACTTAGCCTTCACAAACACCAAGACTTGTGTTGCCGACTTACCCCTCACCCGCAGGCTGGCGCAGGGTTCTCACCTCAACACGAGGCACTCATGTTAGACTTCTCCTCCAATACCTTCCGCAACTAACCACACCCAACGCATGGTGTCTTCTTCAACGCCTCCTATTTTAATGCATACATCCCCGTCATACAACACTATTTTCGTCGCGTCAAGACCACTCTGTCTTCGACTCGGAGCGACTTCATCGCACGTCTGTCTTCAACGCATCGGCTTCAGCGCATAACTGTCCTCAACGCAGAGTGAGTTAAACGCATGGTTCAAGCACATTTCTTCCCCCGCCAAAATTACTTATCCTTCGACGCGGCAGCTACTTCAGCTCACTACCCTCCGTGAGTCAATCCACAACGTAGGGGCCTGACCAACACTTAGCCAAAATTTACTTTCCAAAAATTCTTTGCTCTCACTCACGGCTACTCCTCCCCTTGCAACACATAGCCACAAACGCATTGCTGCACTCCGACGCTTGGTATCACAAGTCAGTGCTTACAGTACCGCTTTCTCTCTAAGCAGTATTTCCCTGAGTTGCATAGCAATAAGTCCGCACCATCATTATGTTAAGCCAAGGCATTTATAGCATAATATAAATAAGCCTCGCTTACAACTTGAGCAATTCTTCCCGTTGCATTTACGTAACTTCCCTCTTGTATCAGCAAACCTTCACCCATTAATACAACACCAACATTATTTGGTTCTAAATTTAGAGCTATGCCTATAGTACCCTCTTCAAATTCTACTAATTCACCTTCCACTACTTCATTGTAACCATAAATACGAGCAATGTCGTTGTACCGGTATTTACAATTTTTTTACGATTTTGACTTCTCTATTATATTGCTCAATATGTTCACTAATAAATGGTTACTATGAGTATTTTGTATTTTTATTTTTGAAGGAAAAAAAAATGCCTACAATGGAAGGACTAATTAGTTATTTCTTTCGTCCCAAACATGCCAATTTTAGCATTTGAGCTGAATGAATTTTTTACCATAAAATTAATGAAATCTCCGTAATAATAATGTTACTCATTTTAATTTGATATACACAATCATCTTACTTTGCTTAAGAATTTCATGCATGTACAAAATATTTAGACTTAAAAGTGAAATTCAAAATTAAATAAGAATGTTTTATTGATTTATTTATAAGGTATATCTTTTTTATCCGAGGTTGAATTGATCATCAGAAGAAGAATTTGGCAAAAATTGGGATACATTATGGGAAAATCAAACTTTCATCGAAGAGAAACAAATGAAAGGTTTTCATCATTCTATACATGCCAGATCATTAATTAGTAACTTCATCCAAGCTCCAAAAAAAATCCTACTTGTTTCAAAATTTCTCTTTTTAGAATGGAATATTAACGGAAACTACCAAATTTTAATAACCAAATATAGCCAATTAAAACCCGAATGATAACTATTTTGTATTGAATTTTTGCAACCCGAATGATAACTATTTTGTATTGAATTTTTGCTTTTGAAGATTGTGTTTTTCTCCTCAGAAAGTTTCTTATGTGAAAACACATATTAATCCTAAACCAAGATTAAAAATTTTTTAAAAAAATAATAATAACTATTTTTAATTTTCACAATTTGCAAATACACATAAAATAATAATTTCGAAATCTTTGGACTTTTAAAAGTGGTAAGATATTGTTGAATTTTTGGAAGGTTGAAAGGTATTTTTGAAATTTTAAAAAATTTAAAATCATTTTTTATCCAAAAGTACCAAGCTTTATAATTTAGCCAAAAATAATAATAATAATAATAATAATAATAATAATAATAATAATAATGAATTGCGTAAGAATATCAGCAATGAATTTCATTTGAAGACAACAAAAAAACAGCCGCGTGTAGGCTGCGAGTCCGCTCCCAACAGTTCGGTGTCATTTTTGGAGTTTCTGTCACAAATTTTGGATAATTTTGAATTTCAAAAGCACCAATCACTGCCGAGTCACTCCCAAACCACAGGAATGCCTTTTTAACCATTTTCCACTTCCAAATTCAAGTCCCAAATTGACAAACAAACTTTGGTTTGGTCGATATTTTTTGCCTTACCCCAACCCCAACCCCAACCAATAGACTTCTCAACCAATTCTTATTCACAAAAGCTTGAAAGCAACCAAAAGACAGTGAACTATCATTAAGTATAAACCAAACTTTTCTGTCACCTTCATCCAACACTTGACTAATTTCCTTGTTTTGATGTTTTTGATGTTCAAATTTTTCTTACAAAAGTATTGAAAAACAAACGAATTGAAACAACATTATGAGGCAAGAAGAAGAAGAAGAAAAAAAAAAAAAAAAAAAAAAAAAAAAAAAAAAAAAAGAAAGACCTACATACATACACTGGATGAGCATCGCCATTTGAAATAAGCGTCTCTCCAATATTATGTCTTTTGCTTTTGTCCTTATAATGCTCTCTCTTGACTGTATTGGGTGAAATGGACTCGACATTCACTGCAGGGATTGCTCACCAATTGTAGTTTTGAAGCTTTTCTGAGGCTCTGTTGATCTTCACTACATAGCCTCTTTTTTGCCTTCGACTTATTCCATTATAGTTATGTCTTTTTTCCATTCCACCATTTGTTTTTCTCTACCGATTTCCTTGTGTTCTTTTCTACAGAGTTCCTCCATTTTTACAAATCAACCTATCTGTTCGCCAATCAAGTCCAAACCGACAAGCAGGAACGAGATCCCCTGGAATAGCAAGAAGTAGAAATGGATCCCTTGTGCAGACAGAAGGCTCCGTGCCGATGCGGTTAGGAGGAGGAAAGCTAATGCCAGCTCTTTCGTGTATATTCTGTTGTGCTTCTTTCGCAAAGAAGCTTTCTTCTCTTGCTTCTGAATTTCTTCCTTCATTTCTTCTAGGTCGGGCGCTGAAGCTCCTCTCTGATGCTTTTGCTCTCTCTCTACCAAGGAGACGAGATCACCCTCCGAGGAACGGCCAGATTTCTTTGTAACAACCCATTCGTAGGCACTACCAAGCTGGAAGAGGCCTGAGATCATGGCATTGAACTTGGTGACTGACATGGTGTTCTCAAAAAGGAGGTAAGGGACAATGAAAGGGAAGGATTTTGGGGCAGGCAGGATGTTTAGAAATGACATGGTGGCCGGGATATAGCAAACGACCCAAGCGGGTAGCTCGGCCTCGGGAACAAACATTGTCATAGGTAGAATTATGCAGAAAAGTGTGAAGGAATAGAAGGGCAGTATCAATTTTCTGAGCAAAAAGAAGAGGAAGATCAAGTTGAACTTCTTCCATACACTAATCTGCATTGTATCAATTATATAGAACAACTATATCAGCAATTTGATTAAGAGAAACTCTATAACCAAAGAACAATTACACGATCGATATAACAATACCTTTGATCGAATAATAGCAGGCAAACAAAGGCGAAACAATTGCATTGGGCCAGAATGCCATCTATGTTGTTGTTTTCTATAAGCTTCATAAGATTCTGGTAGCTCACACTGGCACTGATTATGCACAAAAAAGTATATTCAATAACTCAGAAACACACTGAATAAACTGGTTACTCATATCATATACTGCACAAAGACTAGTACCTCAACATCATTTAGGAATATGAATTTCCATCCATGAAGATGAGCACGAACAGCGATATCCATGTCCTCGACGGTGGTCCTTTCTAACCACCCACCGGCATCCTCGAGAGCTTTGATCCTCCACACACCAGCAGTGCCATTGAATCCAAAGAAGTTGAGGAAGACACTGTTCACTTGCTGCTCTACTTCAAAATGGAAAGCTAAATTGATGTTCTGCAGCCTAGTTAGCAAGTTCTCATCCCTGTTCACAAAAGACCACCTAGCTTGAACCAGCCCCAGCTCTTCATTGTCCTGAGTGCCAATGAAAATAGAGTCAACAGTGTTCTAACCAGAATCTAATAACTCCGTCCACTACTTACAAAGAGAGCCTAAAATACCTTGAAATGCGGAACAGTTCTTTTAAGGAAATCAGGTGTGGGTTGAAAATCGGCATCGAAAATGGCAACGAATTCGTATTCTTTGACATAGCTACAATTCATGGCGGATTTGAGGTTGCCAGCCTTATAACCATCTCTAATGACCCGATGACGATAAATAATGTTGGCACCCTCTTGCTGCCATTTAAGAACCTCCTCTTTAATCAACAACTGGGTAGTTGGATCATCAGAATCATCAAGAACTTGAATCAGCAGCTTAGTTCTTGGCCAGTCCAAGTTGCAGATAGCAGCAATTGATTGCTGATAAACCTGAGAATAACCCACAAACTCAATTTTGTCAATAAGAACTAAAAACTAATTCCAATGGCAACAGCAGAAGATATTAAAAAACAAAATCTCACCTCTTTTTCATTGCACATGGGGATCTGAACAAGAACCATTGGGAAATAGCCCTTTTCACCAGATTCAAGGTCTTCATCTCCAGGTTTAAGAACTGGTTGGATTTTCTTGAACCGGATCCAGAAACAACCCAAACATAAGATTAAACGATCCAAGCTCTGAATGATGAACAGTATGATACAGGCATTGGCTAAGAACTGTAGAGGTGGAGCTAAATAGTCCACTCGAATCAATACCCACTGAGAGTAAATCCAACCAAAAGCTCCTTTGAAACCCCAAGGCGATGCCCAAAGGTAATCCAATTGAAGATTTGGAGTACCAAAATGCCAGCCCTTGAAGAAGGCCGCAATCTCAAAACCCAACAGAAGCACCGACAGCCATAGAAACACCTTGATACAAGAATAGAACCTGGTTTTCACAGTCGGGTTCTCTTTCTCTCTACCTCCAACAGTGACGTCATTGTCGGCGTCGTCCTCATCAGTCCGTCCAGAAGCAACACGGCGTCTAACGGCGGCGGCGAGGTCCACCATTGCAGAGCCAATGGAAGTTAAACAACCAGCGGCCCTGTGGGCTTTGAGGAGGAGAACCCACGTGAGTTGCTTAGCGTTTTTGCCTCTGCCTTTATCTCTGGTCCGACCCGTCGGCGACGACTCACCAGCGATGAGAAAATCATCCTCCGACGGACCCTCCAACTCAACCATCGACCAATTAGGATTCTCCATCTTGACAACAACAGGGGTTCCTCTATGACTGTCTTTTCCCCACCAATCAAAGGAGGGCGCCATTTTTGAAGTGCGATCTCAAAACCCCAGTTGAAGAAAAGCGATTTTCTTCTTCCGCCTCTTTGTCCCAAACCCCTCGAAGACCCAAAATTTCAAACCGATCGAAGAATGGGGAAATAGGCAGAAAACGTAAAAAAGGGCAACAAAATGGCTATGAGTCTGATCTCATTGTCGGAGAAAGTGAAAAGAAAGAAGAAGAAGAAAAATACTTGGAAAGAGCGAAAGAAGACGCGTGGTGAAGAATGCAGCAGTGGCTTTCTCTAAATCATTGTGACATTCGGTGACAACTTATACGAGAACTATCCAAAGGAAGAATGAGTTGAAGGAAGCCGAGATGTGTCCAAATGAGCTTCCCATTCGTTTACAGCTTGCAGAAAAGGTTAGGAAGGTAATAAGAAGGAACAGAGCGATGGCCGAGCAAAGGATTCAGAAATGGAATGGTAACAGCTCAGCACGTCTTTGAATTTTGATAAGGTTTTTTTTTTTTTATTCTCCTCAATTTTTTTGTTTCAAAAGGAAAAAAAAAAAACAAAAATTCAAACAAACGAACCGGGTGCACGTTGTTTAAGTCAAATCATTAACCTTGTGAAAACGATCTGTTTTACTGGGATGAGAAAGCGGGAAGGAAATGCAAGGGATGATCTTGTTTGTTTCTCGTCTCCAAATCCCTTGTCCCATTAAACTCCAAATACCTTATTCACAAACGCCAGCCACTTCTAATCATACCTTTCACCTAAATCAATTTCAATATGAAAATTAATATTACAATTCAATTATTCCTTCACAATATCAAAAGCAGCAGTATTCAATAATTTCAATTTTTATCCATTTTTAAAAATCTTCAATCCTTTTACCTTTTGGCATTTCCTTTTTATTTACCCTAGTGATAAAGATAAATATATATATATATATATATAAGATTTTTACTTCTTAAATCCGTAACGGCGTAAATGGGTCTAATTAATTAGTTGATAATACTTGTTACTGTGTCACTGCCAGATGACATGAGAGTTTAATTGTGGAAAATTGAAGGCCGTCCATTTCGTAAACATATGACCAAGTCCCTCCCTTCCCATTTCACAAATCATAAATTATAAAACTCCCTTCTTTCTCACAAAAACTACTTTTTCTTTTTTTTTTTTTTTTTTTTTTTTTTTTTTTTTCCTTTTCCCCGTTTTCCCGCTCGTAAGTCATACGGAATGAAACTGAATTTACCATTTAACCCCTCCCTCTCTGCGCGTCTTCTGCTCACCCAAGTGGATAATGTCTGTAATTTTTCTTCAATTCGTTGACAGAAGATCACACGCCAACACTGCAGGTGCAGGCGCAGCTGTAATGTTTTCCAATATTTTAAAACAAGCAAAGAATATTCGAATTTCCTAATTTGCCCTCCTTTCACATTAATCCACCGACAAAATTTTAGTCAAACTAGACGGGTATTTTCGGGAATATGATTTTTACCACAAAATAACGATCATGATAATAATCATAATACTGGCTCTACCTTTTCTGAAATACATACATATGGAAATGCAAATTTTGTTTACTACATTACCTTTTTAACCTTTCATGAATTAAAATATATATTGTTTTTAAATATAACAAAATCAATCATCCTATTTATCAATATACTAAAATGTTACTATTTATCCGTGATAGATATTCAAAATATTAATACAACTAGGTTAAAAAAACACTCTTGGTTCCTAAACTTTCATTAAAATAACAATTTACTCTTTAAATTTTAGTTTGTAACGATTTAGTTCTTATACTCTCAATTTCTAACATTGTAGTCCCTAATCTTTAGTAGGTAACAATTTGATCACTGTATTTTCAAATTTTTAATAATTTAGTTCATGACGTTAAAAAAATCATCAAAATTGGACGTCAATTTTTTTCATTTTATGACGTAGACTTTGTATTATATAACAATATTGAGTCTCTATTTTGTTTGGGCAAAAAACTCATTAAATCTTAACACTAATTTCTATGATAGAGACTAAATTGTCACACAGTAAATTTATGAATTAAATTGTTACAAAATTAAAAGTTTAAGGACTAAAAGTGATTTTTAACTATACAACTATATGATTTTGGAGGAAAAAAAACCATAATAAACTAACTATGTGAATTATATTTAAAATTTATTGAATATATGAACTAAAATGAAAGATTATTTTAGATGAAAATTGAACCGATAATGATGGAGTGTTGTAAGTCTCATTTCTCGTTTTTGGTGGCTACCATAATGTTTTACATTCCAATTTATGTTTAATATTCTAATTATTTATATTTTAATTATAGTTCAGAAATGGTAATGAAATGTCAATAGTAATATATATATATATTTTTTTACATGAATGTCAAAGTTAGGATTTTTGTTTTCTTTTTCGTTAATTTAGCTTTTTAAAATTTAAAAAAAAAAAAAAAAAAAAAAAATACACACTCAGCATGCTTGCCGTGGTACTGCAGCTAGGATCATCTAGCTGATCCAAAAGTAATGGTTGATGTGCGTCTGAGATTTGTTTTCAAAAGCGGTATCACGAGAATTCGTATTTATAGGACACAGTGGAACATTGCCCAATCTAACTTTACAAGCTTCGATCTTGTTCACATGGGAAAAGTAGGAACAGTTTTAGGATAAGGGGTAAAACCGAGATTAACTACAAAATATTCAAATTTTGAAATGGCTGTTCTGAGAAAAATAAAAATTTTAAAAACTATTTCTTTAGTTTTTGTATGAAATTTCTTATAAATTTAATCAGTTTCAAAATGTTGATATTTTTAAGATAGGTTATTTTTCAGTACAAGAAATTGGATGTTTTGTTTGTAACATCATTCCTCATTTATACGTGTTTGTTTTTTTTTACCATTTTGTTTCTTTGAATGTAAAATTATGACTAGAAAATATTGATTCGAGTCATTAGCCATGGGAAACATTATGTAAATGTGTTAAATTTTGCCACTTTTTTACTCACTCATTACTTTTTTCAACAACAAATTCAAAACTCTGACTTTTTAATTGAAATTTATGCTTAAGTTGACATTATTTCTTTATGTCATATATATGAAACACTGCTAGCCATATATCTAAATAAAATAGATAGTGAGTTATTTGTTTTTAGAAAACGTAACCTGAGACAAAATCTCTAATATGATTGGATAATTTTATTTATCTTGAATGCAACCAAAAAAAAAAAGAAAAAGAGTAAAAAATCATAAGGATGTATATAAGCATTTTGCTAGTTTGTGTGGAAAATTTTAGATATAAGATTTATATATTAACTTAATATAATATTAATATAGTTCCTATAATAAGTTGTTTTTTCCCAGATGCATGGAGAAAATGACCTTAAGAACAATAGAGTTAAATGGATTCTTACTTCGTGTTACCATTCTTTAAAAAAAATAATTGTCAACATATATTTTAAAAGCTACCACAATCACAAATTAAAATTTAATTTAGAGTTATTGTAGCTTTTAAAACAATTGACGATAATTGTGTTTTTATTAAAACTAATTATAAAATAAAGTAAGTTGATGTTTAGTAAAGTTTAGCTTTTTCATTTTATGTATACTTTATATTTAAAAAATATATTTTGATTGTTATATCATATACGCTTTCAACATCCAATTTTTATTTAAATGGTTTTTTAAGTATAAAATTACTGGTTAGATATAAGAGAATATGATCATTGATTTTACACAAAAATGATGTTATTGTTTAAAGAATCGATGACATTGAACTAATTAATTTGAAAATCTAAGATATAAAAGATGATTGGGTGAGAACTATACTAACTGTAAAAGAAAAAAAAATCATTCTTAATTGAAAATTTATTTTAAATAAGAAATGGTTAAAAATATTTACCAATAATATCAAAATATCATAATGTATTTTAGATAGACTACTATAAAAATATTATATATTTAAAAACTACAAGAACAGATCTTTGAAAAAAATGTAAAAATATTAAAAATTTTAATTTAGAGCGGGAGTGTAGAGAATCTAATAAAATTGAGCAGATGAAAAAAAAAAACTGATATTTAACAACAGAAAATCCAAAGTTTTAATAATTTTGTTTTTGAATTAATAAAAAAAGAAAACTCCGACTACCGTGATGCGTGCTCCTAAGTATAGGAAACCACATTAAATTATTGTAATAAAATAAGGGACAACATAATATTTGGTGGAAGCGTTTCGTGAACTTACAAATTAGTCCCGAGTTAGAAGGGGGAGGATTGTGGTAAAGGAGGGGCAAAACGGGAAATTAGTGAATAAGTTGAGATTGGGAATCGGCGTAAGATGCCAAATGGAGGATGGATCAAAAATAGTGAAAACACGGAAGAGAGGTTGGTATTGATCATAAACAGAGCATGATGGGGGGAGATGGTGCCACGTGGAGCGGCGGTGGTCCATAGTCAGCCCTTTTGATTGCAAACAGCCTGGACGCCACCACAGCCGGCGGTCGTGCCCTCAGGTATTTGCCCGCAATCTCCGCCTTCCACAATAATAACATTCAATTTTATTATTTAACTTAAAAATAAAATTCTACTTCTGACTTTATTCCTTTTCTTCAACCTTGTATTTATTTTTAATTTTTGCCACCTTTCGTTTTACATGTTAGGTAAGCAGCTGATTAGGATGTCACCCAATTTTATTTAAAAAGAAACACAACCACCACAACAATAATTCAAATCAAATTACAACTACTTTCTACAACCTTTTTTTTTTTTTTTTTCTCCGTGTTCGAGTATTTTCTACTTTAATTCTTATGATTACCATCATTTCCTTTTAGATTGTAATAATAATTCAAATACGTGGATTTAGTAAGTAATGATTTTAATCAATTTATCAATTTCTCATCATTTCTTTTCCTTCCAAATATGGGGAATTAGTCTTTACACATTTGTTAAAAAAGAAACCAGTAGGCGACATTTTCTTTTTAAAAAAATATCAAATATATATGGTGCCAACTACCAATGAAATTAAAGGCTGTGATTTCCAATTATTCTAATTGCATAACTTTTATAAATATATATATATATATATATATATATATATATATATATATATATATATATATATATATATATATTTATAAACTTATTAATCAAACATGCAATTCTCTTAAACATTTGCAATGATCACCGATCAATGGTCTTTTTTTTTTTTTTTTTTTAATATTAATTATATGAAACAAATCTAACACACACACATTTCATATATATATATATATATATATAAAGAAACCTTGTTTTAGCCAAATACAATGACCATGGGAACCGACAGAAGCAGTTTTCCTCAAACGTGTTGTGGTCGTGGAGAGGCCCCGGCGTTTTAAAATCAAATGGGACATCTCCATTTAAGTTCAAACGGGTCCCCTTTCCTTCTCCCTTTACTTTTTTTTATCCACTTTATTTAATTATAATAACTAAAATCAACTGTCAATTAATCATCTCCCACTTAGATTACAATCTAAATATGTTTCAATGTCTTTTTAGGTTTCAAATTATCAATTCTTAATACTTTTGACAACTAACAAATTCTCTAGAAACATGAAGAAAATAAAGAGAAACAACGTCTTAACATCATAACCTTGAAAATTATATTATTAGCTTTTTTGAATTAAAATAAAATAAAATGAACGTAGAAGAAGTTATTTATTCTGTTTTAATTATGAATAGATGATTAAAAAAAAAAAAAAAAAAAAAGATTTATGACTCAAAAAACAATAATGCAAGAAAACGTGCAAATCTTTGCCCAGCAATTGCATGTTGTGCATTTTCGTTGTATTTATTGGCATTTACTATGTATCCTTTTCAATCATGTTCTCAATTTCCATTTTTCCACCATCTTCCTTTATGACGACTCCTTATTTAAATATTAAAATAGACACATTTTTATTGTCTGTTTAAAGAAAAAATAAAAATAAAAATCAAATAAAAAGGAAAGTGCTTATTTAAGTAAGCAAATCAAAATAATACACAAATCACTGAGCAAGATTCACCTATTGTAAACTGACCTTGAAAAACATTTAATCACATTTTTTTTCCCTATTTGAAAGGGGGGAAATTGTAATTTAAATAATTTGCAACCATGAAATTTGAACTCATACCCCTTAATTCCCGGTTCAATTAGTTCCTTATAAGACCCAAAAGTCTAGTTTAGGAGAGTTGAAAGGCGGGAATGGCCAAGATTGATCTCAGATACAGTACAAATAGAATCCACTGACTACTATAGACCAAATCATAATGAAAATTGTATTTTGTCCTTTCAGAAATAAAAGAATCAAAATGTTTTGTATAATTTGCATAATAAAAAGACCACGATAGCGATATCATTTTGTGGCATATTCTTAAAGGTTATGAGATTGGGCTTAGAAAGGGATTGGGGATCTTTTTATATCAACAAATAAAGGATATCAATATATGCAGTAATCATGTAAAAACAAAACGAATATGACAAAATAAAAAAATAAAAAAAGAAATAAAGGCTAATATCAATTTATATCAATTAAAACTTAAGTATGTCAATCTATACCTTCCTTTAGATTTCGTTCCACCAAGTTCCTAAATTTTGATAAACAATCAATTTAAACATTTTATTATAATTTCACCTTTGAAAATCATTCATACATTAATTCTAAAATATTCGGTTTTACAAAATAGATGATAAAAATAAATGCATGAACAATCCTCAACAGAAATTTTGACTAAAAGTTTAAATAGATTCATTTATGAAAATTTAGAGGTTTAATCGATACAATTATAGGTTTCACATGTATTAAAGTTGATACAATTATTATTAGTTAATTGCTTAAATCTAGACAACTCCTAAAGTTTAAATCTATGCAGCTCTCCCCAGGTCAGTAGCTTGAATAAATTTCATCATTTAAGTTGTTCTGTTTTTTTTTTTTCAAACAAAAGAACATGCCAAAAACAAAGACATGCTAGCTACCGGACCCAGAGAATTTAGTGCACAAGGGGCTAGACAGTAGAATTTGTGCAATCTTGGGCCAACCAACAGCCATGAGAGTGAGGCCGAATGAAGATTTTTCTCAGACAACAGCACCTTCTGGTTTAATTACTAAGTGTTCCTACAACATATGAATCAACATTTGCTTTTATGGTTGTTACAAACAAGGTCCCAGGCAGACCGGGCTGTGTATGATGGGACGAAAAATCTGAAAAATGGCTCTTCTTCTTCTTCTTCTTCTTCTTCTTCTTCTACGTCAAGAGTGTTTCTCGATCACGTAAGAACTGTAGATGTCACACGAGATTGCGGCCATACTTGACAAAACAGCTAATAGGAACATTGTCCATGCTATTAGTCTCTCTTTCTTTGATGCAATCCCACAAGTGTCCCTGTGCAGTTCACATCACACATGGATTATATTGAGTGCAATGTCATGTGAACAAAATAGGACACTGATTAACTTTCTCATATTTGTTTACATTTTAGGCCAATGCAATGTAAATCTCTAGACAAAGAAAAAGAAATGTCATGGAAATCTCTTGAATAATAGTGTCAATAGCCCTTCCTAACCTCCAAAAACAGATTGAATAAGAAGGATTATGTAAACTAATAATGCAGGCGTAAGAGTTCTACTCTAGCATCAACATAATTAAATCACCAATCAACCCAAAAACATAAACTAATGGTTACAATTTAATCATTATCAACACTTCAATATCCTTCCTCACTTATGGAGAGGAAATGATATTACAGGAGATTCGAACGGAGGACCTCCTAGTTTGATACAACGTAACCAATTAACTTAAGCTTTCGGGTTATGGTACATTTAATTATATCAATGCTTTAACAATCATTAATGTGTTTTAACCCATTGACTCAATGATTCTCGATTACCTGAGGACGAGAACAGCTGGGAATATGAACCCAACAGAGATGGCAGCAGTGGCTCCAGTGAGCTGAAAGGCATCCCAGATGCTGGGAACAAAGTTAGCTCCAATGAAGATGAAACTCATGAGAGCTATAGTTATTGAGAAGAATCGTCGGTTGTCGAAAGTAATAGGTATGGCATAGGGAAAGAGCAGACCGTCAACGTTGAGGCGAAGGGAGAAAAAAACAATGGGAAATACAAGCATCAGGTGGATGCCATAGCTCACCCTTACAACATCATCAAGCAATGAGCTGTATAGAAGTCCAAGATCCCCATCAAAATTGGCAAGTACATCATCCAACGTTTGGTCTCCAAACAGAAGAAACCCGAAGAAGCTCGTTGCGATATATACTGTTGAGCATATTGTTAGAGATGTTCGAACTATTGACTTCATTTGTGTGGGATCTTTTAGCTCATTCTCAATAGGGTGAACTGCAAAAAATGCAATTCAAGAAGTTATTAACTAATTACCAATCATAAAAGGCCAGCACCAAATGTGGTGCAAACTGATTTCACTGTTTTCATAATCAGCTTCTTGTTATAAAATATTAAATACCGCCATTAAGAAACCATGTAACCTTGAAATTTACTAACTCTTCAACAATATTATACCGTGTAGAGTATTTGCATTAAGAATTTGAACCAACAATAACCCATTAACGGAGGTCCTAATCTTTAACAACTCGAGTTATGCTTCAGCTGGGTCCTTCAACAAATATATACTAGCCTTATTAAAAGTGATTGCACGAAAGTCATTTTCGATTTCCATCCTTATCATATCAGCTTAAGCAAAACTAAAACACAAATCTTCACAGATTCCCCAAACTATGCCAAAATCGAAAATCAACTTACTATTAGAAACATGGAGGCTATGAAGATTGTTTTGATCTAAAGCTTAGAGTTTGTTTGAAATGACTTTTCCCCGTGCTTAAAAAAAATCACTTAAAAAACACATTTTTAAGCATTTAAAAAGCTATTCCAAACAGGCATTTACAAGTTGTTTAAGCCACCAACTACATAAATTGGTGTAAAACAACTCAACTTTAATGGTAAACACTATTGAAGTATACACATTCATCGAGAAACTTCATCTTCTCTTCTTTCTCTATTTTTCACATTTATCGAAAAACTTCATCTTAAAACTCTACAACGCAAACACATACTTCTAACTCTAGACTTCATAACTGAAGTCGATGCCCCAAACACCGCCTTAATGTTAACTTAACAAAATAAGACTTTTATGCTAACAACATTATTGTTATAGTGTTATCAGAAAGCAAGACAAGATAAAACAAACTTACCATTATGGTGACAGATATAGGCAGTGACTAGGATTGGAACAGTGGTAAAAAGTTGCCAAAATGATGCCTGATCAATAACTTTAGGCATTAGACGTGGCATTCCAATACTCCCATCCATCAGTTTCGCAGTTGCTACTCCAGCAGTGATTGCCACGAAGACAATGGCCAAGCCCACAGACAAAGCTGATGTGTATCTCAACGAATCTAATAAAACCAACGTTGATCATAAAAGTGAATAGAAATGACTGAATAATTTTTCCAGTTTGAATCCCTATCGACAGTAAGATATGAACGACCAAATTTAGAACCTATTTGAAATGACTTTTTAACTATATCATAAATGAAAAAACAATCATAAAAAGAAGAAATTTCACTGTTCATTGGCACGATCTAAGAAATCCCAAACGAATATAGCCCATCTCAAACAAATCTACGACTGCAGTAATACAGAATAGTTCAATGAGTATGAAAAAATAAATAAAGAATTTCAAAATAGTTGTTTGGCCTTTAGTTTCTAGTAACCTTGATCTGTATGATATTTGGATAAAAGATATGAATTGGTAATAAGCCAAAAGTAATAATAACAAAAACGACTTCTTTGTCATGGTGCTGCCTCGCAGTCACATATTACGGAACTGCCAGCTTTTTGGAGGGTCTTTGCATAAAGCGACAAGGGAGCATCTTTGATCTTACAGAGAAAAAACCATTGGAAATTTAAATGGTCCTATTCTTAGACAATAATAAAAGCAACCAAGTAGCAGTGGATAAAATAGAATAGATTATCTAACAAATGGCAATGACAACTTTCACAGAATTTATTTTTAAAAAATAACATCAGTAAACAATTTATTTGCTTTTCAATTTACTAGTTTTGGTGTCCACTTTCTACCAATGTTAAGTTTTGAAAACTTTTTTTTGTCCTTAAAACTTGATTAAGAATCTAAATGTTTCTTTAAACATAAGTTTAAAGATTGGAAAGAAAACTAAAACAAAATCATTATCCAACCGAACATCAGTAACTAAGAAAAGTTTTGGGGTTGTGAAGGATAAAATAAATTAAACATTTTTATATAACCTTTCAATTCCAAAAATTAAAATGGGCAAAAGAAAAAAGAAAGTGGCTGACTTACCTACACGCTTGAAGGATATTAGAGGCGCAAAAATCAAAAGCGTGGTAAGCAGCATTAAGGATATGCGGCTGGTCCACCAATGTTGACCGAACCATTCTTCCATTACACCCTTATGATGGATGTTATTGGCCGATGTTCCTGAAAACACATCACCTGCAAAAACATCCCATTTCTATTTTAATTTATACTCCAGATCCATTTCAATCGTCTTAAATTCATTAAAAATATGTATATACATTCAAGCGGGCCACAGCCAGCAAAAAAGTAAGAAAGGAGATTGAACACAGTTAAAAATATTGTATAGTTTTCTCTCTAATTGGCTTCTAAATTTCTGGGTATGGCCTTTGGCTATAGAGCTTCAGACTCCAAATTTGAGGGGAAACAAACTGGGAAACATAATTCTTGCTCTTAAAATAAGCTTAGTTTATAATACAATGAATTAAAAAAAGAAAAAATTTGAAAGAGAAAAGTCATGGGACCTACCAATGATGATCATGTAGACGACGAGCATACCCAAGTTATTGACGACGATGCAAACCTGCAAAAGGGTCCGTCCGGCGCTTCCGAGGGAGTCGCCGACGGCGCCAGCGTACGTAACGGATTTGGACGCCCGAGAGAACTTTAGGATGAAGTCAATTGACAACTCCGTCAACGTGGATCCGAGCATGATAGAGACCAAGCCCGGAATTAAACCTAATTGCTTCACGGCGGCCGGGAGAGCCATGATTCCGGCGCCGACAATGGTGCTGGAGAGGTTGAAAACGGCGCCGGAGAACGATGCGCCATCTGAGCCTACCTCGAGAGACTCCTGGTGGTCGCATTTGTGAGGGAGTAAGGGCTTTCTAGGGCTCCGCCGATACTTGCGGTCGGCGGAAACGAGAACTGTCATTTATGGCGGTGATTTGGGCGAGGTTCCGAGGGAATTTGGAGAAAATTAGTTGCGTAGCGGCGGAGGAAAATATGGCGTCGCCGGTGCGTTGTGCTAAAATAACATTAAAGTATTAGGAGAGGGAATAACGCGGGAATGGACGTGGCGTCCGGGTTGTAGGTGGAAAAGCCAATGAGGTGTATCCACTTGTACAAGTTGAATGTAAGTGGGCCCCGCGGACTAGGCTTCAATTCAACGGTTTTGTCTTAGTACGTTACGTTATAGCCTTGTAGGTGTGCCGAACCATTTGGCCAAACATCAGACAATGAAGTTTTGGCTGACGTTACCGTTACCCAAAACCAAGAGAAAGCCGGATGGACACATGATGACGAATTTGCTCTGTAGTATGTACCCCACAAGTATGTTTTTGTAACCACATCCATTTTAATCAAATTCAAGTTTCTTCCTACACTAATTAATTAACACAAATTGCACAATCAATCCTTTAAAACTCTATAGGCGGTGAAATTATTGAGAATACTTAAGAGTTTTAAAAATTAATTGATGCTATTTTCGTTTCATTACTAACCTAATGATATTGAAATTTGTACATAACTAAGCATTTGAACCATTGGATGAATAAATTAGAAGCTCATAGCATGCAATGCAATGTAAGCTTTCTTCTTATAACAATCATCAACATATGACTCAACAACTTATCCTTCAAATGACTAAATATATTACGCACACCAAGATGTTTGAAAATTTTGTATTGATTCGTTAGTTGAGGCTCAGCAAGTAACAAGATTTATGGTGGAAGTCTTAGAGTTTGATTTCTAGTTAATTTCTTTGTCTTTTAACACTGTATGATTTTGCAATGTAGGCCACAAATATATTCTTTTACAATATGGAGATTGAATATTTGACTTCAAGATTAGACTTACATTCTAATTGTCAGCTATGTCCAATTCCACTTCTAACATATATGTCGCTTCTAATTTATTTTTGTTTTTTATTTTATTTATTTATTTTTAGATTAATTGAATTTTTAGTACCAAATCATTATGTTTCAAACATTTTTTTAATTGATATATGCACATAACACAACACACAAATGTACCGATATGTTTTAAGAGAATTAATTGAGAAAATAAAAATTCTATTTTTAAGAATATGGGACAAAGATTTTAATTATCATTGTTTGCTTAATTCTGGACCGTTGGACAGAAAATTTTATTACTTATGTGTTTAGTTGAGTCTTAGTATTGAATTTGACCTCTAGCATAAAATTAAAATTTATTTTAAATTCAATTGAAAATTTAAAGATGAAGTAGAAAATAAAATTAAAAATTTAGAGACGATAAAATACTATTTAAAGTTCAACAAATCTATTTTTTTAAAAAAAATGTGTCCAAAATAATTTATCTAAATTTGTATCCAAAACAATTTATAAACTTGGACACGTCATTGTGCATAATATCTAAATTTCCAAGTTTGTATCCAAAAGAATTTATAAACTTTAAAAAGTTTTCAACTTAAAATTTGTATCCAAAATATGTTTGAAATTTTTAAGCAACTAAATGCACCTATTTTTTGTCAAAAAGATTTTTTTTAAAATTTTTAATTATGTGTTTATTAAGTTATTGACCTTGTTGGAGAAGAAATTTCTACCAATTACAAAGTGTCACGTTATCACAACCAGAGTCAATTATATTAAATTGTGTGTCAACTAAAGATTATTGCGTCCTTCAAATTAAAGTTTGGAGACAAACAAATGGCTAACTAAAAATGTCACGTGTCTCCAATCTAGCCACTGGATCACAATAGCAAGGTTCGATTGGGCTTCATTCAAATCATAAATTGGATCGATCTAAAATTGTATAGGTCTAAAATCCAACCCATTTCAAACCCACAGTGGAAGTTTGGGCCAAAGAAAAGACTGGGCACAAGCCCAACTTTAATCCACCCAAAAGTAGTTTGGCCTAGTCCCAACAGCCCAAAAAACAAATGAGTCCAAACCCACCTAAAACCCATTAGAGGTTCTTCTCCTTCATTTGAAGAGGTTGAAAAATTTGACAACTAAGTGGTCAAGCCTACTAAAGTTCTAAAGAGTTGAAGACCATAGTTCTTAAAATCTGAAGACCGAAACTCTGAAAAATCGAAGCAAATTCTCAAACTCTACAATTTTGAAGACCGAGGACTTAGAATCAAATGATCAAATACTAGATATTATAAATTCAAACTTTTATAGATATTAAAAATCTATTTAAACATAAAATTTATAGACCATCTAATGATTTTTTTAAGAGTTTAAAACGTTTAAAAACCTTATTTGACCAGGTTTGTTACTTAACTTATTACATATTACCCAAAAACAAAAACAAATCTCAAAATGAAAATGAAAATAACAATGAAATGAAACATGAAGAAGACTACATCCTTTTACCATCACTTGCTATCTCCCTCAAACAATCATATCATAAATGATACACACAATGACACCCATATATACAAATTACATATATAATTGTATAATTATAGATTGATTAATAATTAGATTAAAAAAAAAAACCTATATTATTAATTTATCTACATGGACTGATGAAACATAAAAATTAAAATTAGAAAAGAAAAAAAAAATTTCTTTTTCCCTTCCTTTTGTTCAGATCAATAAATTCTTAAAAAGCCGAGAACAAAGGGCTAAAGGATTTCATTTCATTTCATTATGAGTCATTGTTCTTCATATTCTTGAAGATCAAAACAGCTCTTGGATTTGAAACCATTAACGAGCTTCCGATCATGAAACCTTTGCCCTAGGGTTCGTCTTCTTCGTTGGTTCGCTTCATCTTCTCCATCGCTTTCTCCATCTCCGTCAGCTGAATCGGAACCGGCAGCCGCTTCTTTATGACCTTCTTCTTCGTTTTCGTTCAGGGCCAACAGAGGCATCGATTTAGGGTTTGGCCAGTAGTAGAAAGAAGCTTTTCTCGACCATTTCGACGCCATTAAAATCCTTCTTCTCTTATTGAAAGGATTCTCCGGCTTCTCTAAATCTTTCACTTGAATAACCTCTGATAGATTCGCGAACGACTTCGATTTCCCCGAGAAATGGCTAGATAATCCCCTTCTGCAATTTCGTTTTTTCCCATGGGAAAGATTTCATCGCATTAAAGAGATGGAAATCGGTAATTCACAGGAAATTGCTGATTAATTGGAAAACTTTCAAGTTCAATCGCTAATTCGTCTTCAATTTCCGGTTTCTAGTTTATAAGAGAGGGGAAATTTAAGAAATAGGGACAGAGAAACTCACTTAATCGGAAGAGCATCTTCGAGAGAATCCAATCCGCATAATCCTCCTTCCTTTGCCTTGCTTTGCACCTCATCACCGCCTCCGTCGTCATCGGAATCGTCGTCGGGAACCCCAATCGACGACGAACTCTCCGACGAATTTTCCCCAATCGAGCTACCAGATCCAGACCTGAGAAAACCCGACCGAGCTCGATTCTGAGCCTCGGCCCCGGCGGGATTCTCCGACGGAAGAGATACGCCGGCGAACGCCGTGGGCGGCGGAACCTCGATGCTGAAAGTCGGAGGACCGAACAAAACCTCCATAAGTTACCGGCGGGAGATCGATTCCGTCCCACTAGGGAGATGGGGCGGGCTTCCGACCTTCCTCCGCTCTGCTTGTACTCGCCGGCGACGCCCAAGGATTAGGGTTCGTTGTCATCAACCGGCGGCGGTTGGCTGATTGGCAGTGCTTTTCTGGTAGAGAGAGAAAGAAGATATAGAGAGAAAGAGAGAGTAGGGGATAAGGGGGTCTCTCTATGAACTTTACAGAGAAAGGGATATTTTAAGAGTCTTGAGGGAGAATTTGGTTTGGAATTTGTTTTTTGTTTCTTTTCTTTTGATTAAATTAGAAATATGAAAATTACATAAAACGAAGTGTAGAGGAAAAATAAAATGTTAAATTACAAATTTAGCACCTAATTTCCTCTTTTTTTTTTCCTTTTTTTTAAAAAAAAAAAAATGTCTTTACTTCTCAATTTTAAAAATTGCCATGGTTTATGTTTAATACCTACAAATGAAGTACACGTATTTTTATAACTAATCTCTCATAAATTTGAAGTTTTTATCAATTTTGTATCTAATAAACCAATAAATCTTATACACAAATTTAAGAGTGGATTTTAAAAATTGCAAAATAAAATTGCAAAATAAAATGCAATTTGATTTTAAAAATTGAAAAGGAAATAAAAATAAAACATAGATATATAAATGGATAGGAACGAGCAGACATTTTGCACCCACAAACATAACGAATTAATGCAACCTTAAAAAAAGCAAAATTAAATTAAAATAAAAAGCAAAACAAAATGAAGCTGTGTGTTTGGGAGGCGGGATAGTGGAGTCCGCTTACGGGTTATTAGTTATCTACGCCTTTGACACGTTTGCTATGACATGGCAATTCAACTAATTTTTTCTCATAAAAATAGAAAAAAATCTATTAATATCAATTTTTGCTATCCGTCTTATCCTCTCTTATCCCTTTTTTTCTTTTTTTATCTGCGGGAAATTATGATAATTTTATGTAACTGTTTTTGTTTTTGTTTTTCTTTTTTCGGGTGGAATTGTGGACTTTAATGGTTTTTAAAATGTTTTAAATACATCCTTAAACCATCTTAAATTCAAATAAGCTTCTGTTGACCATTTACTTAAATATGACGTGCCATATTGATTAGACCAATAAATTATTATTTAGAATGGAAAAAAAAAAAAAAAAAAAGAAAGAAGTCCATGTGAAGAAGTAGAGTAGGTAGACTAAAAAATATTTTTTTCTTTTGATTTAAAAGCATTCATCGATTCATACAGTAAAATAACTATTTAGTCTCAATATTTTTAAATTTATAACCATTTATTTTTTAAACTTTAATATATAAAGATTTAAGGTCTATTTGATTGGTAATTTAAATTTTGCTTTAATTTTTCAAGTTTACTAAATTCAACAAACACGTATTTGACAAACAATTTTGAGATTACTTTTTCGAATTCTGCAATTGATGTAAATTTTGAAAACAACATTTTTTATGTTTTTATTCTATCCTGATTTTGAATTTTTAATTTTAAAATAACACAATTTTATTAAATAAAGATAAAAACATTTAAAAATACATGTCGTGTTATAAACTTAATCCATATGTAGTATGGGATGTGTTTTAAATTATATAAGATTACAAAATAAAAATTATAGAAAAAAGTTAAGATAAAACAAGTTCATAAGTAAATCAATAATATTTTGTTGTCAAATAATATTTAGTGGGTAACTACTAATAGGTTTATGTTTGATATGTATAATGTCAAACATATTTTAAACAATTGTATAAATTATGAATTTGCCACAAAAACATTTATGTTAACATGAAATACAACTTTATTTTTATTGAATTTTTTGTTCAAATTTCAATTTTTAGATTTCCTACCAAGCAGATCTTTTAGTCTTTGTACTTTTCAAATTGTAACGATTTAGTTCATATCATGGAAAGTTTTTTATATTTAATTAAATTTATTACACATGCCAATTGACAAATTGGACTTTATTTATACACTATAAAGACTACATCATTATATACTTAATTTTGATGAATGATGAGGATTAAATTGTAACTTATTAAAGTTTAAAAATTAAAGTATTACAAATTTAAAGGTAAATCATTATTATGAACTAAAGTTGATAGACTAAAAAGTGTTTTTTTTCCTTAAATTGGGATCAAGAGTAAAAAAAAAAAAAAAAAAAAAAAAAAAAAAAAAAGTCACAACGAGAAAGCAAAATATATTTGAAATGGAACGTTTTGACTGTCCTAATTTTTTTAAAAAATTAAAGTAAAATATCTATTTTTCAATCGAAATATATTTTGTAGTGAAATTTCAAGTATATTGCTGAGAAAATACAAAGTAAAATTCAATGGGAATTAAATAATTAGAGAATATATGCATATAATAGAATTTGAGCTGGTAATAATTAAAAATATAATTTAATCTAAACTAGTTGCTTGATTAACCATAACTTTTATTCTCCTTCATATTATATATTTAAAAATACGATCAAAATATAATATCTAACATGAAAGTGGTATTTGCAATAAAGTTAAATCAGGTTATGGTTTATTATAATGGTTGAGGTATAAAATAATAAGATAATATTTTAATAATCGAGTGGTTTGATTTTCATTAAAAAAAAAAAAAAAAAAAACTCTTAATTTAAAAAATACATATGTTCTTTCACAATTGTAATACTGCTATTGGCCTTTTATAAAAACTCCAAAACTATAAAATATATTTCTATTAAAATGTTAAAAAAAATTGTGAGCTTAAATGACGTGGCATAATGACTTGAAATGAAATTTTGATCCAGGCATGATTTGTCTGTTTTAGGTCAACATCCCGACCGTTCAAGGTCTCAAATTTCATCCAACACTCTAATGAAACATTTAGAACATGTTTGAGAGTTATTCTAAAATATTATGTTTGAGAGTTATTCTAAAATATTAAAATTTCAAAATCACTTTGAAATACGCTAATCACTCAAAATTAATTTTAATAGCATGAAAATTAGTTTAAAACTTGTAAAATTAAACATTAAATTGATTTTGAGTTTACTAAAACATGTGTTTCATAGTGATTTTAAACAAAATAAAAAATAAAATTGGTTTTAACAACTTCAAAATTACTCTCAAACATGCACTCATATTTCAAAAGTAATTTTGGTACATTTTGAGATGTGAAGAGTAATATATTGCTATTTTGGAGAGAATAGATATATCTTTTTGACAAACAGTAAAGCCTTCAAAAAAATAATAATAATGTTAAAATATTATTTTAGTCTGTATGTTTTGAAGTTTGTTAAATTTTAGTTTATATATTTAAGCAGTTTTAAATTTAGTCTCTCAAATTTAATTTTTACCAAAATTAGTTAAACAATAATAATAATTTTCATACACAAAAAATACAATATGTAAATGTGTTTTTCAAATTTTATAATCAAGATACTAATGGATAACAAATTTTTTTTTAAGAAAATCAACAACAAATTAATAGTGGAAACTAAATCTAAGATTTATATCGAAATTGCATGGACTAAATTTTAACAACTTAAGAATTAAAATTGACATTTTAATCTAATAATAAATGCTTAAAAGAGTGCATATAAATGTCATATATTCATCCCAAGATCCTGGTAGGGTTAGGTAAGACATATTTATTGTTAACTTTTAAAAAACAAAGGCATATTTATGTGTTCATTTTGTTTTAAAACTTTGCTATTATTTGCTTATATGCATATATAGATATATTTTCAGTTTGTTTTGGATTTTAAGAATCTTTCGTGAATATATAGAGAATAATTTTGTTTCTTTTTTCCTTATTTGGGAAATTGAGATTGGAATGGGGATGAAAGTAGTGTTTATTGATATGCCCTTTACTTTTACTTATTATTATAATATTTATTGATATGGCTAAAGGTGCAGGCAAGTTTATTAATATTTAAATTATTGAAATTAAAATGTTAAATTTAAAAAACTAAGGTCATGTTTCCTACTATTTTATTTTGATTTTTGGTTTTTAATTTTTAATTTTAAAATTGTGCTTGTTTACATCCTTTTTCTATGGTTTTCGTACTTTTCTATTGTAAATATATAAATTCTTAGCCAAATTCCAAATACACAAATATGTTTGTAGAAACTATTATTTTTAGTTTTCAAAGTATAACTTGGATTTTGAAAACATCCTTAAGATGTAAACAACAAAACATACAAATCAATATATGAATGCAGCGATTATAGACTTAACTTTCAAGAATAAAAAACCAAAAACCAAATATAGAATAATTACCAAAGAGAGCTTGATAAGTAAAATAAATTTACTAACTTGAACCTAGATTGATTGGTTAAGATATTATAATATTTGGGAGTAATTAAATGATAAAAATATAATTTTATCGTTTCCCGTTTAACTTATGATATAAGTGGGAGTGATTTCGGAATTGCTACAATTATTTTTATCATTTAATTGTATGGAAAACATCATTAAAAACATGTTTTAAAAGCAATTTTAATTATTTCAAAATCATTCATAAACATGCACGAAATCATTCAGAATTGATTTTGAGGCTCCACTACATCTTTGTTCGACGCCTAATTCGACGCCTAAGAATCCTACTAGCATGACTAAGTCAATATGATATTGTCCATTTTGGACATAAATTTGATTTTGGTTTCACCCTAAAATATCTCATACCAATTAAAATAGTTGTTCTTACTTATATACTCATAATCTTACCTTTCTCTAACTAATTTAGAACTTTGGCCTCATTTTTGACATGAAATTGTAAAGGCAAACATTATAAATAAATTATTAAAGATATGTACCAGAATAATCATTTAATTGTGATAATAATGATTTTAATTATTTCAAAATTATTCCCAAAATTTTATTACTTTAAAAATCAAGATAATTAACTTTTGTAAAAGAAATGGGATTGATTACAACTATTATTTTTCATGTTTTCTGATTTATCCCATGGGTGTTGCACTTGGGAAAAAATAAAAAAGAGACCTATTTTTAATTTGATGCGAAGTTTGGGTCTAATTTTTATTTCATCATTAGCTTTCAAAATATTTCAATTTTATCAATATATTCTAAGTTTTGTTTCAATATAGTCCCTGAATTTCAAGATCTACACTTTTCATCTTGATTTTTTACCAAATATTCACATTCAATCTTTGATGTTAATATCTATTAATTAATTTTAAATAATCAAAATTAATTAAATTTCACTATTTTTTATCAATATTAAAAATTATTTTCAAATTTTCACCTCATCATTATTTTATATTAATTTATAAACATAATACGAGGAAAAGTGCATATTATTCTTGAAATTTAGGCCCAAACTAAAACAAAATTCAAACTTTTAGAATACAATTGTAAAATTTTAGTAAATAAATAAATAACTTTAGAAAAGAGTGAATGTATTAAAAAGAGAAAAACCCACCTCGTGGTAAAAAAATAAAAAAATCCACTTTAAATAATGAGTAAGAGGAGTTAGAAAAGTCAAATGCTGGCATATGTGAATAAATTGAAAACCCAATAAAAACAAAAAGAAATCATCGAATTTTCCAGTTACTCTCAACTACGACATTATTTAATTAAAAAAAATCAACAAAAATAAATAATTGTTTGAAGAAAAGAAAATTGAAAATTCCCATTTGATTTAAACTAGAAAGTTTGCTTTATGTTTCGATTTGTCCAACCTATCATTTAATTTAAACCCTTTAAAACATTAATATAAACACTAACATGGTATTAAATTATCTAAACTCATTTTTATGATTGTGTGATTATAAATATATATAAGAACATTTAAAAAAACACGAGCGAAAATAAATTAGATATAATATAAACAATCAAATTACATCATTGTTTTTTTATATAAATATTTAATTCGAATAACAAATTAATGACAATACAACTATATAGATACCATCTCTATAAACGAATAGGAGATTTAGTTGATTCTCATAGATATGTTTAATTTATGCTCTAGATTGATCATTCGAGGAGCGGAGACCACATAAGAAAAAGGTTTATATAGATTAAAACACATGAAATACGTCATCAACCTCATATCGTCCCGATATCATTTTCCTTTCTTTAAGAAGTTCCACGTTTGATAATTTATAGCCACAACCTACGGAGAATTTTGGTGGAAAGTTCTACAACAAAAGTAGGTGAGTAGTTTTGCAATTATTATAGTCAATAAGTACACATTCAAAGATGGTATTTCTAAAATGCGTACCTTTTTGTGCATATTGATTATTTAGAACGTGCTATTATCTTTAATCTAAATAGATGTTTGTTCAAAAATGTTTCCAAAAATAAGTAAACGATGAATATTTTTACCTGTTGATTAAAGGGACTCTATATTTGTCCCAATGTATCGTCCTTTTTTAAAATAAATAAATAAAGCTTAAGTACTAACAATTATGAAATTCTAAATTGTAGTTGTAGTCACCCTATTTAAAAAGAATTTTAAGATAATTTTTTTATTTTATTAAATTAGAAAAATGTATTTGTTTCTTGTTTAGAGACATAAGATTTTTCAACGAGATGAAGAAATGGGTTGTGTCCTTTATCTCAATTCGAAATAAACAAACTAGAAAAAAAAAAACGACATATGACAAAATTTTAATTGTCAATCCCTAGTGATTTGATTTGCACTAATTCAAAATAAATATAATTAAATTTTGATTTATACGAAGTAGTTTTTATAAATATTTTATGATAATGTTCCAATAATGCATAACTTCAAAAATCAATGATTATTTCTCGATTTGTTTTATGGATATAAACTGTGTGTGTTTTTTAAGCATCTCAGTATAATTAAATTTACAGTTATTAATCAATCTAAATGTTTTATTTTGGTGGCAGGTTAATATAATATTAATAGTCAAATTGTGCTCAACTCAATAATAATTAGTATGTTTTTCTTCCTTATGGGTCAAAGTTTTGATTTCCACCTGCAATTGTTGTACTAAAAAAAACATAGATTTAATAATGTCATTTATATTAATATTCATTTGTTTGGTGAGTTCTACACTAACACCAAGCCATGCCCACGAATGAGGTGAGTATTTCTATATTTAAAGTTCAAAAACATATTTTTATGTAAATTTTTATATTTCAATTCTAAAATTTTCAAAGAGTAAGAAAAAGGGTAGTCATGTTTCTGTTTTTTTTTTTTTTTTTGTTCTTCTTCTCTTTTCAATAAGAAGGAAACAACAAGTAATATATTTTACTTATTGAAAAGGAGAGAAAAAAAAAAAAAAAGAGAAAAAAAAGAGAAAAAAGAAATAGATACGTTACCAATAAGCCCATTATTGTCTCATGCTTCTTATTTTTCATGAAAACATTTGTGTGTTGTTTACACACCAATCTACATGCTTTCTTCTCTTTTATTTCTATTCTAAAGAGGCAATTAGAGGGAAAAAAGTAAATTAAAAAGATCAGAGAGAAATGATAGACAATGTCAGGAAAATGGTGAAGACATTTCACAACATGAGAAGCTTGGATTTAATTGAAGATTACGATGTGTTTGGTTGTTGAGTGAAATATTGGATTTACACTGAAGTTGTCACACCAAAGAATTGGATGGGGAAGAGAAGGAACACCAATCCTCACAAAAGGAAAGATTTCATCCATATTAGTTCATTTGTTGCTCTGGCAAAAGTTCCAAGTTCGACTTTAGAGTTTGATATCTAGATAAGATATGTTGCTTCTTTACACCCCATGTTATGAGATTGACGTGAAGAGAAAAATACAATGGCCTGACTTGAACTTTTGAATGTCTGAATTTGGAGGTCTAGATAGCAACAATGAAGTCATGCAACTACAAATTATTCCACTAGACCTTGCAAGTAGCAAAGAGTACTTTTGACAACTTGCTAGCAAGAGGAAGATGAAACTTGCATGATTTGACACGTCTTATTAACAAAATAAGCAATTAAGGACAAGTGAAGCTAACATATATACATATATATTGAAGACCTGCAACGATACTCCCATCAAATTTTTTTCTAGAGAAAACTCAAAAACTAGTCATAAGTTTAAATATACTATATTAGCATAAAAAAAAATGATTTAACACGATCAAGTCATCATGAATGTTATGAAATTAAGACATGTTATCCACATAAAGTAAATTATCTTATAATTCATTTGCAACAATAGTTAAGAAGCTACGAATAATCATGTTATACACATAAATTAAAACATAGATATGCAAATTCATACAAAATCAGATGAATAAACAATTATTGACTTTGGAGTTGATAAAACCAAACAGTAAAACTGGTATGGTTTAACTTTAACAATGTAACATTGACTAAAAATGGACAATAATCTAACATATGACTATTTTTCATTTACAACTCTTGTATAAACAATATTTTCTATGCAAAGACCATAAAATTAAGGCAAAGGCAAATTAAAAAAATAATAAAAATAAAAGTCCAATTGGCAATTAGTGTTATAGTTAAGTCTTCAGTTTGAACTTCTCCATATTTCCCTGTTATAATATTTTGTTTTGGATCAATAATATTTTACAAATCTTATATTCTTTTATGCATGCTTACTTTAGTTAAAATAATAATTTTACCATCAAACTAAATTCAATCATAATTATTTACTCTAATTTTTTCTTCTAGTTGTTTAACACTTTGACCCACTATTCTAAGAAGGAAAAAGGCTAGCTAAATTGTGCAACCATAGAATCCCGGGGTAGTAATATAGGGTAGTTCTCGAATTATCTATTATTATTTTTAAAATTTAACATTTTTATTTTAAAAAATTATGTAAAACATGTTCAATTCTTCCGTAAAAATACGAGACATTGGTAAATATAGCAATAAGTTCAAAGTATTTGCAGATATAGCACAATACAAAAAAAAATTTGCAAATTTAGCAAAATTTAAATTTTACTTTCAAATTTATCCGTGATAGACCTTATTAATACCGAGATCTATCGGAGATACACCATATCACTAATAGAAGTATATTAATGATAAAGTTTATCATTGGTAGATTTTGCTATATTTAAAATTGTTTTAAAATATTACTATAAATTTATTATTATCTCAAATACGGTATCCAATGTAATTATCTAAAAAATAAAATATTATAGAAGGTTGGATATGTTTTTTTTTTCCCCCCGAATAAGAGATTTGATTCAGTGATTTGGGTGGTGCTGGGTCTCGTTTTATTCAAACACTTCGGCGGGAAAAATGGGCCATAGCCCGATGAAATAAAGGCCCATTTTGCGCTTCATCTTTTTTTTAAAATTAAATTCTTTTATTCCAAAACCGGCCAAATAAGAGAGAAAAATATTAGTAGTAATGATAAAATATAGTCCATAATTCATAAAGTTGAACGGACCTTTTTTCCCCCACGCAAACGACAATCGGAGGGTTCTGTTTTTGAAAAATAAAAATTAAAAAACTTAAAAACATTGAATATAAGCCTAAATTTGCAGCTTTAAATGAAAGAAAAAGTCAATTTGGGAATAAGTGAAATAAAGTATTCAATCAAGTAGGACTTTTGCAATTCTCGAAAAACAAAAAGATATTATTCAAAATCTTACTTTATAATTAATTTTCAAAAAGAAAAAAGAAATTTCTTCCAATTGAATGGGCCCCACGTACCAATTTGTGAATTTGATTGATTGACAACCTCTCACCGGTCACTGACCACCATTTCCCCCATTCTTTTGACTTTTCATACCTCACGAATCAACCCCCCAACGTTTCCAAATTCCTATTTTCACCCCAACTTTTATCAATATTTCCAAACAAAACCAGATTCCTTTTTGCCAGAATGCCATTTAACACTTTTTCTGTACCGAAAAAGATAAAACAATTCTTTTTTTAATTCTGAATTTCTTCGTCTTTTTTTCTTTTTTTTTAATGTACAATCATCGGAAGAGATAAAACGAAGTCAAAATTCAAATTAACCTTTTCTTTTTCTCCTCATTCCTCTCCAAACCCACTTTCTTTCTTTTTTTTTTTTTTTTTTTCTTTTTTCTTTTTTTCTTCTAGCTTCAAGTTGACTCAAAAACTAAAGCTACACCAGCCGCCATATTTTCCGGCAACGAGCTCTGCGTATGGCGGTGCTCCCCTTCGTACGTTACAATCAACATCGCCGGATCGTTCGGATCTCTCTCCACGTGTTTCCTCGCCGGACATCCCCTCATCGTGCTACATTTGTAATATCCCCTGAAACAAAAAAAAAAAAAAAAAAAAAAAAATCGTACAATCAAATCGGAAAATTACAAAAAAAAAAAAAAAAAATCGCCGCCGACACTGCTTGGAATTGGTGCTTTCTTTTTTTAGATTGCACTCACCGTGGGTATGGAGATCCTTTGATCGGCTTCTGACCATACTTCCTCCACGAGTACTCGTCCGGTGGAATATCTGCGATTTTTGAACTAATCGCTGGGACTCGAATCGTCTTCTTCGTACGATTTTTTCTGTAGAAAAACGATGGCGGTCAATATTTATTGGAATTTTGAAAGTATTTGTTTCAAATCATTCAATCTATAGGTCGTTGGGAAATTTTTTTGTTTTAAAATGGTTAGAGGTGGTGGGGCCCATCAAGTATTTCAAAGTCAACGGTCAACAACTAAGGCTGAAAGAACGAGACAAAACTACTTTATTGCCAAGTTGAATTTTTTTCTTTTCAGATTTTATATATTATTATTATTTTCTAAATTACTAAACCACTCCACCTAATGGTGTCAGTTTCACGCGTGCTGTGCCCACTAACTCGCTAACTGTTCCCTATTGCAACTCGGACGAGTCAACTCGTTCTCCATCCATAAGGTTCCTTGTTAGAAATTCTAGGGTTACTGTTCTTCCGAATTTTGCTCACAGAAATATTCGATTGTTTTGTTAAATTAAGTGAGAAGAATGTGAAATTAGATTCGTTACCTTCTCTTTGAGCAATGGCATTTGCCGGAAGCAGATGTTGACCCGGAGAATTTTCCAGACAAATCTTCGGAATGATCGTGTTCGTGACACCTCTTCTTGTAAGGCGCCGCCGAGAGCGGCGGCTTACCACCGGAAGCAGTCGGCGCTGGTGCTAAGAAGATCGACTTTCCTAACTTTCCGTTGGATACGCTTCCGTCTCCGGTGATGGCTGAGGACATAAACGAGGAGCTGGACGAGACGCTGAAGGTCTCCTTAGAAAATTCCAAATCGGTTCCCTTAGGATTTGAGTTCAAAATATTCGGCCTAGTGAAATCGAGAGTCATGCTCTGAGGCTGCGACTGAAGGATGTTCGCCGCCGCAGCGACGACTTTCGCCTGTGGCTGAGCCACGGAAGCCGGAGCGGTGAACGGCGGAGCAGGAACCGCGGCCGGTGAAGTAAACGAAGTAGGAGTGAGATTCATCGCCTGATTTTGAGGAAAAGAGAGATGAGCAGATGAACCGCACGACGACGAGGATGTCGAAGAAACCGGACCTCGCCGGAATCTAGCGTGACCGGTCCGATTGAGGAGAGAGATCACTTTCTTGAACTTGGAAACGGTTGCATCAGTTAAATCAGAGCAATCAACATGGCTTGAGGGTTGCTTGTGAGAAAGAAGACGAATCAAATGCTCCATACTCTTCAATCCTTGCGATGCAGCCTCCTGTATAGCCATTTGATCATCCATCTTTGGAAAGCTCATCAGATCGACCGCCATAGCTAAGAGCTTCAAGCAGAGAAAATTGAAATAGAGATGAAAAATCTGAACTACAAAGATAAGATCATCGAAGAAGATGAAGCTTGAAGAGAAGAGATAGATTAGTATTCGGAGAAAGTAAGACGAAGGTTGAAGGTTGGGGATGATTTAATGGCGTTGGAGGTGACCGGATGACCGGGTAAGCAGGTCGGGAGTCAAAAGTGGATTCGTGATCCAACGGTGGAGATTTGTTCAAAGACGTACAGAGTGGGGCATACTGGTAACAAAAAAAAAATAAAGAGCAAAAGAGAAAAAAATCAGAAGAGAGGAGAAAAGAAACCAAATCCTTTTCCACGCTTTACCAAACGACGACGTATTTTACCGAGAGAAAACGCAGCGTTTTTTTCACTTGAAATTGTTTTAAAACTGCTCATCTTCTAGAATATGTGTATTTCTCATAGGATATCTCTTGAACATATCGTCTGAACCGCGAGATAGTTGGCGATATCGAAAACTGAACAAAACGACGAACCATTCTGTGTTTTGATAAAGAAAGCTGACCAAAAGTGGGGATCACGTGGATCTCTTCTATTATTCTCGTAATTTAACCTCTAAATGTTGACCAAACTTTATTATATTTCCATATAAACTTTCCCTTCCCATTCTTTTATATATTTATTTTGATTGCCAAATTTCTAAAAGATTTTATTTTAGTCATACAAATAAACAACTCTATCACCTTTTCTAATTTCAATCTACTAAAGAAACTTAAAATAATATCGAAGTTAAGTTAATTCAGCGATAATTATTCCCTCAACGTGAGAAGTTTGATCTTCGTCCTTACAATTGTTATACTAAAAAAATAAATAAACTCATAGGTGTTATATATTTAACAAAAATATGTTAAATTACAACTTTTGTGTGGATGAAAGTGAAATAATTAAATTTTGAAATAGTTAATTATTATTTGTAGAGACTTGAAGAGATTAGTTTATGATATACTTGAAATTTCAGTAAAATAAAATTGTACTAAAAAAAGCACTAAAGTAATGAATTAATACTTTAAAATTCATACATTGAAATTGAATAGTCCACAAAATTTAGAACCGAACTTTATTATAAAGACATTATTTTCAGTAGATGGGAATGGAACGCCTTTTAAAAATAAAATTCTTTTTTAAAAAATAATAATAATAATCCGGTAGATTCAAGCAGAACCGTCGAATTCATTTGCGATGATCGGACGGTGGAAAGTCACCTAAAGAGTTGACGACGACTTTTTGCATCCCCTCATTTAATAATTGGGTGGAGCATTTGAATTTTATGCCACGTGTTGAAAGCATTAAAAGAGAACGGAAATTAGCTGGTGCCAATTAAAGAAAAATATTTTCGGTTTTTTTTGCTTTATTAATTAATTATTTTGTGGTTCAGTGCAACTTTTAATAAAGTAAGCGATAATTGTTTCAAAGAATTAAATAAATAAACAAAGTAAGCGATAACTTTCTCGAAACCTTTTGACCTAATTGAGGGATTAGGAGTAATCATGAGAATATTTATTAAATATTATCAACTTGTCTCATAACTTGAAAAAAAATAACCTTGTTTATATAGAAAGAGAAGTAAGATTGGAATGGTTGATTGAATATTTGAAATAAAATATTATTATAAACTCCTACAATTTTAATCGAGTCAATTGCCATTAATAATTTACTTTTTAAGTCATCATTAATTTATGCATTTAATTGTTAAGCTTGTGACTTTTAAACGTAGTGGGAATGGAGGCTATTTCTATATTTATTTATTTTTATTATACTTTATTTAGAAAACTATATGTTCATTATTTCAATAGTTAATATTTTGAAACTATATGGTTGTCTTATTTTGTGGTCAATTTTTTAAATTCAAATCACATATTTATCTAGTTCAAAGTTCAACCCACTCCTTTCAAAGTCTAGCACGAGTACGGTGACCAATAAAGAATTTATATTATCGACTTCGAAGTTAAAAATTTGACTCTTTCATCCTAAATATGGAAAAAAAAAAATCAAATGCTTGTTTCTAAAAATATGTAGTTAATAATTGTCAAGGATTGCCTAATGTGAGGCCCAAAGCCCATATGGTGTCTAGATAAGGCATAGAGGAATGTGCGTCCCAAAAGGAAAATGTTAACACCTTGGGATTTGGGTTGACCAGTCGAACCAATGAATATATACCAATCGAAAAATAACCAAGTCGGACCTGAACTAACACCCTATGACCTTGAGTGCTAGAAATGTCCTCAACACTGTCGACATTTCACATAACCAAAGTTGTGTATTGAAGGAAGGACTTGTAAATAGTCTCAATTCATCTACCCCAAAAGAGAAACTCAACCTTATTTCTTTTGTGTTTACCTGAATTGGACACTCCTTGTACTAACTTAAGCATCGGAGTATAGTGGGCTCTAATACAAATACTGCTAGGATGTATATCCTAAATCTCATGGTTTATAAATTTGTATAAATGAATTATTTATTTAATAAAATAAGTAGTGTTTTATTTGACATGTAGATTGCATTAACTCAGTCCAATAAACTAAGATCCTAAATTATTTTATGTACCTTAAAGAGTATGTGGTAGACATACGGGTGTATCTTATTCAAGTAAATAACCTAAATGATATGTAGTATATGGACAAGGTTGAGTGTCTTATCTTGGTGACACTATATACATGACCAATTTTGCAAATGTTACAAAAGTTATAAGTGTTATTACAAACAATTTGATCCAAATTGTTCGCGTGGAAACATGTGAATAAGGGTAACATATACAAAGAGTTTGTATAAGACCGAATCGTGAAATAATATATTAATCTCTCATTAGTATCACCATTAATTGAAGAGATTAACATTTCATAAGATGACTGTAAGTAACTCGATCTCAATCATGAGTGAGTTATGGACTCCTGTCTATGAAGGTAGTCATTTGGTTTGTATGGTGAGAGTGACTTGTATCACCAACTCAATAAGCTTAACATTTTTTGAACTTGTCCAAATAAAGAGTTAGGAATATCGTTACACAAGGTGGAATTTACCCAATTCTTTCTTTAGGGCAGATGAAATGCTCTATTGAGGGTTGACTTCGGGTCTTGAACAATGGGGCTCCTCCCTCTCACTAGTCTTAAAGAGATTTTGTTTATGGTAAGACCATAAACAAGTTGTTTATTAGAGAATTCATGTGACTTAAAGAGTAGGAAGTAATTACAGGGATAAAACGGTAATTTGACACAGTTGTAATTTTGAGCATTTCATGAAGAATCGACTTACTAGTAATAATTATATCCATGCGAAAAGTGCAGTTGGTTCTCCCTTTTACTCTTCCTTTTTTTTTTTTTTATAAATACAAAATGTTTGTATTTTGAAAGGTGTGGAAATATACGTACTTTTCGTTTTGCTTTGAAAAATAAAGAACTCTCTCTTACTCTCATTTTTATAGGTCTTAAATTCTCCGTAAAAAAGAGTACCAAATTTAGTTGATCCCTTCCCTCTTCCAAAACAAAATAAGGTTTCTACAAACCAATTCCTTGCCAAGAGATATAGAAGAGAGTTCCAAATGGTGGTGTTTACAACCAAGGAAGAATTACATAGGAGTCTAATGCTACAGAGAATGAATTGAATAATCGTCTTCAAAGGTTATAGTTTTTCTCATTAATATTTATTTTATAGCTTGCTCAAATCATGTTTATCTTATTTATTTATCTTTTTTGTTTTTGTATTGTTTAAACCAAAATTAAAAGCATAAGGCGTTCACATACTTTCCACATTAGGATTCAATCCCTTCAAGGACGTCCCAAGCAGTATAGCTTAGAGTATCTTATGACCAGACCAGAGAGAAGCAGAGGTCAAACACACCATAGGCTTGTAGCAAAAGCACAATGCGAACGAAATCCGAGCGCCAACAATCATCAACATAACAAAATGATAAGACGATAATTAACATTATTATTTTACGACTAAAACATCATACCACTTTGTATGTCAAAAATAAAATACGTACAAAAGTTGTAATACGACGAAAACAAAATAAAATTTGAGCTTATGATTTATTATTATTATTATTTTTTTTCTCAGTGTACTTAACAAACTGAAGTGTAAACATGTCGAGAAGAGTAATTAATTGAGCTTACACATAATTCAAATGCATAGTTTTGAAATTGTATTAAACAATTAATGAATAGAGATATAAAAACGAGTAACCAAGTTTTATGACTAAAATATAACGTTTGCATAACTTTATAGACCAAGTTGAAAAGAAAAAGAAAAAAAAGTACAAAAGTTGTAATGTAAGAAAGGTAAAAAGGTAAAAGTAAAACTTATAATATAAATCTTTTCAAAATATACCTTAAGTAGTTCACAAATCACAACGAAGAAAAATTCAAATGGTGATTAGATTCGACAAACCAATATATAGTAAAAGAATAATAAATAATAATAATAATAATAATTTCAAGTGGGTTTGAAAAAGAAAAAGAAAAAGAAAGAAAAGAAAGCAATTATATTGGTTTAAAGTCAAATCAAAGGCTTATAAAGCAAAGCAAAAACAGGTCCAACTAAATCATAAACATGCCCTCCACCACTTTACTTCTCTCTATCTTAATTTCTCTCATTAAATTTTTAACATTTCCATATGGTTGACTTATCTACAACGACATTTTTTTTTTTTTTTTTTTTGTAAAGTATATTTTTGTTCTACTTATTTTCAACGCAAACACAGTGATGAAATGATAATTTGGTTTCTCTATGTATTATAAAATAAATAAATAAAATAATCAGGTAAAATTATCATTTTTTTTTCTTTTTGATAATTAGGAGATGAGATGAAGTCGATTCTAATTTAAAAAATACAAAATTCATGTTAATTACGATTCAACCATGTAATATTATAAATTTATTATATTAAAATTAAGATAAGCAAACTTTATTGATAAAAGGGTAGGATGTTCTTTTCTTAAAAAAAGGTGCAATGTTCTAAATAAATAAATTGGATAAATACGCATAAATTTGTCAAATTTATAAACCATGTTTTTTTTTTTTAACTATCATAAATTAATGAGTGGTGTAACATAAATAAGCATTAGCTTGATTTGAAATAATGAAATATGAGATGGAGAGACCTTTCGTGTGACTGCAAGACTCCATTTTTCTTTTAATTTTTTTCTTTTTAATTAAATTATGATTCATTTATTATAATAATTGATACGACTTTTCTTCTTAAAAGTTAAAGATTCAATCCTTCATGTTTGCAATTGTCAAACAGAAAAAGTCATTGGTAATGCATCATAAATTTATTTATTTATTAATATTTTGATTTTTTCTTTTTCCATTTTGTATGAACTTAAAATCTATCACAAGACCTAATAAGTTGTAATCAATAATAATTAAAAATAAGCAACACTCTACAAGTTTGACACACAGTATATAACTCTACAAGTCATGTTAAACTTATTTATTCTTTAAGAAAAAATAGCACAAATCCCCCTTGAACTATAAGGCTTATTACAATTACGACTGTTCACTTTTTAAATTATGTGGTTATTACAATTCACCTATAAACTTTTAAATTGACCAATCAATCTTCTATATTTTGTCGATATTGGTATTGATATTATCCGTAAAATTTAAAGTTAGATAGTAATATCGACGTTAATATTTTAAAGTTTGATTTCAAATAATTATCAACATTGATGTCCATCCCACCAATTCACTGTATACCAATATTCTAATCCTTTAATATGCATCCAAAACTAGACATTGACGTGTTCTTAATTTCTAAATTTTAAAACTACTATTTAATTACAAGTGTGTAGCTTAACTTTTACATTACTGTTAAATTTTACCAAACGTTACTTTAACGGTATGTGTGTGTTTTAATTATTATTTAATTATAAATTATAAATTTTACTTTTACTTTTACATTATAGTTCAAATTTTATTGTTTAATTTTAGGGTTGATTGTACTCCATGAATTATTCGGTAAAATTAAAAATCCTAATCCAAAATTATAGTGAATCACATTCTTTAGACAAGGCGGTTCATCAAATAAAAAAAATTTTAAATGTAATTATAACAAATTATACAGTTTAAATATGATTTATGACAGTTAAAACTAGCATAGCTCAATTGACATGATATTTGTACTATCATCTTCGAAGTTAAAAATTTTATTTCTTCACGTTATATATTGTATATAAAAAAATATTGTATGATTTGTAGAATTTCTATTTTTTGTTTTATTAATACTTTTACAATTTTCAATTTTTTAATAATATTTTTTTGAAATTACAATCCGGGACAAAATAATAAATGGAGGTGAAAAAAAAAAAGACTGGGTCAAGAGGCGTCCGAGTTTGACTCGCCTGAAATCGTCAAGCAAGCGTGTGGTTTGGGCATAGAAGGGAAAAAAGCTTTTAAAAATTCAACAATTCATTGTTTTAAAATATAAGTTACAATATGACCATTAAAAAAAAAACACTATATACTATATAGGGCATTTTCAGCATTAAGTCCGTGGTTATTATAGTTTGTATTTCAGATGTAGACTATTTTAGTTGGGGTTATATTAGTCAGTTAGTGTGCAGGCATTTTACATATGTAGAAAACAATACAAGTTGTAACGATAAATAATTTGAAATAGTAATGTTATAGTTATTTGTAAGTTATAATAGTTTGAAATATAAACTATTATAATTTGTGCTTCAAACATTGATAGCCCACTCCATCAACTTCAAGTTGATGCCCAAAACATCCTATATAGTAATTATGATTTGGTCAATGTACTTTACCACCTATTCAATTGAAGAGTTCTTGAACTTCTTGGCTTTAAAATTAAGCAATAACAAAAATAGTATTTTGACAATTACGCAAATGATAGAATTTTTAAAGAAGGTGAAAAAAAATTAGAATGGTAGGCAAACTTTTTCTGAAAATAATCGGTACAAGCTTCTCTTCACCATTTGGCAAACGACTGTTGGCACGAGACATGTGATTAGAAAATTGTGGACCCGATCCACGATTTTATTTAATAGACGTGGATTTGGTACATGCTTTTCAAAATTTGTTTACTTGATTCATGATTTTCCTTTTTTTTTCTTTTAGTTTTTAAATTTTGGTTTGGTTTTTTTTTAAAAAAAAAAATCTTGATAAAAAGTAGATAATAAAACAAAAAAAAAAAACTTAGAGGTTGAAATAGTGCTTATAGACTAAATTTTCAAAAACTAAGTGATTAACAAAATCAATCTAAAGCTCGTTATGATTGACTTGAGAAAAAAATGTTTAAAATACACTTTAAAATCTATCTTGTGTGACTGCCAAACACTCTATTTTTTTTCAAAATGACTTATATTTAATTTGAAAATGTATTACAAACACACCATAAATTTATTGTATGGCTTCTTTTTAACCAATGATATATTTCTCACCTTACACTTGTAATGAAAAGAATCATAATAGATATTTTTTAAAACTGGTTTATCATGCATAACATAAATACAAGAATCCGGAAAATGTAATACTTGGTCTTCTTTAGCCAAATCGATAAGATAATTCTACTTTGGTAATTATTTGATTTTTTTAAAGTTAAGCTTATAAATATCATAATTATCTATTGTTTTCTATATTATGTTGTATATTTTAGAATTTTTCAAAATCAAAATCAAAATTAAACAAAATCCAAAAACTTAATTTTATTTTTTTTGAAATTGGTTAACAATTCTAATTGTCTACATAGGAAGTCTAAAAAAAGCTAGTTCATCCGTTCATTTGTGAAAAAAAGTAGAATATTTGAACAACTGTTTAATACAGAATCCTTGATCATTGGAACGGTTGATTGTTAAATGTACTTTGTAAAGATTGACACTAAAACATTAGCAACTCCCTTAACAATCGCATTTGTAATTACAATACGTCGACAGTAATAAAAAAGAATATTAAAAGTAAAAAACTCATATAGATGTGTTTTTTGTGATCAATTTTTATTCTTATTTTTAAATATATTTAGCTTAGTCCTAATTGAGATATTTATTTGAAGTTCGAGATTCAAATTTTTATACTCTACTATTTACATTAAAAATTATAGTTTGTTTTCAAATAATTAACATTTCATATATTAAACTGGACTTTAAAGTATATTTAAAGTTGCATAGACAATTGTTCTAGTTAACTATCTTTTGAAAGCAAACACATGCCGATTACATGTGAATTCAAACACTTGTCGAAAGCAAACACATGCCGATTACATGTGAATTCAAACACTTGTCGACACAAATCGATATTGATAACGTAAAAAAGAAAAAAAAGTAATATCCCAAACCGTTAAATGATTACTGGCAACAAATTACCAATTAAAAGATTACCAATAATTGTTTTTTTCTTAAAAAAATATATGGATAGACTTGTAATTTATTCGATATAAATTTAAACTTTGAATAAAAAGAAAATTATTAGACATAAGATTGAAAGTTTAAGAAATATTAATTAGATACAAAATTGGTAATTTATAAACCTACTAAATACTTTTAATAGTTTAAAATCGAAAGTGAAAGTTAAAAAAAAAACTAAACTTAAAAGGAAAAGAAAAATAATTTCGTTTTGAATTCGATTTTTTTTTTCTTTTTTATGGTTGAAAAATATGAGAGAGAGAGAAAAAAAAAAAGTCCGGCTTACGAGAAAGAAAATCATTTGTTTCGGTTTTATCAAAATAAATAAATAAAATAAAAAATTTCGATCTCCAATTCTCAATTTGACTTTAACGGACAATTATAGAAGACAAGTTTAATTTAAGGACAAAATTGAGAATGAAAAGTCATAAATGCCCCCCAATACCACAATGGCACCAATTTGTGAATATAAACAGAAGTATAAAAATAACCACACACCAAAAATAAAAATAAATAATATGGGGTTGTGAAATACGTCGAAATTCCGACATTAAAAATTGACGAGGGTTTTCCAGTTGACTTTTATACGAAGTTAAATTATGATTAATTTGTTTTAAATAATTATTATTATGGTGGAGGGAGGTGAGCAACTTTGATACGGAAGTGGATTTGATTCTTTGTTTATTTGTTTTAATTTTATATTGAAATATTTACTCATTTGTTTTAAAATTGTTTTCCGATAAGGATACTGAATATATATATATAGAGAGAGAGAGAGAGAGTACATACCGAATAAATAATTAAGGAATGCAATCTACAGGAATCTCGGTGCTACGATTATTCAAAAAAAAATAATAATAATAATTATATGGTTTTTAAAAATGGAATTTATATTTCTTGCACTCGTGACCAAAGATCCTCGTAATCATAACTCTCCTACCAGCCGTCTGATTTGCGTAAAATTGACATCTGAATATTAATGTGTGTGTATATATTTTCTGCGAGACTATGCTTTAAAAGAAAAAAAGGAACCGTTTATGCCAACTACCACTGAGGTTAGTTAGTATAAGTTTAATTTGAATCAAATAAATCGTTTTGTTACTAATATCTAATAATATTTAAATCAGCGATTTGTTATTATTATTATTTTTTTTTTTAAAATAAAAAGTTAAAAGAAGAGCTATAAACAATTACATGAAATTACTACTTTAAAACTAGCCTCCTTATATTAGAATAATCGCAAATTTTAGATCCAAATTGAAATGTGTCCCCAACTTATTAAAACTTAAGTTTTTTAACAAAAGAAAATAATTAATAAAGGTTTTTTTTTTTTCTTATGCCATATTGATGTGAAATTGCCAAATTTAATCCTTTTCCACGCGGATTATGTTGATCTCACTCCTTTGAGTTTATGTCTTCAACTTACTGTTTATCTATTTTTTCTTGCTCTTTTGCCCCATTGATTTGGGTTTATAATTTTTTTTTCTCTTCCCTCTCTATTTTCTCTTGCTCCTTTTACACCATTTAGAATCCAATTACTTCTAACTTCAACATTGGCCATAAGTAAATCGTGAAGAATTTTTTTCTGTCGTCCCAAATTACCCAACAACATACGCCAATTAATTTTTCTCCATGATCATCTGATTTATTTTGATATGATAGTCAATGAAGAGTTATAGGGACGAAAATAATATTTGAACTACAAAATTCATATTTTGAATGATGTGTAAAAGCACGTCTGATTTGAGGTCTGGTCGAAGGCCAGTGGGCGGCCACTGAAGCATAGACCATAATCTCAAGCCCGACGCAAAATCAAGCAACCAATTGGGCTTTTAAAAGGCCGAGTCATATTTCGTGGGCCTAAGGCTAGGCCTGATATTGGCCCAATAAACAACATAGTTTGGGCCTCTTTTAAAACCAGTTGGAATTTTCCCATTTAACCCCAAAAATAAATAAATTAATAAATAAATAAATAAACTGAAAAAATGGAAAAACCCGAAAAAACCAAATCAAACCAACCGATTCACTGGTTTAATTTGGTTTTCAGTATCAAATTGGACAATTTGATTTGTCTTAGAGAAAATGAAAAAGCATTGGATTGGATTGATTTTTCATTAAAAAACCAATAAAAATCAAAATAGAACGGAGAGTATATATACACTTGAAAAATAGACTATAACATTAGGTATTTTTTAGTATTTTAATTATTATGATGCATATATATTTGTTGTTTAGAAAAATAAATCAATTATTATGGAACATATTTGTTATTGTTAAGAAAAGTGCCAACAAATAAAACAAAAACAAGAATGTCGAATTTCAATCTATAAGAAAAAGGGATTGATATAATAAGATCTTGTCATTCAAACCAAAAGTGAAAATAAAAACAAAAATATTGGAAGAAAAAAATGTAAAAAAACTAAGAACCAAACTCACAATAAACCAAACCACATAAAAATTAATTTATTGGATTTATACTTTATAGGACATCAATTTAGACCCCTCGTCTATAAAACTGATTGGTTTATTTTGGTTATTGGATAAAAAAAAAAAAAAAAAACAACAAAACAACTAGCTATCACTCCTAGCATAGAGACTTCTATAGTTATAGTAAAATAATACGATAGTTGACATTTATTCATAAATACCTATTTTCTTTTTTGTTGGGGGGAGGGGTTCCTCGCTCTACCCATATTCATTAGCATGGATTATAAGATTATATTATTATCGTTAAACTAAGATGTTTAATAAACTATGTTTTCATTATATTATATTCTTATTGACATATTCACTTCTAACGTTTTATTTGACAAGACCACGACTTAATTAATCGAGTAACACTTGAATTAAGTACTCTTTTTAAGCCATAAGCTCGATAAACAGGCTTTGGAAAAAAAAATACCATCGTCATAAAAAAAAAAAAAAAACACAGTACAAAAATAAAATATAAAATACACATGGTGTGTTATGTACATGTAAACATCAACCATACTCATTATAAATCCTTATCATCAACTAATTATAATACTCATCAACCAATAGCCACACACCAACTCTATCTTAGATTCTTAACTCATCTAATTAAAGATGTGTTTAAAATACATTTTCAAGTATTTAATTTAAAAAATAAGTCATTTTGGAAAAAATTAGAGTGTTTGGTAACCACTAAAAATATATTTTGAAGTGTATTTTAAACGATATTTATCAAAATAATTTAAATAAAAATGAGTTGTTTCAAAAACATTTTTTTCTTAAGTCAATTCAAACAGGCCCTATGTCATACATTCTCAACCAGAAGATAAACAGTTAAAATCTTCCCAAATGGTTGAGACACATGTTACTATCCCAAAAGTTAATGGTTCAATCTCAACACTGACAAAAATGTTAAGCTTAAAAATATTTCCATGGCAGCTCCACATCACATGGATGTGAATAAAGAGTTAAAACACCTAAATTGAAAATTTGTAAATAATATTAGACTAGATTGAAAAGACACATAAACATTAGAGACTAAATCAAAATATGCATGACTCAATAATAAAATTAAGTTAAAACACCACTCTTGTCCATATTTTGAATTTTGTTCAATTTTAGTACTTGTTACTTCAATTGTCCAAATTTAGTGCTTGGACTTTCAATTAATATTAATTTTAGTCACTCAAAGTTAATTTTTACCGTAATTAGTTAAATAATAACAACGATTTTCATGCAAGAAAATACAATATGTGAATATTTTTTCAAAATATATAGTAAATGGATACAAAAATTTATTTTACAAAATCACTAATAAATTAGTTGTGGGGACTAAATTTAAAATTTATTGAAAGTATAAAGAATACGAGTGTGTTTGGAATTCATTTTCAAGTTTTTAATTTAAAAAATAAGTATATTTTGGAAAAAATTGGACTGTTTGGCAACCACTCAAAACGAATTTTGGAGTGTATTTTAAACAATTATTATAAAAAACGTTTAAATAAAAATGAATTTTTTTAAAAACATTTTTTCTTTAGCCAACTCAAACGACTCTACAATTTGACAACTGAAAGTATAAAAGCTCAAACAAATTTTAAAGTATAGAAACTAAAATTTTAATATTGTTTTTAACGAGTGATAATTGATATGTAGTTCAAGGTTAAAATTCTCATACTCAATAAGTTACGCGTGCGTGCGTGCTTGTGTAGTATATCTACTATATATAAAATCTCTACTATCTATATTCTACTATATATATCTATATAAAGGGGTAAAATGGAAAGAATTTTTACATTTCTATTTTGCCCATCATTCTTCAACATATGAATAATATAACTTTGAATTTAATGGTGGTTTATTTTTTTTTAATTTAGAATGGGATTTTTCTCTTTAAATATTTTATTTTTTATCCATGATATTTCATGTTAAGTATTTACTAACTAAATTCAATGAAGCAATTAAATCACAATTTAAAATTTGTTATAAAAATTTATGTAAGAAAATGTTAGTACATATAAAAATGATGTGGTAAGTGGCTGCCATGACAAACCAAATCGAGTTCACACTAATGGTCGAGTTTGGTCATCACGAATCATAAATTGTAAATCGACGTCGTATATAACAATAATTAGGTACCAAACAGGCACAAGTGATTTGAAGTTAGGTGTTTCAAGTTTTGACGTTGGAAAATAGTTGTGAGATAGATGAAAAAAAAACATGTTTCTACCCAACCTAAATCACCTAGAATAGGTATAAAATTGATTTGAGATTTGAGATTTGAAGTTTGAAAGTTGGAAGATAAAAGATAATTGAGACATATTGTGAGATAATAGCAAGACAAAATAGTAATTAAAAAACACTCTACAACCTTCCTAACATTTTATATATCCATCATAAATCACTTAAAACATGTATATAAATGCATCATAACGAGTTAGAATGGACAAATTGGTGTGGGTAAGTTGGTGTGATAGAAGATAGATGTAGAGTCTTAAAAGATACAAAACAACACTTTAACGTATATGTGAAACATATAAATGTAGAGACTCTTGTTCTTTTAGGGGAAAAAAAACCAACAAAAATATTCTTAAGAATCAAAGAAAAAAATCAAACTTTACATATTATAAGGGCTGTTTTCTGATACAGACAAATGAATAAAAATATTTATAAATATAATAAAATTTCAATATCTTATTAACGATATACTGTGATAAGATCAATATAAGTGTTTATATATTATATGGTAGATATGAATAGACAATAAAATTTTACTATTATTTATAAATATTTTTAACAGTTTTGTAATTTAAAATAATTTTTCAATTATAAAACTAAACAAATTTAAAAAAAAAAAAAATAAAACTGAATACTCTAAGAAAAACAAAAAAATTAGTAAACAACCGATTTATTTTTTCTCTTCAGTCAAGTACGGTTGAACTTTGACCATTAGCTGCTGGTTGTAGTCGCCACCAAGTCGTCGAAACCGCCGTCGCCGGTGGCGAAGTCTCCACCTCCGTCTGATGGTTTGCACGTCGTCCCAATGGTGAAGATTCCGCCTCTGTCCGATGGTTCTCGCGCGATAGGAGAAGGAGAAGGAATTGTGGTCGCCGCCTCCGTCCGTTCGTACGCGTGCGCCGCCGTCTGAATCTCCAATCGTGGTCGCCGGATGGAAGCTGTGGTCGCCGATGTTTGAGGAGCAGTCCGCGCGCGATGGGAGAAGGAAAGAATCGCAGAGGTTTCATTTTTAGGTGTTTTTCTTTAACTTAAGGGCAAAATAGACTTTTCACATGCTTATTTGTCCCAAGACTCGTCATTTTTTTTCTCCCCCAAAATATATCCTATTTTTGGCAATTTCCCCACATTTTTCCATTTTTTCTTTTCTTTCATTTCTCAATTACAATTTATTTGGTTCATCGACTCTACGTTTCACCAACGAAAGAAAGCGAAGGAGCTTGCGTGAGATCTGGAAAACAAAAAGCAAAGCATTACAGAGGGGAGAGTGAAACGGAGACGAAGATTTTTTTGTTTTCAATCCAAAGCCATCTCCAACTCCTGCAATTGATTTTGGCGATTCCAATCGAGGTTTGTTCTTTCTCTCCTTCAAATCGTTTTCTCTCATTACTTTCGTTGATTTTTCTCGTGCTTGCGCTTCAATTCCGAGGGTTTTGATGCTTTCTGCTTTTTGCTGTGCGGCTTCTTGTTGAGAATAATGTCAGCGAAACGGGATGTGTGACTATTGGAATAGTTTAGGATTAGTTTAGGAGGAGGTTTGTTATTTTTGTTTGTATTGAAGCGGTGATAGCTAGCATTTGAAGCTAGTTCGTGTTTTGCTTTATTTTATTTGAATGCGGCGTTTACGAACTGTGATTTTTTTCTTTTTTAATGTGAAATATTGTTTCTGTAGAGTTTATGTGCCTTGGAAAAGATGAATGATTAACTGGTGATTACCATTTAAGTAAGTGTGGGGGCAAAAAACGGAGTGGATCGGATGGACAAGAACAAGAGTCGTTCCGATCTGCTCGCCGCAGGCAGGAAGAAGGTAAATTCGTGTTAATTTTATTTATGTTCTTTTTAAATAAATGTAAGTGTCTCATTTACTACGTTGAATGGGAAAATGTTAAAAGTATTTCATTACTGTAGCCGATAATTTCACAAAGATTCGTTCTGCTAATTTCGTAGGATGCAGGCTGAGTTGGGAAATAAAATTTTGTTGCTTACTCTTATTTCAGTTTTACTTCCTTCTTTTCCTTTCTTGGTTTAAGTTTGGGTATTAGTTTCTAATTCAATGGTGAAGGACATAGATCGGTAGGTTTCAGTGTGTTGAAATTCTGAATAAGTGGGTTTTTTTTTTGGGTTGTTTGTTTTTAATTGATTTGTCTGAGATTTATCGGTTTGAACCTAAAAAGGACTCTTGTATCCTTTAACTGGAAAAAAATGATTTTATGCACCAGTCACTACCATTTGGCTGTACAAGACTGAAATTTATGCTTTCCCCCCTTTATTTTCTCTATTTATCAGCTCCAGCAATTCCGTAAGAAGAAGGATTATAAAGGCAGTGGTAGCCAAGGAAACTCATCAAAAAGTACAAGTAAATTGGAACAGCATGATGCAGATGCAGACAATGTGACTGCTGCTGCTAAATCCACATCTGGCAGTTATTTGACTGATGGAGTACTTGCATCTAGTGTTGATTGTGATCCAGATACTGTAGATTCTTCAACATCACCTTCTATAGAACATTCCTTGGCAGCAGAGATTGATCATTCAACAGTTTCTGTTATTCAAGAGACGGATGTAGCTGAAACACCAGCCATTAACCAGGCAGAGGTTCTGATGCATGAAGTGGGGTATAGGGAGGACTGTGATCACCCGATCCAAAATGCTGAGGCTGCTGGATTTATATCATTTGGACCTTCCCTTCCTACGGATGCTGCAGAGAACAATAATCATACTTGTAATTTGTCTTCCACCGAATCCTCTTCCCAAATTTCTTCTGCTTCTGTGGAGCAACAGGGAAGAATAGTTGAAGTATGGGGTGGGTGTAGGGAAGAAGAGCTGTTGCCTTCACCGTCTACATCTTTGTTGCAAGCAAGGGAAGATGTAGGTTGTCCTCTTATTCTTTGGTACTTATTTGCTAATGTATTTTAGTTATGGTCTGTCCAGATAAACTGTGTGGTCAGGGATACCAAGTGCCAGTCCTTTATAATTAAATGTATTCTTATATATATATTTTTTATATTGATAGGCATGGAGGATGCACTGATGCAATCTGGTCAAGTTCGTGAAATAGAGCTTGCAGGAGACAAGCAGCTAGAGACTCGTGGCACGAGTGGGTCAGCAGCAGAGACTACTTCTAAAGACACATGCTGCGATGAAGAAGAGGGTATTGCAGCAGATGTGGCATCTGTATGTGGTGCTGTAACTGAATCAAACAGTTATTCAGTTTCTAGTCCGGGAGAAAAATTAGGTATGAAGAATAGTTCAAGTAGTAGTAGAGATGACGGGAAAGAAGAAACACAAGTTCATGCAGAAGATACGATACATTCAAGCGGGTGTGAAGTGCAATATATGCCAGAAGATAATTTTGCAAATCAGTCCAAGGGCCAGGAAAGGGCTTCACAAACAAGCGTGAAAATTTCTGATGCAGGAGATGCTGATACTATCTCCCATAATGCACATATGACCGTAACTTTGGATGCACAGATGGGGACTTTTTCTTCATTTGGACAAGATAGTAAATTTTTTGATTTACTGGAGAGAATGAAAGAAGAGTTGATAGTTACAAGTTTCTCAAAAGATATCTTTAACATGCAAATTTCTGAACAGAATGAACTACAAATAGAGCTTGATAACCATCGTTACACATCAACCAATGATATGACTCTGCTCAATACCTCACCCAGTGAAGTTGTTGAGAGGAATCAGAGCCTTGTGGATGAACTTTCTCATTGCAGATCTGAACTTGAGGATGTTACAATTGCGAAGGAAGAGCTAAGAGGTCAGCTGCTAACTGCAGAGGCAGAGATAGAAAAGCTTTCTTCTAGAGCTAGTGAGACAGAGAATAGCTTGGAAAAGTTCCATGGAGATGTGTTCAGATTGGCACAAGAGTTGGATGACTGCAAGCATTTGGTAACAGTGTTAGAAGGGGAGAATGAAAGATTAAACGGTATTATCACCTTTGAAAACGAAAATAAAAGGATATTAGCTGAGGAAAAGGAGTTGTATAATGATAAGAATGAAAAGATATTATCAGAATTAAATAGCTTAAAGAATTTGAAGGTGGCTTTGGAGGTTGAAAATTCTAAGTTAATGGGGAGTTTGTCATCAGTAGCAGAGGAAAAAGCAAAGCTTAAAGAAGAAAAAGAGCAGTTGTTTCAGGTGAATGGGACACTGTCAGTTGAACTTGCCAATTGTAAAAACTTCGTAGCTGCCCAACAAGAAGAAATTATAAACTTAACCAAGAACCTTGCATTGGTAAGAGAGGATAGGACAAAGGTTGAAGAAGATAAGAACCGTTTGTTTCATGAGAATGGGAAAATGGCGTCTGAGCTGCTTGTTCTTGATGAGAGACTGTCAACTGAACATGAGGAACGTGTAAAGCTTGAAGGTGACCTTAAAATTGCATTAATGGAGCTTGACCAACTCACTGAGGAAATCATATTTCTCAGCAGCAGTCTCGATATACATAAATTTAAAATTGAAGAACTTTGTGGTGAAATAATGTCTCTACAAACGAGATCTACAGAAGATGAGGATCAGGCTGAAAATGCGGACTCTGACCAGTATCATGGAAATAAGTCCCATGGAAATGATTCTTCCCAGATTACTTTCAAGAAATGTTTGCCCGAAACTTCTTCTGTTCTTGCTGGTGGGAAACCCTTCATGGTAACTGAACAGGAGATTTTTGATGATTCTCTTGGGTTTATAGCCTTGGGTCAACACTTGGAGGAAGCAGATCTTATGTTACAGAAACTTGAGAAGGAAATCACAGGGTTGCAGTCCTATTCTGCCTCTAGCAGGTCAGGTAGTAAAATGTCTGCCCCTGCTGTTTCTAAACTAATTCAAGCCTTTGAGTCAAAGGTAAATGTCGAAGAACATGAGGTGGAGGCTGAAATTCAGTTACCTAGTGACCCATATAAGTTATCAATTGGACTTGTGAACAATTTGAGAGTACTGCTTCGTCAAGTGGTTGTGGACAGTGAGAATGCCAGTGTGTTGCTCAAGGGAGAGCGGGATCATCGGAAAGTTGCTATATCAACGTTGAACGAGTTCAAGGATCAATTTGAAGCTTTGGAGAACCATAGTAATGATTTGGTGATAGCCAACATTGAGCATGGGGTTTTATTTGAATGCTTAAAACATCATGTCGTTGATGCTGGTGATAAGATCTACAAACTTGAGATTCTTAACGAGTCTTTAAAGCAACAAGGCATGCACCACAAAAATTCTAATAGCGAGCTTGCTGAAAGGTTATATGGATATGAATTAAAACTTACTAAGTTGGAGTGTCAATTATGTGATCTTCATCAAAGCTCAAATGAGATGGTTTCTCTGATATGTAATGAGTTAGACAATTTGCAGGAGGGAGCAATTGAAAGGGCAATGGCACTTGAGAAGGACTGGCACTCTTTCTTATTGGAGCTTGCTGAAACAATTGCTAAGCTTGATGAATCATTAGGGGAATCTGATACCTCAGCCATAAAATTTTGCACTAGTGACCAATTGCCTAGCTGCATTGCTGCCTCTGTCATAGATGCTGTCAAAATGATTGATGATCTTAGAGAGAGACTTCAAGCTACTGCCTCCAGTGGCGAAGCATTTAGGATGTTATATGAAGAAGTAAATGAAAAATATGATAATTTGTTTAGGAGGACTGAGTTCTCTGTTGATATGCTGCATAAGATCTATGGTGAGTTGCAAAAACTTTATATTGCTTCTTGTGGTTCTGTCGGTGGAAGTGACATGAATGTGCAAATCAAGATGCTGGGCGATCCCTTAGAGTACAGCAACTTTGAGGCCTTAATGAAGCCACTGGAGGATTGTATTACTGAGAGACTGCAACTTGAGTCTTTAAATGATAAACTTCGCTCAGACTTGGAACATAGGACTGTAGAATTTGTTGAGTTTAGGAAGAGAAGCGTTGATTCTACTGGCATTGAAAAATTGATTAAAGATGTCCACAGTGTGTTATCACTGGAAGACACTGAGAGGGATCGTGATGAATTACCTGCTTTTCATTTGGAATATATGATATCATTGCTTTTACAGAAATACAGGGAATCTGAGTTGCAATTAGGCTTATCTAGAGAAGAATCTAAATCCATAATGATGAGATTGACCGAACTGCAGGAAAGTGTGCATGACTTAAGCACCTTGATTCTTGATCACGAATGTGAAATTGTTCTTCTAAAAGAAAGTTTAAGCCAGGCACAGGAAGCCTTAATGGCTTCTCAGTCTGAATTAAAGGATAAAGTTAATGAACTGGAACAAGCAGAGCAGCGAGTGTCTGCAATCAAAGAGAAGCTAAGCATAGCTGTTGCCAAGGGAAAAAGTTTGATTGTACAACGGGATAATCTGAAGCAGTCACTAGCACAGACTTCTAGTGAACTGGAGAGGTGCTTGCAGGAGCTACAGATGAAAGACACTAGGCTTCAGGAGACAGAAACAAAACTTAAAACCTATTCAGAGGCAGGAGAGCGTGTTGAAGCACTGGAATCTGAGCTTTCGTACATTCGAAATTCTGCCACTGCACTAAGAGAATCATTCCTTCTTAAAGATTCAGTTCTTCAGAGGATAGAGGAGATTCTTGATGAACTAGATTTGTCAGAGAATTTTCATTCAAGAGACATAATTGAGAAGATTGATTGGTTAGCCAAGTCAAGTACCAGTGAGAATTTACTCCATATGGATTGGGATCAGAGGAGTTCAGCTGCAGGAGGCTCAGGCTCTGATGCTAATTTTGTTATTACAGATCCCTGGAAAGATGAAGTGCAGCCGGATGCAAATGTTGGGGATGATTTGAGAAGAAAATATGAGGAGCTCCAAACAAAGTTTTATGGGCTAGCTGAACAAAATGAAATGCTTGAACAGTCATTAATGGAAAGGAATAACATAGTACAACGATGGGAAGAGCTTCTAGAAAAGATTGATATTCCTTCACACTTGCGATCCATGGAGCCAGAAGATAAAATTGAATGGTTGCACAGATCACTTTCAGAGGCTTGTCATGATAGAGACTCTCTCCATCGGAGGGTCAATGACTTAGAGAACTATTGTGGGTCGTTAACTGCAGATCTGGATGATTCACAGAAGAAAATTTCTGACATTGAGGCAGAGCTCCGGTCGGTCTTGCTTGACAGAGAGAAGCTTTCTAAACAAAATGAAATGCTCAAGCAGTCATTAATGGAAAGGAATGGCATGGTGCGACGATGGGAAGAGCTTCTAGAAAAGATTGATATTCCTTCACACTTGCAGTCCATGGAGCCACAAGATAAAATTGAATGGTTGCAAAGATCACTTTCAGAGGCTTGTCATGATAGGGACTCTCTCCATCAGAGGGTCAATAACTTAGAGAACTATTGTGGGTCGTTAACTGCAGATCTGGATGAGTCACAGAAGAAAATTTCCGACATTGAGGCAGAGCTCCAGTTGGTCTTGCTTGAGAGAGAGAAGCTTTCTGAGAAGTTGGAAATGACCTATCATCATAATGACCACCTATCATTTGGGACTTTTGAGAAAGAAATTGAGAACATAGTATTACAAAATGAATTAAGCAAGATGCAGGAAAACTTAATTTCTACTGAGCATAAAATAGTGAAATTGGAGGCTTTGATAAGTGATGCATTGCGAGATGAGGACATGAATGATTTGGTTTCTGGTAGTAGTAGTATTGAATTTCTTGAATTGATGGTGATGAAGCTAGTTCAAAATTATGCAGCATCTTCTTTAGGGAATGCTGTGCCTGGGAGCACTATGAATGGCCCTGGTACTGAAGAAATGCTTGCCAGAAGTATAGATGCGCATGTGGCTTGGCAAAATGATATAAACGTTCTCAAGAAAGATCTAGAGGATGCAATGCATCAATTGATGGTTGTGACAAAGGAGAGGGATCAATATATGGAGATGCATGAATCTTTAATTGTCAAGGTTGAAAGTTTAGATAAAAAGAAGGATGAGTTGCAGGAACTGCTTCATCTGGAGGAGCAGAAGTCCATGTCTGTAAGAGAGAAACTAAATGTTGCTGTCCGGAAGGGAAAGTCTTTGGTTCAACAACGAGACAGTCTGAAACAAGCCATTGAAGAGATGACCACCGAGTTGAAACAACTGAGATCTGAGATGAAGTCTCAGGAAAATACTCTTGTTAGCTATGAGCAAAAGTTTGGGGATTTCTCTGTTTACGCAGGACAGGTGGAGGCCTTGGAAGTAGAGAATGTGTCTCTGAAGAATCGCTTGACTGAAACAGAACGCAATTTACAGGAAAAAGAATATAAATTGAGCTCAATTATCAACACTTTAGTTCAGATTGGTGTTAATGTTGATGTTAACGAAACTGATCCTATTGAGAAACTGAAACAAGTTGGAAAATTGTGCTCTGATCTGCGTGAGGCCATGGTTTCTTCTGAACAAGATTGTGTAAAGTCCAGAAGAGCAGCAGAGTTACTTCTTGCAGAATTGAATGAAGTTCAGGAAAGAAATGATGCGTTCCAAGAAGAGCTAGCAAAAGCTTGTGACGAGATTGCTGGATTGACCAAGGAAAGGGACTTAGCAGAGACTTCCAAGCTTGAAGCTCTTTCAGAACTTGAAAAGTTATCTACTCTCCATTCGAAGGAAAGAAAGAACCAAATTTCTCAATTTATTGGATTGAAATCTGGCCTTGATCGACTAAAGGAGGCTTTGCGTGAGATCAATAGCTTACTTGTAGATGCTTTGTCTAGGGATTTGGATGCTTTTTATAATCTGGAAGGCACTATTGGGTCGTGTACTAAAACTAATGATCCTGCTGAGGTCAATCCTTCTCCTTCCACTGTGTCTGGTGCCTTTAAGAAGGATAAGGTATGTTGGTTCCTCTGTAAATTTTACCTGTTTCCCCCTTAATAGCCCTTTCATTATCTTCATTACCTAACCCCTTGTCAGAGTGCCCCTTGGGTCAAATGTTTATCAATGTTTTCGACAGGAAACTTGATTTCCTCTCCAGAACCTTTTGGCTTCCACTTTTATGGTGTGGATTTGGGTTAGCATAATACAATCCATGTTCTGTTGCTAGTGTTATAAATCCAAGTTATTGAGATTGTTAAATCTAGTTTTCTCAGCTTAGAAACATAGGTTTAGCCGTTCAGGATAACTCTGAACTTTTGCTTCATTACTGATTACATACATTAATTGCACTCATTTCTTTAGTAAAAACATTAGTTAAATAAAAACAATTATTGAATGGAAATTTTTAATTATGACTAAACAAGGTTAACTTGGAACTGTAAAGGTTAGTTAGAATTCACTCCTTTATTTTGGGTATATTGACAAGAATTCTTTTTTCTTTTAGGGGAGTTTTTTTGCTCTGGATTCCTGGTTGAACACCAACGCTAATGCTCCTGTGGATGAAAATGTTGCAACGGGAATACATAGTCAAATTGTGCATCACTTAGAAGAATCGATGAAGGAAATTGGGGCTTTGAAAGAAATGATACATGGCCATTCTGTGTCATTCCATAAACAATCCGACTCTCTATCTAAGGTACTAGGGGAACTTTATCAAGAAGTTAATTCACAGAAAAAGTTGGCCCAAGCGTTAGAGTTGGATGTGCAACAGAGTCAGTCAGTTGCAAAAGATAAAGAAAAGGAAGTTGATATCCTATGTAGAAACTTTGTGGTGCTTTTTGAAGCCTGCCTATCTACAATTAAGGAAGTTGGCCAAAGAAAAGGGGAACTAATGGGAAATGATTTGGCTAGTGAAAATTTGGGAGTGGATATTATCTCCACAACACCTGATCAACTTTCACGCACTGGTAAAACTCATTTATTGTCAGAGGATTATGTCCGGTCAATTGCTGACAGGTTGCTGTTAGCAGTGAGGGAATTTATAGGTTTGAAAGCTGAAATGTTTGATGGTAGTGTAAAGGAAATGAAGGTCGCAATGGCAAATCTGCAGAAAGAGCTTCAGGAAAAGGACATCCAGAAGGAAAGGATTTGCATGGAGCTTGTTGGTCAGATTAAGGAAGCAGAAGGAGCTGCAACTAGATATTCACTTGATCTTCAAGCTTCAAAAGATGAGGTACGTCAGTTGGAGAAACTAATGGAACAAATGGAGAGTGAGAGGAAGGTCCTGGAGCAGAGATTAAGGGAGATGCAAGATGGTTTGTCTATCGCAGATGAGTTGAGGGAGAGGCTCAGGTCGCTCACAGGTTCGCTCACAGCAAAAGACCAAGGTATGTTAAATTGTGCTTAAATCTTTCATATACCCACTGTTCCTAAGATTATCAATACTCAGGCTGGCTTTGCTTGATGTCTACAGAAATTGAAGCCCTAATGCATGCACTTGATGAGGAAGAGGTGCAGATGGAAGGTTTGACCAACAAGATTGAGGAGCTGGAAAAGGTCTTGAAGCAAAAGAACCAGGAAGTTGAGAGCATTGAAACTTCACGGGGGAAACTCACGAAAAAGCTCTCAATCACAGTGACAAAATTTGATGAGCTTCATCATCTATCTGAAAGTCTCTTAACTGAGGTTGAAAAACTTCAAGCCCAGTTGCAAGATCGGGATGCTGAAATCTCTTTTTTGAGACAAGAGGTAACAAGATGTACCAATGATGCTCTTGTTGCAACCCAAACAAGCAACAGAAGTACAGAGGATATCAATGAGGTCATAACATGGTTTAACACAATGGAAGCTCGGGTGGGGCTGTCTCATAGAGGTCAGGATGACCAGGAAAACGAAGTTCATGAATGCAAGGAATTGCTCAAGAAGAAGATAACATCAATCTTGAAAGAAATTGAGGATCTTCAAGCAGTATCTCAGAGGAAGGACGAATTGTTGCTGGCTGAAAAGAATAAGGTAGAAGAACTGAAACATAAGGAATTGCAACTAAACTTGCTTGAAGATGCTGGAGATGATAATAGAGTGAGCAGTTCGGCCCCTGAAATCTTTGAATCCGAACCATTGGTGAGGTTTCTGGTAGCTCTTTTCTTTTATTTTGATTATATTTTTCTTACATCCTGTTGAGTGAAGTAAGCTCGTGGTAGTGAGCTTAGAAATAGGACCTGCTTCTTGCTTTTACTCTCAAACATAATTTCTTGCAATCTTTCATGTTGGACAATTTTGTTGAAATAGCCTCGTGCATGTTCATCCATTTGCATTTCCCCCTTAACTAGTTTATCAACTGAAGTGTTAACGGTCGGTTTCCCTATGGATGGTAATGTTATGTTACTTTTTGTTCAATTCTCATTTTTTTTTTTTTGTTATGCAATAGCAGAAGTCATTTAACTATTCATGCATTGTTATCGTTGCTGTTTTGTGTTGAAGCACCTTGTGAAAAGCTCTACCTTGTGCCCTCTTGCGCAGATTAACACATGGGCTGCAAGCAGTACTTCTGCTACACCTCAAGTTCGTAGCTTGCGCAAAGGCAATACCGACCAAGTTGCAATTGCCATAGATATGGATCCTGCTAGCAGTAGTAATAGATTAGAGGATGAAGACGATGATAAAGGTAAAATTCTAAACTATTGTGGTTACGATCTCCTTGCTTTTCAACTTTTTCCTTTGCCAGATAGCGTAAACTTGCTGTTCCTTTGATCCTCGTTCATTGTAGTGCATGGTTTCAAGTCACTAGCTTCATCCAGACTTGTTCCAAACTTTTCAAGACGTGCAACAGACATGATTGATGGTCTTTGGTAGGTATTCAGATATTCTTCAGTCACTTGAATACGTTAATCCGAACAAGTATGTAACATGATTTTGTGTACAATTTTGCTAGGGTTTCTTGTGATCGGGCGCTGATGCGGCAACCTGCGTTACGACTGGGGATTATATTCTATTGGGCCATATTACATGCACTTGTTGCCACATTTGTAGTTTGAGCAGTCAAGTTGGTTAGTTATTCATCTTTGGCTAATTAGAAAAAGTAGCCTCCATACTTTGTCATTTGTTTAAAAATAACCAGCATATGCTTTCAAAAATTACAATAACCTTCCATGAATGTTTCTAAACTACCATTTGGAGTAGAAATCAAGACCTGAACACCACCATATTGTTTTAAATCACTGCCACACATATTCCAAGTCACAATTTTTATACAAATTCTACTCAAAAAGTAGTTTTGAAACCAATTATAAAAGGTGAAGGATAACATTGCAACTTTTGAAACAAATGACAAAGTTAATGGTATCTTTTGCAATTTAGCTTTCATCTTTTCTCTGGCGGTTCGGAATTATATTTGCTTATTTAGCTTTAGAATTAATCTTTTGTTCACTAGCATATCTATAGAGATTCTTAGTCCCCTTTTGCGTTCTTCCTTTTCCAGGTCCATATTTATTTTGAATTGAAGAGCGGAGTTCGTATAACTGGTTCCCTTCCCCTCAATAGATAATTAGCTTCCTCATTCGTTTGTACATGTTTACTACTGCCATTAGAGTAGTCAGATGATTTTTTTTTCCTTTCTTTTTTCTTTTTGGTTCATCCAAGCGACTGGGATTATCCCATTTTTTCCTAGCAAATCCCAGATTGGTTGGCTGCATCAAATAAAGATCACAGAATCCTTGTCTATTACAGAGTATAGATCATCAATTTTTTTACTCAGAAAAACCTTACTTTCAGATTGTACCAGACAGCAATTCTTGTTACAAATTTTTGCTACAAAGCCTAAAAAAGGCTTTCCAGCTTTTAGGAAAAAAAGAAAAAAAAAAAGAGCAAGCTTTTTGCATTCTTTTCAGTTTATTTTAACTCACATCTCATTGGTCCTAAGATTGTATTGTAAATTTAGTTTCTGAAGTTGGATGCTTGTACGTGTATTATTTTACATCAGCCTTAAATTGTGATTTTTATAAAATGTTCTACTTGTTGTAGCAAGACAGGTTTATTGAGCACGTAGAATGTGAACCATAATGAACAAAAGGACCCCCCACCACTCCAACGAAAGAGTTGAGGAGTTATTCAATGTTCTGAATCAAAAGAGAGTAGAATTAAACAAACAAAAATACAAATGCCTTTAGAGAATTAATCAAACGGCAGAGGAGCTGTGCTAGTGAAGTTTTACTTGATCTGCAAAGCTCTTGACATTACCTTTCGGATTCTCCTCAAACCTTGCTATCTTGAAATACTTTAGCTCCACCCCTTCTGCTTCCCCCTTCAATGCAAGCTCCGACAGTATCCTCCCGACCACTGGTGACATTTTGAACCCATGCCCTGAAAACCCGCCACCGATCACCACATCCTTTTCAAATTCCCCTCCTAAAAAATCAATCACAAAGTCCTCATCTGGCGTCATTGAGTACATACACAGTTGCGTTACCGCTGGCTCACTTGAATCCACCCTCCCTCCAAACCTCCCCTCTATCCACTCTTTTAATACAGCTATGGGTAGTTGTTCCCCACTCCCCCACGTCCGCTTGTTCGGGTCACACAGATGCCCACCGTGAATAGCCACTTTGATCAATCCTGGAAACTCCAACGATGGTGTCCCGTAAATATATGGGTTGCCATAGCTAGCAAGTGTCGGAAAGCCCCCTCCGATTGCATACTCGGCCTCGGCCCCTTCCTTGATCCTCCAATAAGACACAGCAACCTCCAATGGCTGAATTGGCAATTCAATCCCACTAACTGATTTAACTAACTTTCTAGCCCAAGCGCCAACTGTCACCACACATTTTTTTCCCCTAAAACTCTCCCCATTGGCTATTGAAACAACTATTCCTCCACTACTCCCATCTCTCTTAATCTCCACCACTTCCGCATTGTCCTTCAGAACGGCGCCGTTTTTGTACGCCAAAGTTTGGAACATCGAAACCGCCTTCGTCGGCTTAATTACGCCGCCGTACTTGCTCCACACCGCCACCCAGTCCGCCGGAATCTCCACTCTGCCGGAGTACTTCTCCGCCAGTTGTCCACGATCCAGGACCAGATGAGGGATCGAATGCTTCCGGCAGGTCTCGACGACGGCAACGAGACTTTTGTCGTCGAAAGGACCGATATCGAGCTGTTCCGCCGGAAAATAGACTCTGTAGCCAATTTCCGCCTCCGCCATCTTCCAGAGCTCGTAAGATTCCATGACGAGGTCGTGGTAGTAATCCTCCGGATAGGTGGCGCGTATGGTACGAGATTCGCCATGAGAAGAGCCTCTGTGATGAAGAAAATCGAATTGCTCCAGAATCAGAACTCTGTTCCCTGTTTTAGCGAGATGGTACGCCGTCGAACTGCCCATTACACCGGCGCCGACGACGATAACATCGAATTGAGTGTCGGAATCAACCATTTCTCTCTCCGATTTGATTTGGTACTTCTTTTTTCCTCCTCACTCCGTCGGAGTTTCCGATGAGTGGAACCTGGTGTAAGGAAAGAGAGTAATTGAAGTTGAATTGTTGAAATTGAAATATTAGTTTAGTGGAGTTTCTTGGAAGCTGCTGAGGTTTGGGGAAATGACGAAAATGCCCATTTCTAACATTTTTTTTAAATTCCTTTTTCCAATTTCATTACCATTTAAGTTATTGTATTTTCTGTCTTTTCTTAAAAGTAGTATTGATAATGATATTTTTCAATTGATCCTCTTTTTACCAAGTCCACTATCTCAACATTCCTATTCATATGTAACGTAAGCCTAGATACTAAACATGTGTTGAAATGACTTAAAAAAAGTCTAATTGAAGTGATATAAAATAAAAAGGGGTTAAAATTGAAACGAATGTATAAGGTGCGAATAATTTGAAGAATTACCTGTCTATTTCTTTTGACAATTCTATGTATTAAAATTCATCAAATTTTTGCCTATTAATTATAATTTTGTCAAGTCAAATAATCCTAGAGTGAAAAATAATAGGGTCTTTGTGAAATTAAGGGTAAATTTGCCTGAAAATACAAAATCATATTTGTGTACTTAAGAAGATATTGTTTACACTTTTAGTCTTAAATGTTTGAATTTTATAGTATTTTAGTTTTATTTTTAAATTCGACATTTCTAACCTTTAAGGTTTGAATTCAGTAGCATTGTGTTTTATGTCATTAATTTTATTATTGTTATTTTTGTTTTTTGGTCAATTACTAACAGAAAATTAATGTGATTTGAATGTTTTTCCTCACCTTTTTCCATCTTCCTGCTCCCTTCCATCCATGACTGTACATATAAATACTTTTTAACAATCAGTAATTAAATGAAAAATTGACAACATGGAGTTCAATGGGTCCGTATTTATTTAAGGTCATACAATTACCACGAAGGGACGAGGGAGGCAAGTCTCCCCTCAGATTAAATTTATTGTCTATTTGTATTATAACATTCATTATGAATACTATTTTATTATTTGCTTCCTTGGTTTGGGCCTTGGGGCCATGGGAGTCGTAGGTTTGAAGTTCCCCAACGCATATATCACTTTATTATTATTATTATTATTTTTGGGATATAGCTTTTAATTCATTTTTTTTCTTTTTATAATTTTGGAATACCAATACTAATATGTTTTAGGGATATATACCCTTTTAATAAAATTAAAATTTTTTTTTTCTATAATTGAACACGAAAATTTTAATATTGTATTCAATAGATACGAGAATCTTAAAAAATATCAAATAGGTCGAAAACCACACTACATTACCACGTTTCTATAATGCATTTTTTATTATGAAAAATTATTCTATATATATGAAAAAAATATATATGTTTAATTTTTAGAATGTATCTATTAAAATCTCAAACTAATGATTCTATTAATCTAGACTCTCCTCTATAAATTTTATTTTTAAATCGTTGTTTAGCAAAATAAATTGTAGTAGGTTTAAAATTTGTATGTATGTAATGTTGCATTTACTTAATGAAAAATAGAGAGAGGCATGAATCAAATAATAGTATAAGTTTTCATTAAATTTGGAGATGAAATTTTTATATACGGAACTAGAAGAATAAGTTTATTAATGTGATTTTGAGCTAATTTTAAATGAAATTGAGTGAAAAATAAGTATGATTCACAATAATTGAGTTGGATTGGAGACTTTATTAAGGTATTTTGGGTTGACAATTCAACCAACTCGAATTTTTAGGTTGGTCCAAAAAAACACTCTCAACTCAACTCAATCCAACGCATGTACATTCTTAATTTCTAGTTTCTTTTAGGAATTTGTTAGACCTAGGAAGTTAGTTTGGTTTGGTTTTCTCCTGGAGTTTTTGTATTATAACAAGAAAGGTTAAGTTTAACTCAAACTTTGTAGCTTCCATGGATCTGATGAATCAAAGTCTTAAAGAGCAGTAGGAAGGATATCTGAAGTCAGGTGTGGTAAATTTTGTGTCAAGTTTTATATACCAAGTTTTTTTTCTTTAAAAAAAAAGTCTCGAGTGTTGGTTAAGCATATTATAATAATAGTTATAAGGATGTTACGGTGGAAGTTACCAAAGTCTAAACAATTGTAAGTTAAACTGGACCTTTGTACAAAGGTTGTTGGTTGACAAGGCTAGCTTAAGATCAGAGGTAATTCATAAAGTTGCTAACTTAGTAACACCTTTCACTCTTTGGACTCACAATCATGCCACTTCTACTTGGGCCAACTACTAGGAGAAGGGTTTTATTTATTTATTTATTTTTATTTTTATTTTTAAAAAAACAAAAAAAAGAAAAAGTTAAAGGGAGAACATAAATCTGCCTTAGTGTTAACTATTTTTATTAGCACCAGAAGCTTAATTTAGCATGTTGTTCAGTAAGGGTTTCGGTGTTTTAGCTTATTCCAATACAAACCATTAAGAAATCAAGATGCTTCGGTATAAGGTTCCTTTGATATTTTAAAAAATGATTTTTTTTTTTTTTTTTGGGAGGATAAATGAAACTTGATCCAAGACTCAAATTTGCTCGAAAAATGACCTTTTACTTTTACTTACATCAATTTTGTATGAAATTACCATCTTCTTCCTAGACCATGCACGAGGGCCTATCACTCAAACGAATTCTCGTTTCTTCCTTTCGCTCTTCTTTTCTTCCTCTTGTTCCTTATCAAACATAACAAGAAATTTTCTTCCTTTATTTTCTCCTTTCATGAGAGATCAATTGTGTTTATAAATTATATAGACTAAATTATTACATTAAAAAAAAAAAACACTTAAGTTTGAGGAAATTGTCATGGTGGGGAGTAAATCGTAACAAATTTTAAAGTTCCAAAACTAAAATGTTAAATAGATTATAGTTATAAAATTGAAAATATACACAGTAGATTGTTATAAGTTAAGCAGCTAATAATCATTTGGCCTTAATCTTTCATTTTTTTTTTAAATTGTGCTTATTTTCTGATAATTATTATTTGTGGTTTTCATTAAAACCATGATTAAAAGATTGTGAGAAAATAAACACAATTAAAAAAAAAAAATTCATTCAATAACGATTCCATTTATAGTTTTCAATATTTGAAATTTATACTTTTCTCTCCAACATAATTCAACATTAAATTTGAGTTATCGATATAGACATCATTTTTTTTGTCAACAAGAATTTAGCACCATTAGTTACATTTACTCATTCCTTTGAGATTGAAGATTTAAATTTCTACAATGTCTTTTTTGTTCAACATGTAATCATAAAAATTTGAACATCTATCATTTAAGTCGATAATATATGATTTTTTTAAAGAGAAACATTTGAATAAATTATCTTTTTAGCCTCTAAATTTTTAGTATTAGATGCATTTTGTCATTAAATTTTTAAAATAAACTATTTTAGCCTCTCATTTTTCAAAATAGGTTTAAATGGTTGCTCCCTACCAACAAACTATTAAATACTAACATAGAGATAACTAGGCTTTATAATTGCATATGTGGCCCTAATGATTATGTTAAAAGAAGCTTGCTGACTAGGCTTCTATTTAGTTTTTTAAAAAAGTTTAAACATCACACAGTTTAGCCCTAAATTCATAAAACCCAATTTATGCAAATCATACAAAGTCGTATAGAAAATACAATCGCAAAACCTCACAAATCACATAAAATCTCAAGATCTTTCTTCTCTGCTTACGAATCACATTCCTTTTCTTCGAAATTTTCTGCAACATTGGTTGTGTTTTGGGTGTTTGTTTCTGTTTTTGGTGGGATTGGAGGAGTTAGCCGAGCAGTGAAAGAACAATTTTGAAAATATATCACTCTCTTAACCAATTGAACTGACATAGATTTCCTAAATAAATTGTCTCTCTTAGATGTCCCGTTACATTTCCAAATCAACATTCCATTGAATTTTGGCAAAATATTAAAAAGTACAGTTTGTCTCACATTGAATAAATTGAAAAAAGCCTATACCTCTAGTTTTAAGTCATCTTAGTGTACTAACTCTAATTAAATTACTTTTGTATTATTTAGGTTGAGAGTGGAAAAAAATGTATGAATATTCCAAAGTTTTGAGAGAGTACTTTGGTAATTGGAGTAAGGAGAAAAAAATTATTTTATGTAATTGTAGCAATTTTTTTCCTAATAAATTTTTTTTGTTAATAATTTTTTTTTCGTAAATGGGGAGTTTTCAACTTAAATTCTTTGTATCTTACTTAAAATTTATAATTATGCCAATAGTCCCCTCCCTGTGTCTCATCGTTCGTCTCTTTTTCTTGCGAGGAACGACAAGTTTTCGAGATTGGACGATGGAGCTGAAGCCTTCAGAAAATTTTTAATTCCAAAACGTTTTAATCGTGGAGATTTTTTAGGACCAAACCTTTGCTTTGTCTTCAAATATTTTTAAAATTATTACAAGATTCTGTTTTTTTCTTCAAAATAAAATCTGTTTATTTATTTTATTAATTGAATTGAAAGTTACAGTCGCAATGTGCACAAAAAAAAAATATATGTGTGTATATATAACTTGTAGAGAGGTTTATGAAATGGTTAAAATTATTTTTGTTATATTTAAAATTCATACATTTAAGAATTTATTTTTTAAAATAATGTTATTTTAATAAATAATGACAAAAGTAGAGTTTGGTTGAAAGTATTGATCGGGTAGCAAAATCGTGGCATTGGTCCACAATTTGCCCACATCCCCAATTGACATGGTTTTTTTTTTCTTTTTTATGTGACTCTCGCTCTTTCCCTTTCTTCCTTTTCTTCTTTTTTCTCATACATCTTCTTCTCGGACACGAATAATCTAAAATCCGACACGATCAATTCTAGAGAGTGAGAGAGACAAGACCGATGGTGAGTGAGGAAGGAAGCAAGACGAAAGCGAGAGCGAGAGAGATCAGTCTTTCATCTCTATTGTCTTGCTCATCTTGCTTCCTTCCTCACTCACCATCGGTCTTATCTCTTCGCTCTCTCTCACTCTCGCTCGTCTCAGAGTGAGGAAAGACTGATTTCTTTCGCTCACCGAAGTTGGTCGCGTCGGATTTTGGACCATTCGTGTTTGAGAAGAAGAAGATGCAGGAGAAAGAAGAAGAAAATGAAAAAAAAAAGAAAAAAGGAAAAAAAAAAGAAGAAAGGGAAAGAGAGGGAGTCACGAAGAAGGAAGAAAAAAAAAACCACGTCGACGGGAGATGTAGGCAAATCGTGGACTAGCATGCCATGTGGAGGGTAAATCGTAGACTGGATCCACGATTTCACTATATTTTTTTTCCATACTTTCAACCTAACCTTATTTTTGTCCTTATTTATTAAAATAACATTATTTTTAGAAAATATCCCACTTTAAATCGCTAAAAAATAATTTAATATTAAATTTTACACATTTAAATGCAATTTTCATATTATTAAAATAGAGTTTGAATTATTATAAACATTTTTCAAGTGGTTTCAAAAAAGATAACCGTTTTGAAATTACTCTCAAACATGCTTTTAATAGGAGGATGCTCCAATATGATTCTCGCTTACTCTCTAATCATTTCCATGGGTACCAACATGAAGAAACTTGGTTGGACGAAGTAGCCTCCATGGGCTTATACTACTGTTGGTTCAAATCTCCGAACTTTTTTCTACATTAATTGTAGAAAGTTATCTATACGCATATCGAGTTGCGGTCCATTTTTGTTCAAGTCACACAATTATCTAACCAAAGTTTTGCTCTTAAATTGTACTAAAAAGGAAATCAACTGTATTGTTCACAGTACAACCCAAACCTTTGCCTGCATACTTGAACAAGTATATATATTCCACATATTTTCAAATGAATGGAGCAAGAATTTGTACTGTCCTCTTCCTCTTCCTCTTAAGATCAAGAAACCATCAATGGCTTCTTCACCAAACTCTCATGTTGTCATCTTCCCTTTCATGTCTCACAGTCACACTCTTCCATTGATAGGTCTCTCAAAAGCTCTCTCATCAACAAGTAAAAGTTACCATTGTCACAATCCCATCAAATTCTAAATCCATCTCTTCCAAAATTCAAGGCTTCCCCCTCATATCCCTTGTTGAGCTGAATTTCCCTTCCATTGATGGCAAATCCCAAGCTTCCCATTGTCAAAACCTCTCAGAAATTCCTTCTATGGGTTTCTTCATCTCCTTCCTCACTGCCACTACCCACCTTCAAACCCCTTTCCAACAGCTCCTCCAATCCATGGTAGATTCCAGCGACCGCCCTTCATGCGTTGTCACCGACTTCTTCCTCGGTTGGAACCTCGAAATTTGCAGAAAATTCGACATTCCGAGATTAGCCTTCCATGCCACCGGCATTGTGCCATTGCTTATCACCAAAACTATTATGGCCAATACAGATTACACAGCTTCTTCTTCCTCGATCTCTGATCTTCTCCACCGGCTTTTGCCTAATTTGCCGTTCAATGTAACGGCTGCTGATGTCCCCGACGTCAGTATACCGCCGAACACTGACATTAACCCATTCAGCAAATTCATGGCGGAGGCAGAGGAAGCTGACTTGCAGAGTTGGGGGGTCATCGTCAATAGCTTCTTTGAGCTTGAAATCGACCACATTCCGCCATTGGAGTCCTTTTACTCAAATGGGGCGGAAGCTTGGTGTATTGGTCCAACTTCTCTCTATGGACAACAAACAAACGCATCAAAAGACGCCACCAATCATCACAACGAAGACCATACTATTTCCTTAATGAACTGGCTTGACGCACGTGCGGTGGAGGCGGAGCCGGCATCGCCGGTGATATACGCGGCGTTTGGGACGCAGGCGGTGCTAACCGACGCCCAGCTGGATGCTGTGGCGCTTGGATTGGAGGAATCCGGGTGCCCATTTGTGCTGGTCATTCGGTCGAACACTTGGTGTGCACCAAAAGAAATTGGGTCAAAAGGGATGATTGTGAGGAGGTTTGTAGACCAAATTGGGGTGCTATTTCACAGCGCGATCGGGGGGTTTCTGAGCCACTGCGGGTGGAATTCGGTGACGGAGAGTTTGGCGGCGGCGGTGCCGATTCTGGCGTGGCCGATGATGGCGGAGCAGAAGCTGAATGCGAAATATGTGGTGGAAGGGCTAGGGATTGGGATTGGGATGGAGAGAGAGGAAAATGGGGATCTGTTTGTTTCTCCAGAAAATATCAGTGCAAGTGTGAGAGAATTGATGGTCGGAGAAGGAGGGCAAAAGGCGAGAGAAAGGGTCGGAGAGTTGGGGATGATTGCTCGGCGGGCGGTGGAGGACGGCGGTTCGTCGTACGCGACTCTGAAGAAATTGCTTCTAGAACTCGGTTCTTACGCTCAAAGAAACTGTGAGGAAACGAAGGACTTGAATGATTTATAAGGTTGGTTCTTAACCATTTTATCTTTTTATTTTATTTTGTGATTTTTTAAATATTAAATTACAAATTTGATTCACATAACTCTTTTAAAGTAAAAGTTAGTGTCTATTGTATTTTGTTAAAAAAAAAAAGAGAAAACTCATAAATAGTCTCTAATAAAAGAGTTATCTACTAAAGTTTTATTGTATCATATAAAATGAATTATAATCCTAAATTATACGGACTAAATTCTAATTGTCTTCAAACTATAGAAATTATATTTAAATTTTAACATTTTTTAATTTATTTTTGTTATTACTCAAATTATTAATCATATTTTAACATGTTTATGAAATAAGTATTTGAATTATTATTTAAAATTTAAAAAAAATTCAAAAATTATTTGTTTAGGCTCCATTTGGTAACTATTTGGTTTATTGTTTTTGTTTTTTTTTTTTAAATTAAGGCTAACACTACTCTTACCTCCAAATCTCTTTATTTGTTATCTAGTTTTTTCGATGGTTTAAAAAATCAAACCAAATTTTAAAAACAGAAAAGAATAATTTTTAAAAATTTGTTTTTGTCTTTAAAATTTGGCAATAAATTCAACTATTGTATTTAAAGAATATGCAAATCATTGTAAAAAAAATAAAAAAAAATAGACTTAATTTTGTAAACTAAAAAATAAAATTATTACTAAACAAACGTTAGTTTTTAAAAACTGTCTTAATTTTTTAAAATATTAGTAAAAAGTAAATAAGATGAGAAAGAAAGAGTTCATATTTTTAATTTCTAAAAGAAAAAAAAGGTTGGCAAGTTGGGGTAGATTTTTTCCCCTTTATTTCTATGCAAAGATGATTGACATTTCCATTAAACAATGAGAAAACAAATGAAATACGAAGAAAGTAAAGGAGAGATGTACATGAAACATGACCAAGACCCAAATAAATGGGAGTGGCTTTCTCGGCCCCATTTTTTTTTGTCTCTTATTTTATTCTATCACCAGTAAATTTACTTCATTAGGAACAGATCCTTGCTGGAGAGGAAAAATAAATAAATCCCTAGAAAAAAAAAAATTATAAAACTTCACCAGTTTTGACTCATAACTAAAGTGTAAAACATTAATTTATTAATATAAATAAATTAATAAATTTCAAATCTTGTGAACTCATTGCTGAACTGTAAGTGACTCATTAATGATGTCTATAGATATTATTATTTGTTAACATCAGTAGACATCAACATTTTGCCACTACATTTCAACGAACTTCAGCTTTGTGATTAATATATATTTGTTTAAACAAAAAAATACATATTCTTTTAATAGCAACTAGTGAAAATACGGGTGCAATACATGTAGAATCTTTTCGCTTTAATTATAAATTTTAAAATATATTGGTTTTTTAGCATGTAATAAATAAGTAATATATATGTTTGTGTTAAATTTTAATTACTACAACATTTAAAAGTTAGATAATGCAACAATTTTAATTGCTTCCAAATAGATCATAGATGCTATGGTAATGAGATTTAGTATTTCGTGGACTATTTGCTTGATTTACATTAGGACAAATCACAATTGCAATGCTATTACCCACGAACTTGCTACACTACACATACCCGCAAACATTAATTGATATCAATTTGTCTTGAAGATCACCATCACGGGTGGATTCCCTTTTAAAAGTTGACCATTGTTCTTCTTAATTTGTTGTTTCTTCTTTGTTTGTTTTTTTTCAATAATAATAATCATTTAAGATTTTTTATTTTTATGTTTTCATATTATCATTATTCCTGTAAAAATTATTATATAGTATTAAAATAAAAATTTTACTCATAATTAAGTTATCAAATAAATTAAATATGTTAACATTTTGATATTTTAATATAAATAATGCAATAAATAGTCTTCCTTGCATATAGGTGTTTTAGGAAAAGGGTATCATTTGTAAAAAAATATATTATATATTATAAGTATAATGAAGAATATATTTAAAAATCAAAACAAAATAAAAGCGAAAATTCTCCAACTTTCCTTCTTTCAATATAGTATAGATAATGTTTGCTCCTACAATACTTGCAGGAATTATCCAAAAGCTGGAGCTTGAGGGCCGCAATGAGAATAAATAAATAATAATGAAGTTGTGGCCAGTTATCAATTACCACTGTCTGTAACTTTTATTGAGTGTTGTAAAAAACAATAACAATAATAAACAAAATGATTAATTAATGATTTAGACTTACTGTTCTATCCTTAATTTAAATTCGAATCAATAATCATGACCTCTATATCTATCAAGTTATGAACTAGAGAGATAAGTAAAATAGAGAAACTTCAATTTTATAGAAATAAAACAAAAGGTTTAATAGATTTTATTTTTATTAATAAAATTTTGAATATTAAACTTATAAACATTTATATCTATAATTTTTTTTTTTATAGAAATAATAAAATATTTAAGATAAGGTACCATCTTGTCTTCCCTCATTGTCCACTCCTAGTGGCCTACTAGAGGTTATTCTTGCCGAAGCTAAGTTGCAAAGTTGAATAGAGTACAACCACGAATCATTTTTGTGGAATACACTTTGGTGCTAACCACATATTGCAGTGTTAATTTCTTCTTCTAGAATAAAAATGTGTTCACTATCTCCTACCATTAAGTTTACCAATTCCTACATGTGCATATAACCTACAATTTAAAATGATTAAAATCACAATAAAAAAAAATGTTTCATAGTGATTTTAATTATTTTATAACAAGTCCTAAATATGTCTCTAAGGATGTGTTTGGGATGATGAGATGAGTTAAGATATGAACTCAAACAATTATTTGGGAGGTCAACTTCGTATGTCATTCCACGAACAATGCACTAAACCTTCATCAACACCGATGCCTTGTTGCTCAACTCTGACAACCAACTTCAACGACCACCTTCAATGCCCAACTCCAATGACCACCTCCGGCAACCACAACTTGCAACCAACTCCAACAACATCCAACCACCATAGTCAACGGTTAACTCTAATGACCTCCAACTTTAAATTATGACTACTACAAATTTAGGCTTTGTTGACACATAAGTTTTTTTATTTTGTTGATGCTTGCGAAAAATCGTCAAAAAAATCTTAATTCAAAACTTAAAAATAACTATTAATTTAAAAAATCATATAAAAAATCAATAAATGTTTATATTTATGTTGACATGCAAAATTGTTAATACAAACACATTTGGTAACATAATAGTATGTAAATTTCGTCAAAACGTTGAATTCCCTATTTTTATTAGTTTATAGTATTTTATAGTCGTTCATTATAGTAATTTAACACTAACAAAATCACTTTTATCGTGTAAGAAATTAAATAAACTTGTATGTAAAAAAACTTTTGAGAAAAAATAGTTAAATACATGAGTGTTTTTATTTTAATTTGTTTAATAAAAAATGCTAAATAAAAAATGACTTAACTAGAAATGTCATAGGCATAAATTTGTAAAATGATTGCCTAAATTTTAAAAAATAGAAATACATGATAAAAAAAAGAAAATCGTAAGCCTCATCTCCCAAAACTTTCAATAATACATGGGTGCTTAAAAAAACATTCCAATCGATAGTTTATAAAAAAAAATATAAATAGAATTATTGAATGAAAAAATTTCAAACAAAAATTATTATAAAAAAACAAATTATTCATGTAAAAAAAAATTGTATAAAAAATCACGGACATATAAACTCAATTACACAAACAAATGAATTCAATTGAGCACACACCCCAAAAGAAAAAAAAACAAAAGCCAAGGGCCGCAGCGGGTTAAAAATCAGAAATTTACATAAGAATATGGGGCAATTTACCAAATCTAAGAAAATTCAAGGACTTCTGACCTAAATTCATCGGGGATATAAAGCATTCCGCAGTACCCGAAACCCAAAATATCTGCACCTTGAAGAGAGAAACCCGTTGAGCTGCTAGGGTTTTTCTGGTACTTGCATCATCGGCTCCGATCTGTTCGTATGTTTCCTGGAATTCGTTTTATTGTGTATTTGCAATCATTCCCCCCCCCAACCCCCCAAGCCTCCGGTCATTTTTCTGATATCGGAGTGTTAACCCTAGGTTCAGTGCTCGATCTTCTGTAATTGAATTCGAGAAGTAACCATTCGTTGAACGGTTTCTTCTGAGAAATTCTGTTTGTTTGTTTTGAAATATTTTTAGAAGTATACTGTGTGAATTAGTGTATTGTATCGTCTTTTTGTTCTTTCATGGACGATATTATGTTACTGATCTTTCGTTTATTTTTCGGCTAGTTGTTTGAATCTTTTTGTGATTGACAGGTTTCTTGAAAAGCAATGTCTCGTGTATACGTTGGGAATTTGGATCCAAGGGTCTCTGAGCGCGAGCTTGAAGATGAATTTCGTGTGTTTGGAGTTATTCGAAGGTGTGTTATATTTAACTTCGTGGTCAACTTATTGTCTTTTCTCCTTCAAATGTTAAACGCCATCTGCTAGACAAGATGAAATATGGTCTAGGTACATAGCTATATGTGGCAATTTAAACACGTAAACTCTTGGTAAAAATTATTACCAGCCACTCTACTTGGGTTAGCGCCATTAATGCTTTCAAGAATTCCTAACATTAACTAAAGTCCTCAGATTTACTTATTTATCTTCTTGGCCGTTGCCATTGCCATGCATTTACATGAAATTGGATTAGAAATATTTTACTTAATATTAGCCTTAGAAGGTCCAATACACATTCGGAAGTTAATACCAAATAATTTTGATGTTATTTTGGCATCTGGTAGACTTCTTAGCATACTGTTGGGAATTGAAAAGGTTCATGCGCAAGGGAGCTGCAACTTAGCTTCATTTAGAGGCAAGAACCTTGATGTAGTGATAGATGCTGACACCGTATTCCCATAATACCATGCACTTAATATATATGGATTGGGTTGTCAACTGGATTAACTGGGTGGGGTCAAGATCTCTTTCAACGTTTATGCTTTTTGGTGGTAGCTATTAGGAATAGGAGCTATTATTCCTAATGCCTCTCTTAACTTTGATGAGTAGTTATCTTATGATCATAATCTCACAGGAACCTGGTTGTCTATACTATAGGGATACTTGATTTATCCACCATTTTATCTGCCCAAGTGTTATAAGGTTTCTTGACACCCAGATTTGTGATCTGATGTACATTCAGGGTTAAACTGCTAATATAGGGGGAAATGAAATCCTACTTTATGTGTTAGTCTGATTGATACAGATTTTATCTGTTTTAATCATTTGGTTATTCAATTTCCCAATGTTGTATTTCAGTGTATGGGTTGCACGAAGACCCCCTGGTTATGCCTTTATAGACTTTGATGACCCCAGAGATGCACGGGATGCAATCCATGAATTAGATGGTATGTGTGGGCTTTTCTACTTTTTGTAATTTTTTTTATTTTTGTTTGGATTGGTATATGATTCTGTATTCGGATGCATTTTTTCACTCTGTTTACTCATTGGTGCATTGTTTCATACACTTACTAGCAATGACATTAAATAATGGTATGGTATATACAGAACTTAGTAACTGATTAGTTATGTGCCCATTAAATAAGTGAACCAAGTTCAAGTACTTGATTCATTTTTATTATTTTTAATTCAATGATGTGATTTGCAATGGTTTTGTGTTTTTAATATTCTATATAAAAATAGGGCACCCCCTTTACTTTAGTATATACGCTTTGCTCAATCTCCTATGATTTTGTGAAAGCAAGTTTCTTTTTTATGATATGTTGATGGTTTTTTAGTCTGCTGCCTTCATATATTTGCCGAACTTTTTTAGCAATGTCTTGCTTATATTTCCTTCTTGTATGACAGTTCATAAAAGTCAAACTTGATTTGCTTATTGTGATTTCCTTGATCTTATTGAACGATGGTTGATATTATTGAAGTTTTTGTTCATGCATTTCCACTAAACTGTTGTCATGTTTTAATATATGCGGTTTTTTTGTGACTCATTCATATTTAACAATTGTCAATTCTGAATCAGGGAAGAATGGCTGGAGAGTTGAACTTTCCCACAATTCTAGAGGTGGTGGAGGTGGCCGTGGAGGGGGTCGTGGTCGTTCTGGTGGTTCTGATTTGAAATGCTACGAGTGTGGTGAGCCTGGGCATTTTGCTCGTGAGTGCCGTTTACGTGGTGGCGGCGGCGGCGGCGGTTCTGGAAGAAGACGTAGCCGCAGTCCTCGATACCGCCGGAGTCCAAGTTATGGTCGCAGGTCTGAACATTGAGGCTGAATCCTGCTAGTTTTTTTGTTCATGTCTGCATTTGGATTTTGTTAATAGTTCCCTTTGGTATTATTTATGCTCTGGGGGTTTTGATGTATTTAGTTTCTTTTCAGGAGTTACAGTCCCCGTGGAAGATCTCCAAGACGCCGCAGCTTGTCACCTCGTGGACGTAGCTTTAGCAGATCACCTCCATACCGTGGTAGAGAGGAACTACCTTATGCCAATGGGTGAGGCTCTTCAAAATATTTTGCTTTGGTAGATTTAATTCTTTCTCCATGAATGTGTCTGCCTAGTCTGCATGCTATATAGTTGCAGCAAAAGATGTTCTCCAACTTTAGGTATTCTTTGTTCTTTTTATTTGTTGTTCTGTAATAGCTTGGATGCATGATTTTTGGTGTGGAGAATTTGTTTGCTACACTGTATTGTGTTATTTTTCTTCTTTGTTCCCCCATTGGTGTTAGATGCTCTAAGTTAGTTTTTCTTTGCTACATATTTGTTTGAAAGACCTCCACTGTGCACCAAATTTGCAATAAATCTTCTGCATGCATATCCAGATGCTCTTTTCCAAGCATTAACTTATTTTAATTATATTCATTGTTTATGATTTGTTCCATGTTCTAATTTTGTACAGAAATGGTGTAAAGGACCGGCGTCGGAGCAGGAGCTGAGGACCACCAACTTCTCAACTTGCCTTAGTTAACACAGGATGTTTAGAGGATTACTCCGGTTCTATATGTTTTTAGTGCTTGGACTTCGTAACGGACCTTTTTAAAATCGGGCGACGCCCTCAGCCTCTACTTTTGAGTTTGGATAAGTCCTTTCTATCTTTTGTTTGAATTGTTTTTCTTTTAGTCCATCAGTATAGTTGTAGGAATCTATATACTAAAATATCATTAGTTCATATTTATTTTGATAATGTTATTAAGCAAATGTCTTGAAGGGCACTGCTAAAGATGTATGTTTTTTTCCTTGTTGAGGTGTCGTCTCGTTCTGCTTCACTGCTTTTCTGCTTCTAGTCGTCTGCTTCTGCTTCACTGCTTTTCTGCTTCTGCCCTATCCTGGGATTTCGTTCTACACTGCCCAGCTCTGGGATCTTCAATTTGAAACGTTGTAGGTCCCAGCCAGCTATTGATTGAATCTCTGCGGTTGTGTTGCACGCTCCCATTATGTTTATGGGATTCCTTTTTAATTAACTTGAGGCATGAGGAACGTCATCAAATGCTTCTGGCAGGTACATGAAACTGTTCTACAGAAGTTTGGGTTGGGATTATAACAGAAATAAGTTTTTTTTTAAGGCATCTGCATAGCAAGCATTATTCTCTTCATGGCATTTTACATCATGTTAGGAGGATGTTTTTCCATATCATTCATTACCATTTGATCTGTTTCTCCCTTGTTTTTTGGCAACATAATTTGAATTTTGAGAGGTACTCTATATATGATCGTGTGGTTTAGGATATTTGCATTTTCTCAAGTATGATTCTGTTTAGTGAGGGGTGAGTAAGCCTAGGAGTCACTATCTTGTGTACGGGGATTTCTTTTGAAATTTTATTCCATTTTGTATACATGTTAATTTTCTTCTCCCTTGATTGCGATTGCTTGTATGGTGGGGTGGTTGCTATGCCGTGCTCTCTCGGCAATGTCTTTTAAGTGAATCGTCTCAAGAAGAGCAACCTCTTCCCAACTGAGTGCTAGTGGGAGTCCTCTTCCGTGCCATTCAACTACCCATTTCCATGATTCTTTAGATTATCGCGTTCGTGTTCAGGTTTTGCACCTCTAGCAGAGATCATTTGGTTCGTTTCTCATCTGCTTGAAAGTTCCTATTTCTCAAAGAGACATAAGTTCCACAAGTTCCTGTGGGTCATCAGAAGTTGTCGTGCCCGCCAATTCCCTTTTGTCTTAGTATGCGGCTGCTAGGTCCTTAATTATGCACGGTCCATGTAATTAAGATTTGTAATTTGCCTTTGTTTTTTTTTCCCCGAATGTGTTTTATATTTGCCAGGCTGGATATTTGAATTTTACAGCTTTATTAGAATATTTGAATAGCCATAGCTGAAAATGCTAACCTCGACTTTGCCTGCCAATTGAGGATTCCTTTAAAAACCGTATATATTTATATATTTTTTAATTTGGACTAGTGGATTTAAAGGGTTTGGTGTAAAATGCTTTTCTTATGAATATTAATTTTGATATGTAATGCGACATGCTGATGTTGAAATTAATCATTATTATTTATCCTTAGATCCAATTGCTTTTTAGCCCTTCAGGATTTTTCTCCTAATTAATTACATGTTATGTCTTATTTAAGAAATTAGCTGCTTAGTTTTCTTTCACTCTTCCCTCGAAATGTTGTCATTGTCAATTCTTCAATTGTTTCTTCGTCGTTCATAAGATTTCTTGGTTTCTCTGTAACTGGCCTTTTGTTTTGTTAATTCTTGTTCGTACTTCATGGAGTCGCATATTTGGGAATGTTTTGTCTTGTTTTCTTTGTTTCTTCGAAACTGACTGAAAATGGATGTTGAAAATAAACAATTTTGAAGGATATGTTGCAAGAATCTTAGCGGAATACAATCAAATTGCCCCTCAAATTTGTAAGAATAAAGTGGAAAGGTGAAAAAACTAGTTTTAAAATCATGTGATGTACGTTTTGATTGTTAAATATGCCAACTTCAATTTCTTTTGGGTCTACATTTATAAAAGGTATTATCTATTTGACATGAAATTAAAAGAACTTATATTAGACACAATTTAATGGCATATTTCTAGACACAACTGAAATGTTAGGGACAGTCGATGGGTTGAAATTTTGAACCTATTAGAAGAAATCAGACGTTGAAGAGGAAGTTGTGGAAGGCTGTAAATCATATCTTTTAATAAAAGAGGTAGGTGAGATCTATTAAATGGAGATGCAAATGGGGATAACGGAGTTGAATTTCATCAACTCAAACAATAAAAGGTCCTTTTATGTTTAATAATGATGTATTTGATAACAAAATAAACATAAAAATTAAATAACTAAACCTGTAATTAATCAGCCAATTAAATGTGAGAGTTTGGGGCAGAATCTGTTCCCATGTAAATTATGGCAGGGAGTTAGTTGGGTGTCAGTTTTTGCATACAACTTGTGTTATAATTAAATTGTTTGACAGTTGGGATTTTGTCTACAAACGCCTTCGATTATACAACTGAATGCTAAATCTTATTTAGTTGTTTAAAATTTCTTAAAGTAAAAGTAAAATTTCTTGAAACTGGAAGCCGGCTGTATTTAGTGCCAAACACTACCTTTCCGTTAACGATTTTTGTTCCAATAATTGAAAGATCCATAAGAATCCACCTTCTTGGATGTTCTCAATTTCATAACATATGGAGGACTACACTAATTCATTTGCATTACAAGAAAGAGAGAATATTTAAATACTTTCTAAACACATCATTTTTATCTTATTTTTTAAGATAATAGAAAATTCGAATCTCTAATTTTGAAGTTGACGACGTATGCACCCACCAATTGATATATTTTTAAATGAAACATAAAATCTAATTTCTATATATTTTTATTGTTGTTTTATTTCATCCTTAAAATTTTAATGAAAAAGAATCCATTTTTATGTGTGGCAACTAAAAAAAAAGCCAATAATAATAATAATAATAATAAATGAATAAATAAATCAATACCAAAATTACTTACATGGCTAACTTATTTACTGTCACAACGCACTAGATGAGCATCGTGGGTGACATTTTCTCTTACATTGGAAATTAAAAAAATTATTAGACATCAAATATAAAGTTTAAAGACCTTTCAAATATATTTTAAAATTTAGTGACCTATTAGATATATAATTGAAAGTCTAAAGACTAGAAAGAGACAAACTTAAAAAATTATAAACAAAATTTTGATTTAATATGCTTAAGGTTAAACTATATGATTAGTTCTTAAACTTCGAGGTTTGCATTTATTTAGTATCCCTGCTTTAAAAAATGTTAGTCTAATATATCTATGAATTTTGTGTTTATGTCCAATAGATGACTTAATTTTCAATTATGCATTTAATAATTCCGTGGCATATTTCTCATTTTCTAGGATACAAGAATATGCTCTTAAAAAAAAAAGAATGAATAAAAAAATTTAGAGTTCCATTATATCAAACTCAAACTTGTATCTAGTATTCAACTAATATTCAAATATTTTGAATACATCAAGATCTAATAGCCACATAGTTAAAACTTCAAGAATCAACTAGATAATTTTGAAAGTTGAAGACCAGATAACCACAAACTTTAAAGTAACTTTAAAGTTTTGATACTAAACTTGTAACTTATTTTTAAAAGAGTAATGCTTATGTGCATCATGGGTTGTACCTATTTTTGTCGAGTTCACCAATTAGACAAAAAAAAAAAAAAAAATCTGTTTAGATAAAGAAAAAAAGAATAACTACCTATCAAACTATATTTAGTTCTAAGAGGGAGACTAAAAAGTGTGAATAGTATAAAAACTTTAAAACAATGCTCTTGCAATTGAAATCGAGAAGAGAATTATTCGGTTTGGCTATAACAATTTTTCACATAATAAATTTTTTTTTTTTTTTAACAGTGGATTGTAGTTTTTTTTCGGTTTGAAATTTCCACTCATATTCTTTTCACGTGAATTCTTGGTTTGAGAACTTGAGAGGGTTTTAAACCATAACATTAATTTTTTCAAATAAAATAAACAAAGAGACAGTGTGCGTGGGAAGGGAAAGGCAGATTCGAAACTGACGTGAATAAAAGATGGTTGAAAATTGAAGAAAATAATAATAATAATAATAATAGTAACAAAGAAGAAAAAAAGAAAAAGAAAAACCTTACTTCCCGCCTGCAAGTGGGTCCCATTGAAGGTTCTTTCTTCAACTGAAATCTTGGATTCCAAGGGAGATTATTATCATTCTTCATCTTCCCACAAAATGTGAACAAAATTTTGTAGCTGTCAATCAATGGACTCAATTCCAATTCATCAATTCATCAATCTCTCCTATTTACCATTTCCGAATTTCCTTCTTCTTTATGCTCTACACGTTTTTCAAGGTCTTCGCTCACTGAACTCAATATTTTAATTTCAATTTCAATTTCCACCATAAATTAACCCCAAATCTCTACTTTCTTACTTTACTTCTTCTTCTTCTTCCTCCATTTTAACTCATCTCTGCCAGCTCTTTTCAGTGAGAAGTCAACCGCAAACGACAATCCCCATCATTATTTCGCCGCGCCCTTTGCGGGATCCTCGCTTCCAATGTGAATCTTTCCCACTTTTCTTCTTTGCTGAAATCGGTTCATGGAACTGAAGAAAGGCAAATTCGTCAGGTAATTTGCTGTAATTTCCTTTACTTATTTGAGATTTTGGTTGATGGGTTTTTCGTTTCTTTAGGTTTTACTCCAATGAGAAGAAGAATCTTGAGCTTCCATGGGAGAAAAACGATGGGAAGAAGAGGAGCATTGAGTTCTCATTACCAGTTTTCAAAATGGGCAAGAAATTAGAGAATGAAAGTAAAATTATGAACTCGGATTCTTCAGGGAGGTCCAAGGGCTTTTTGGAGAGTAATGGGTTACAAGAAGAGAAGAACAAGAGGATTCTTAATCCAGAAAGTGAAAGGATTCTGAGATGGAATAGAGTTTTTCTCTTCTCTTGTTTGACAGCTCTTTTCGTTGACCCATTGTTCTTCTACCTTCCTTCAGTGATTCATCATAAGAGGTCATCTTGTATGACTACTGATTTCAATTTGGGAATTGTTGTGACTGTTTTTCGTACTTTTGCCGATGTTTTCTATCTGTTGCATATGATTTTGAAGTTCCGGATTGCTTATGTATCACCAACTTCAAGAGTTTTTGGTAAAGGTGAACTCGTTACTGATCCAAAGAAGATTGCCAAACGCTATTTGAAGTCAGATTTCTGTATAGATCTCATTGCTTCTCTGCCTCTTCCGCAGGTATTTTAACACATTTGTTCATCCCAGTTTCATGTTTGAAACTCGTTCTGTTTGATAAGAATTTGGTTTTTGTAAAGTCTAGCTCTACTAGTTTCTTTGTCTTGTTATCTACTTTTTATTAGTGTTTTAAAAATTAAAGCAACGTTATTGAAAAATGAACAAAGAATTTATTAGTAAACGAGATTTATGTATGTATTAGTTCATCACAACTTCTTGTTTGAAGTTCACTTTTAATCTTAGGTAGGTTTGTTGTGCCCATATGAGAACTATTTGGGTGTCTTCTTCTTCTTTTATTTATTTATTATTATTATTATTTTTGGAAAATTAAGTTGGTTCTCACTTTTTTTTACAATGATATTCATCTTTTCTATGAAACCATATGGGTTCTAAAACCTTATTTTATTTTTATTCTTTTTAAATCTACTTGTTTTTAAAACTTGGCTTTGAAAAATCTGTTTGAGACTATGTTATCAATCAATTCTCAACTGTTATTTCAGTCTGTCCCAATATGATTGGCTTTGAGATTTGCAGTTTCTTTCATGTAGGCCCATATTTGTGTGTGAGCTGTAGTGCAGCTGTTTCATCTGAAGCAACAGTTTTCTATATATTGTTTTTATATCTCAACTGAGGCCATAGATGATGTTATTTTTATTTCCACCTTTGATGATTTTTTTAAAAACTTATTTTGACAGATTATGATATGGTTTATCATGCCAGCAATTAGAAGCTCTCATGCAGACCATACAAACAATACTCTTGTGTTAATTGTCCTGCTTCAGTATATTCCAAGATTTTACCTGATTTTCCCATTAAGTTCCCACATTATCAAAACTACTGGTGTTGTCACAAAGACTGCTTGGGCTGGGGCTGCATACAACCTTGTATTGTATATGCTAGCTAGTCATGTATGTAATGAGACCTAGGGCTTTTGTCTTGTTCCTCGTTTCTTACATTCTAAATATACTTCATAGGTAACCTGCTTGAAGTTTCTTTTGTTCACATAGATCTTAGGAGCAGCATGGTATTTGCTATCTGTGGAGCGCCATGCCATGTGCTGGAAGTCCGCCTGCAGGAGCGAATTCAGTCCTATGAAATGCCGTCTTGACTATCTGGATTGTGGTACTTTAAATGATGTAGACCGCAGGATATGGGAAGTGAATACTACTGTATTTAGCCAATGTTCTCCAGATGAAGATGTTGTTTTCAATTACGGGATATTTGCGAATGCGATCGCCAAAGATGTCGTCTCCTCCAGGTTCCTTCAGAAGTATTTCTATTGTTTATGGTGGGGCTTACAGAACTTGAGGTTTGTATATATTTGTGAGTAGTTGAGCTACTTGTATTTGTGTCTTTGCTTCTCAGATTGCTTTCTCAACTTTGACATGTTTCATTTATAAATTTTCCAGTTCCTATGGTCAGGGTTTGTCGACAAGCATCTACATGGGAGAGACTTTATTTGCTATCCTCATTGCTATAATGGGTTTGGTCTTGTTTGCACATTTGATCGGAAATATGCAGGTATGTTCAAAATCATTTTGCATTTTGCACTCATCACCTTTTGATCTATTCGGATCGACTTAGAAAATACATTAGACATGCCTTTTATGTATGTTTCTCGTATTTGTTGTATAGTATAGTCACAACAACGTTGCACTGGGTCAAATTGAGTTTAGCTCAGCGGTAATTGATATGTACTCACATCCTTGAGGTCAAGGTTTAATCCCCCATCCTCATAAGCACGGGAACAATTTTGTATAAACTAATGCAATGACACATATTATATTTGTGGCCTTTCAGTTAACCTTCTCCTTCATATTGGAAGGCAATTATTTGAAAAGTGAAGAGGTCATTTTATGATAATCTTTGTCATGCTTCTATAAACTTCTTAATCAACATGTCAACTTAGTTCTTGTAGTATAAAGAGTATGTTTTATCTTTGCCAGTTGTCTGGTTCCCCCCAAGATTTATCTATCATAAAATAGGTTAAAAGTATACTTTTTGTTATATCTCTCCTTGAAACTTGTGTTATAGTGCAGACCTATTTGCAATCCATCACTGTGAGACTGGAGGAATGGAGGGTCAAGCGTCGAGACACGGAGGAATGGATGAAACATCGACAGCTCCCTCAAGATTTACAAGAACGTGTGAGGAGATTTGTTCAATATAAGTGGCTTGCAACACGAGGAGTTGACGAAGAGTCAATCTTACAAGGCCTTCCAACAGATCTCCGTCGAGATATTCAGCGCCACTTGTGCCTCGACCTTGTTCGACGTGTAAGCTCTATTCTGAATCTCTGATGCTTATCTGTACCTCTCACCTTGAAATGTTTTCTCCTGTTTTACATGCACGCATCACACACACATGAACGTGAAATATACTTGATCTATGAACAAAATTCTACTTTGTACGAAATCCTCTTGTTTTTCGAGATTGCAGGTTCCTTTTTTCGCACAAATGGATGATCAACTACTTGACGCAATTTGCGAGCGACTTGCTTCCTCTCTATGTACACAACGTACCTACATTGTTCGTGAAGGAGATCCTGTTACTGAGATGCTCTTTATCATCCGAGGGATGCTCGAGAGTTCCACAACGGATGGAGGACGGTCAGGTTTTTTCAATTCGATAACCTTAAGACCTGGCGATTTTTGTGGCGAAGAGCTTCTGGCTTGGGCATTGCTACCAAAATCATCAATCAGCTTGCCATCTTCTACTAGAACAGTTAAAGCAATCACTGAAGTGGAAGCCTTTGCTCTACGTGCTGAGGATCTCAAATTCGTCGCTAACCAGTTTCGACGTCTTCATAGCAAGAAGCTTCAGCACACATTCCGGTTTTACTCTTATCACTGGAGAACCTGGGCAGCCTGCTTCATTCAGGCAGCATGGCGTCGCTTCAAAAGGCGAATCATAGCAAAGTCGCTCAGCTTGCAGGAGTCTTTCTCGATGACTCCTGAGAAGCCAGTGGCGGATGAAGCCGAACAAGAAGAGGAAGAGCATAATACTCCACGCTCCAATTACTCTCAAGCAAAGCAAAACCTTGGTGTCACCATATTGGCTTCAAGGTTTGCTGCAAACACACGTAGAGGAGCTCAAAAGCTTAAGGATGTCAACTTATCCAAGCTGCGAAAGCCTGATGAGCCGGACTTTTCTGAAGAACCAGACGATTAACTTGTTGAAATAAAAAATAATAATAATAAAAAATTTAAAAAGAAAAAAAAAAAAAACCCATTCAAGAACAGTCTCTTCTTTGACTATAATAAGATATTCACTTGTATATTATTACTATTTTTTTTTACCTTTCATTCATTCATTTCTAACTTTGTATTTTGATATTGGAACTCAACCAATTCCTAGAGGTCTTTCAAGCAATTTTCACTGTAGTTCTTCGATGAAACCAAGAGCAAAGCACAAGAATAACACTAAAGCAACCAAGAGCAAAGCACAAGAATAACACTAAGGTAACCGAGAGCATGCTTGTTGGACGACATTCTTAAAAGTTATAGAGGTCGTTTGTCCACCAACTTAAGTTGATGCAAATAACTCAAATCAATACTAAACACTATTAAACTTGCACATTTATTGATCAACTCCATCTTTTCATTTTTCTTATACTTTTCACATTTCCTAAGGGAACTCCATATTTCCTTCCATCTCTATTTTTCATATTTACTAAGCAACTCGATCTTACTTTCTTAATCTATTTTTCACAATTATGGAGGAACTCGATCTTACAACTTTACACTCAAAATACAAATATACCAACACCAACATATTAATCCTAGACTCATTAACTCCATTCAGTGGACCAAATGCCCCCATAAAAATCAAGAACTCAATCTAAACCAAATAGGGAAAATATTTTTTTGTTGATACCAATCATTACCTCATGAGAGTTGTTGTGGATATAAGTGAAAAGGTCGATAAACGTCCATTAACTCATTAAGAATGCTTTTAGGAAATAGTACGTTGTAAGAGAGTTTTTCCTTATAGCATTTGGCTTAAAAGAGTAAGTAATCTGACTGATAGACAATCCTAATTTTTAGGTAATTAAAAAAAAAAACCTAAACAAAGATTAATGAAAACATGCAATGCAAACAAAGTTGAATTTTATGTTTGATTGCATTTCATGTTTTTATTTATGCTTTTGGCCGCATATGGAGGAATTTAATTCAAATTAAACTATTGTTTTAAATGTGTTTAATAATTTATTTATAAACCATAAAATTAGTTGTAAGTACCCACTTAATCCTTTTTTGTATAATTATAAAATTTATAACAGATTACACAATACAAGTTTTCATTTTGAGAAATGAATCGACTTTATAACATGAAATATATACTTTTATTTTTTAATTTTTTTAACATAATTTTACATTTTAAAATTTAAAATTCAAAATAATATCAAAATATTGTTTTTAAAATTTACATTGTTTAAATTAGATAATTCGAAAACAGTTTTAAAAAATATGGATATTGTCTGCCAAATACCTATTTACTAAACTTAATAAACACGAAAACATAAAATATAATTTAAATTGTAAATCAAACAAGTCCTACACTTTTAAATGAAAATCCAGTTTGTAACCAACTTGCCAACTTGAAAACGTGCAAGAGAGGTGGGTCATGACTCCGTTTGTCAAATCATAATTTTTCCATAGATAGAGGTGTAAGAAGCTAAAGACAAAGCTTTAAATAAAAAGGGCCATACATAACATAGCCAGTCAAGAAAACAATGGGCAAATTTGTCATTAATCATTCCACCAACCAGTGACAATAGTAGTAGTAAGTACTATCCACAACAACAAAACAATAAAATAATGATAATAATAATATAAAATATTAAACTAAAAAAAAAATAAAAAATAAAAAAAAGGGAAAAGGAATCAGCATATGCCCACACCAGATCCTGGCCCCCACCAATATTTTTTTAGCGTTCTTATGAGGATTGAAAAGGTATCTGGACCAACAATCTTAGCCACTCAAAACATTCAACCTTCTTCTGATCAACTTAACCTGCCGACACTAGCTTTGTACTTTGCAGCACAAGTAAATTGCAGTAGATTAAAAGCCCATCATTGAAGTATTGGAAAATATGATATATATTAGATTGAATAAAACAGTACATTTACAGAGAAGTTTGAAGTCTTGCATGTTCCGAAAACCAGAAAGCTACAACAAAGGCAGCTTGATTCAAACTGATTGTTTGGTTCGGTTCAATTCAGTTTCTGTGTACGACAACGGGTCTTGGAAAGGCCAAAACTACACCCATGAAAGAATTAATGGTGGCTGTGGGAAATGGGAATAATAAAGCAAAACTTATTTGCATAACAAACACGAAACTGCTGAAACAGCTTATGAATGATTACAATCATAGATGCTGTATGAGTATACGTAAGGGAAGAATGAAAGTGGTGAATGGTGCGTATGATATGAAGGGTGATCCAAAAGAAGATGTTCTTTAGAAGACTTTGATATCGACTGCTTTATTGAATCGGAGGCGGGTTCAGCATCTTTGATTACCGAGGTTTAAATTCCCTCGGTGGGACGAATTATACTGCACAAACAGAACTTTGCTGCTATAGTACAAGAAAAATGTTGTTATCCATCTTGATCTTCGATTCATTTGTGTGACAGTCAGCTCATTTGCTCTCCAATTAGATCAAGGCCTACAAGAAGGAAGGTCACACCTTGGAACATCAAGAAGTAGAAGTGGACTCCTTGTGCAGCCAAGAGACTCCTGAGTGAGGCTAACAGTAAAAGAAACGCGAGTGCTAGCTCTTTCCGATATATCTTGTTAACTTTTTTGACAGGCGCAGAGACGACTTCTTTGCGTTCCTTTAAGTGAGCCAACTCAGAAATCTCACTCTCTGACGCACCTCTACAGATGGACACTTGATTCATTGTCTTAGAGTCCCTTTCAGCAGCAGCCAGTAAGTCGGATTCGGAGGACCTGCCAGCCTTTTTGGTCACAATCCACTCATAAGAACTACCTAACTGGAATAAGCCAGATACCATGGCATTGAATTTGGTGACAGACATAGTGTTCTCAAAAAGAAGGTAAGGGACAATAAAAGGAAAAGATTTTGGGGATGGAAGAATGTTTAGTAATGACATGAAGACAGGCACATAACAGATCACCCATACAGGAAGCTCGGCTTCTGGAACAAACATGGTTAGAGGAAGAATTATGCAGAACAAAGTGAAGGAATAGAATGGAAGGATAAGCTTCCTTAATAGAAAGAACAACAGAATCAAATTTGCCTTCTTCCATGTTGATATCTGCATTATAAAAGGTTCAAGGCATCATCTCTTCATCATTACCAATGACGAGGCGACTAATAGTTAAAGTATCAGAACCCAAACATAAAGACAGTACCTTAGAACTTATGACTGCTGGAAGACACAACCTGAATAGTTGCATAGGACCAGAATGCCAACGATGTTGCTGCTTCCTATAAGCTTCATAGGACTCAGGAACCTCACAAAGGACCTGAATTTTACATTCAAAAAGTTCTTGAAGTTTAAGTTAAATGAAAACAATCATATTCAACTTTGATACAGATATTCTTTTGATAATTGAAGTTATGCTCAAGTTGTTATCCAACAAGATGGATACTTAGACAAGTCCCACATCATAGTTTCTTCAAGCTAGCTAGTGAAGTGACAGTTTTGATTACCTTAACGTCGTTTAGAAATACAAATTTCCAGCCGTTAAGATGGGCTCTCACAGCTATGTCCATATCCTCTACTGTGGTTCTTTCAAGCCACCCTCCAGACTCCTCCAGGGCTTTAATCCTCCAAACACCAGCAGTGCCATTGAAACCAAAGAAATTAAGGAACACCCCATTAACCTGCTGTTCTACCTCAAAGTGGAAACACAAGTTAATATTTTGAAGGCGTGTCAACAAATTTTCATCCCGGTTCACAAAAGACCATCTGGCCTGAACCAAACCTAGCTCCGGGTTATCCTGCAAAAAGGAAAAAAACGTAAGGGTAGGAAAATTAACAAAAAGTACAAGACAGAACAGGGGGGAAAACTGTTTTTCGTTGTTTCCACCTTGAAATGGGGAATGGTCAATTTAAGAAAATCTGGATTAGGTTGAAAGTCAGCATCAAAAATTGCTACAAACTCATAGTCTCTAACATAATCACAACTCATTGCAGACTTGAGATTCCCAGCTTTATATCCTGTCCTTACTAATCGATGGCGATACACTATGTTTACCCCCTTTTGGCTCCATTTAGCGACCTCTGCCTTAATTAGAAGTTGGATGCTCTCATCATCAGAATCATCAAGAACTTGAATTAGTAAATGGCCCCTTGGCCAATCAATCTGACAGACTGCAGAGATAGACTGCTCATAAACCTGCATAAAATAGTTGTAAAACCAGTTATATTTGGAATCTAACAGTCTTTTGAAATTACAACTGCTAACTATCATCATTGATTACTCCAACATACAGATTTCGTCATAAAAGCTACTTCAACATAAGAGCAGCATGTATTGTAATCTCTCACCTGTTTGTTTATGCCTGTTTAATGCCTAAGTTATTTAAATATCTATGCTCTCACATGCTATGTTCACTCCCCACCTCTCCTACAATTATCAAATCTCTGAAAAGCTAAACAATTGTGAAGAATCCTTAACTCAGATTTGTCACATAGTAAAATAGAGAAACAAAGAGGAAATAGATCGAAAAGGCTATTACCTCACGCTCGTTGCACATGGGAATTTGAACAAGAACCATTGGATACTTGTGCCCAGCTCCCTCCTCATCATCCAACTTGAAGGGATCCCCTTCAATCTTGGGCTCAATTCTTTTGTACTTTATCCACAGGCAACCAAGACAAAGGATCATACGATCCACAGATTGGATAAGGAACAGAACAATGCAAAATTTAGAGAGTGTTTGGATGAGGGGTGCAATGTACTCTGCTCTAAAAGTTAACCAAGCAACATAGAGTGAATGAAGCAATCCTTGCAACTCAGAAGCTTGAGGAATATGCAGATTGGAATTCTGAAAATAATGCCAGCCTTTGAAATAAGCAAGCATTTCAAAAGCAAGAATCGCAATGGAAGCTACTAAGAAAACTCTAATAACTCCAAACAATAACTTCCCTCTTCCCAACTTCCCCCCTTCAATGGCGACTCCTTGCCTGTAGATCAGCCTCTTCTTGATTGTTCCCAACAATGCCCAGAGAACAGTTACAAGCCAAGTTATGCAACCGACGGCTCGATTGGCCTTCAGAAGAAGAACCCACGTGACCTGTTTAGCATTTTTGCCTCTACTTTTCTCCACCGGCCGGAATGCAGCGTCGGGACCGTCGATCTCTACGACGGAGAAATTAGGTTTCTCCATCGTCACAACCACCGGAGTTCCCTTTTGAGAGTCTTTCTCTTTACCCCACCGACATAAAAACCCCAATCCCGGCGCCATTTCTTAAAGACACTGAAGAAAAAACGAAAAAACAAAAAAACAAAAAACAAACGAATCGAAAGAAACAAAAACAGAAATCACAACCGACGCTCAAAGCAAAACCCCATTTCAAAATCAGTAAACCCCACTAAGAAAAACACTTCAATGGATGGTCATTCCATCATTTTCAGAGAGAATCAGAATGAATGCAGCAGAGAAGAAGAAGAAGAGAATGAGATGGGCTCATTTGTAATGGATTGAACACTCTAAAAACACAACATGGGGGATAAAAACCACATTATGAGGAAAGGTATCAGCAGCTTCATGTGGGGTAATGGTCACGTAATAGCTTTTTTTTTTTTTTTTTTTTTTTTTAACAGCTCGAGAATTTTGATAACTGAGTGAAAGAGCGAAGGAAGCGTATTGCTTAGCTAAGCAAAACAGTGGAGAAGATGAAGAAAATTTTGACCAAAAGAAGACGAAATGTGGTCAAGAAGAATTGAATTGACCCAGTTGGGTAGTTGAATTTGAATTAGAGGGTGAAGAATTGGGATCGCTGAGAGTATTAATAAGAGATTTTAAGAGAATTCGGTGCGATTCGAGCTTGTTCTCTTCTATGATTTACAGAACGTGAAGAACCCAACTGTCAAAAACAAGTCTCACCTGTTTATCCAACGTCCAGATGGATTCGATCATGACGCCCGTTCAGATTTCTCTCTCTTCCCCCGCACTTCAGTTTACCCACACACTGCCACCATATTCTTAATAGGTAATTGCGTTGGTAGCACTCAAATAATAATTAAGTTTATAAAATCTCAATTTTCCTATATTTATAAATTAAGAATTTTACTATATTTAAAAATTTTATATTTGTGAATTCTTTTATATCGTACCTATTTCCCAATGTTTTTTTATTTAATTACTATACTTGTAATTCCTCCTTAATAATAATTTTATGTTTACTTTGTTCATCCATTTTTAAATAAGACTCTATTTAATAATTTTTTTTCTTTTGAGGGAACATTTAATATTTTAAGTGAGAATGTTTAATAAGTAGTCAATTCAAACTTTTCATGAAAGAATTAATTTTATAAAAAAATTGACAATAGTAGTGGGCAATAACAATTCTGGATTAAACTCATTCTCTCTATACAATTTTTTAAATCCATGTTCTTTATTTACCACTAAGTTAATTTGTAATGGTTAGTTAAAATTTTGATTAAAACCAGATTCTTGAGTTTTTAAATTTGACATTTTAATTAATGTAATTTGTAAAAATACTTTATTTGATATTATTCACCGTCTCTTTTGATGTTATAACTAATCGAAGGAAAAATGAGATAGGAAAAAAATATTATATTATGTTTTATATAAAAACTTTAAAATATTTTTTTTACAGATATATCAAATTTATAATTAAAAGGATATAAAGTAGAATTTTGGGATATGTGTAATCATTATTGAAAGGATATAAATTGGAATCTAGGATATATTTTATACTCTCAGATGCAATTCTTAATTTTACCTTGAACTTTAAACTTTGTTTCAAAAAAATATTATCTTTTTTATAGGCACTTTTTTCTCGGTTAAAATAAGTTGGAATTGGTGTGACAAAACTAATATGTAAAAGTTGAAAAACATATATAACATTATTTATGAAATTATTCCCAAAGATTATTGTGGTAAGGAATAAGTAAAAATTGATTATATGAATGATTTTTGGAGATTAAATAAATGGCAACTATAATATGTTGTCTTTATTTATTTATTTATTTTGAGTAGAACGATATGTAATCTTAACGTTCCATGTAGTTGTAAATAATATAATCTGTATATCTTTAAAAAAATCTACATCAATCACCACATTAATTTTCATTGTTACTTAAATGGAAAATAAATATTTTTTTGGAACACATTTCAAATTTTGAGGTAAACATGAAACTTTTGAGCATAATTGAAGCCTACTAAAAGTTAACAGGTATTTTGCATAGTTTGACCTAAATTTTATGTCAATTTGAAAATCTTAAAAAATTATCAATTAAAAAAATTCCTATGCTAAACTTGTAATCTATCATGGTGTTTTTTTAGAACCATTGAAATTTGTGGAAATTTCAACTTTTATCCGCCAACCTCCTTTTACATTGTCTCAATTTCACCATAGACATTAAATTTCAATAAATTAAGTCTAGGTGCATGTTACCATTTTTATCATCTATTCAATTTTTTAACTCAAGATTTGCACAAATTTAAATTTGATTAAGGCATAATTTAACTATTCGATGAATTTGCTAAAATTCATAAACTTTAACAAAAATTCAAATCTATTGTTTCTATTTTCTTCCGATTTTCTTTTTATAAATTTTATCGGTTTTTTTAATATTAACAGTTTTGAACATAGATATGTTCTATAATTTAAAAAGCATGTGAAAATGTCTTTCGCTACGAAAATTTACTAAATATAAAAATTGAGAAGTATTTTTTAATTTGAAGGTTGAAATTCTCACCATATAAGGGCTTCCAAAATTGAGAAGTATTTTTAATAAATAAATAAATCAGCAAATTTTGATATCATTTCAACTAAAATATAAAACTTCCTCTTTTTCTTCTTTTTCCTTTACAAGCCTTGGGGTTTTGTCTACCTTACGGAATCTTGAGGAATATTCGTTCCCTTTGTAAACTAATAAATGCAAAAAGTACGAAAATAAATTTGAATTTACGTCTTTATCCAAAATAATAATAATAAATAAAATCCCAGTCGGCAGCAACGGTGTTTTGCTTTCCGGTTTCCCATATCAGCGGAAGCGACTTAACAGTTAGGAAGGGTGTTTTCGTCTTTGTAACTTTTGAGGGAAAATGGAAAATTAGTAGTTATTTGGATATTTTAATGTGTGTTCAAATTATTTTGCCAACCCATTTTTAAGAATTTAATGCTTAATTAGAGCTATTTAAAAATAAATTGATAAACTTGTGAACATTTTTTTTAAACACTTACAAAAAAATTTTCTTTTAAATTAAGTTGAGTCTCTCTAAAAATGCAACATACTAAAAAAAAAAAAAAGAAAATACGATGTCTTTACTCTTGCATATATGTACATGCACACTTGCCATCGATATATTCATTTAATGATAAAAAAAAAAAAAAACTAATTGCATTAAAAAAACTATATACAATTGACTATATTATTTACAAATAAAGTAAACTCTATTTGAAAGGGATATAATATAACTTAATCTACCATTAATTTAAATCTATAGTGAAAATTTTTGTTTTCTTTTCGTTTTTTTTTATAACTTTTTCAAAAGTGATTATCTCACATTACAAAAATTACAAATTGATATAATTTCTCTTTATTTTGATTGTATAAATATATTCCACTCAAGCAAATACTATCAATTGATCGTCTTCTTTTAAAATAAGTTTACATATTTCTAATCAAAATCAATATTTTGGGTAAAGAAATTAAAATTAAAATTATATCTTTTTATAAAAATTTCAAAACAATATAAATTAACTTTTTTTTAATAAAAAAAATGTAAAATTAAAATAATATAAATTCATAACAATTAAAAAAAAAAAAAAGTGTCATGTCAGATTCTTTGCCAGATAGCATTCTCCTCTAATGACAAAGACGAAGACTTATTGTAAGGATATATATTGTTAGGGTTTGTGATGATAAACAAAAGGAAGGGGAAGACAAGGATGAAAAACACGGGAAGCTATACCATATTGCTATATATAGTTGAGAGAAAATGAGAATTTGTCTCTTATTCATCAAAAGAGAAAATCCTCTCTCTCTTAAGTACATCAGAAAATACACATCCATGAATACGCGAAAAAACCATTTAATACATATATTGCAAAAAAAAAAAAAAAAAAATCCAAATACTTAAATTCAATTACCGTGTGCTAGCGGTCCAACCTTCAATTTGTACTTAACTCCTATCTTTTTGCTTGTCATTATTCCAACAAAGCCATAATGTATTTTTTTCATTTAAATAGATTGAATGAAAACATAAACACATATAATAAACAAGAACAATTAAATGTATAAGTAATGAATAAAGAAAATTACGTTCACAACTCAAATTTAAATAGTTAGGAGAATATGAACTTTTTTGTTCATCTTGTTTTTTCGATGCTTAAATAAACACTACTTCACAAAAATAGTCATTTCAATATTTATTATTATTAGTTCAACAACGAGTGAAAGAGTTAAAACCACTCTTGTCATATTCAAAATTAATTCAATATTTAATTTTACATTTTCAATTTTTATATCATCAAAATTAGTTTTGAATTATTAAAAACATGTTTAAGAGTAATTTAAAATAACGTGTCTTAAATTAGTTAGAATCAACCTCAACTAACTAATCATTTCAAATCTCATCTTTATATATCATAATTTTAAATTAAAGATGTTTATACATGCCTTTGATGAGATAAATATATCCTAAAAACACAACACAAGGGGTATTGAAAATTATCATGAATATTAGGTACTAAACTGTATATTTAGCCGCTTATAACCAAAATATAATACATGTCATCATCCATAAGAATGAAATCTATCATTTTTTATATATATTTTTTGTCTGGGTTTATCTTTTAATGATGCGAGATTAAAGTAGATTATAACTTGTTGGAATAGACCGTGTTTGTCGCATCCCTAATTGCTCAAAATCAAGATAAGGAAAGAATAATTTTAGTTTAATCGGTGTTTAAAATGAGTAATTAATGATTAATAAAGTTTAAATGGTTGTGTGCTTAGCTGTCAGGCATATTCGAAAATTATAGGGAGAAAATTGGGGTTTGCCAATTTAGCATAAAAATTGTGAACCAAATTACCAAACAAGCAAACACACCTTTACTTCAAAGTCCCTCTCTCTTTCTACTGTTTTACTTATTTTATAGCACTGTCTTGTGATCCACAACAATCTTTTTTTAAAAACAGGATATATTTTTAGAAGTAAAAAATAAAACCAGGATATTAATTATTAAGACATGTAACCCAATTGAATTGAATGTTTCTATTAAAAAAAAATTTTAAATAAAAAGAATGATTTTTTTTTCTTTTTTTAATTTTATTTAATTTCTAGGATTTGAAATGATTCAATGGACCTGAAAACCATCCTAGCTATGAGTTGGACTGTTTTTTAGATTTTGTTTTCTCAATTTCTTTAATATCATTTTAAAGAGTGACCACCCTCTCAAATTATTAAAAACGTAAAAGATATCTAAAATGAAAATTTTTAAGTCTTACCCATCTTATTTTTTATTTTTTATTTTTGAAATTTGTGTCGAGTTTCTTACCACTTTTTTTATGTAGTTTTTATCACTTTTAATTAATCATTTAATTTTAAGTTAAATTCTAAAATAATATAATTTGAAAAAACTATTCTCTTGTTCAATTTTTTTTTTAAACACTCGTAAAAATTAAATAAAGTGATAGTAATGTTTATAAATTTAATTTAAAAAATAATAAAAAAAAAACTAAATGATACTCAACTAGAGATGAAAATAATTTTTTTTTATAAAATAAATCAACGGGTAAAATAGAGTTGCTTTATCATTTATATTTTCTTTTATTAAAAGGAGTTACGAAAAATATAGAGTGAAATTTTGAATTTTTCCTATTAAACCTAAACCATGACGAATTTAAAATACTATCAATCTGTATTCAAAGTCTATAGTAAAAATTTTAAATTTCTAACATCTTCAACTTTTTTAAAGCGAGACCACTAATTTTTAATACACAACATAAACTAATTTCTCAAATAAAGGAGTAGAGCAATTTGTTCTTTTTTAAAAGAAATATATCAAACCAAAGCAAGCTAGACACAAGTAAAGTACTCGAGGACATACTATCTAGAAATCAATCACTCGAGAAAAACTTTTTTAAAAAAATTATTTAAAACCCTCGTTAGAGAAAGAGAGATTACTACACAACTCGCCAGGTAGTCAAGCTTCCACCAAACCAATCCAATCGGTTTCATAAAAAATAGACCCAAATTAATGTCCAAACTAATGGATTGGTTCTTATTTGGTTCCGTTTATTATTATTTGGTTCTTGATTTTTGGCATTTTTTCTTGTGATTCTTTATTTTTATTTCTACTTTTGTTTTGAATGGGTCATCTTAATTGTTTTCAAATTAAATTTTGGTCCATTTTTTCTATTATAAATTTAAATTAGACATTTTTGCTTCTTTTTGTTGGTACTTTTCTAAATATATATAGCAAACATACATGTTCCATAATAATTGATTTGTTTTTCTAAACAACAAATATACATGCATGGTAATAATAGTCTATTTTTAAGGGTATATATATACCCTCAGTTTTATTTGGTTTTGATTGATTATTTTTAAAAATAAATTGAATCAATACTTTTCGATTTTCTCCAAATACAAACCAACACGTCTAATTTTATACTAAAAACCAAATCAAAACAATGGATCAATTTGATTCGATTTTTGGGTTTTTTTTTTTTGTTGCACCCTCAATTGCAAGCCCTATTCTGGCTTAAATGGTAAAACTTATACTTTTTATTAACATCTTATAAGTTTGAAGGTAAATTAATTTAAATAATAATAATAATAATTTAAATATATATATAAAACGAAAAAAAAAAAAAAAGAAACTTTCTGAGTAGTATATGGAACATTGATTAAATTATGAAGGTAAATGTATCATTATCTGTAAATGGGTTGGGGTTGAGTAATAGTGTCTACATTTTGTAGGTAATTTGATCAGATCTGTACTTTGACAAACATGTGATGAGAGACATGCCACAGTGTTGGATGGTACACTAATCACTATCACCCAACTCTTAGGTGGACAGCTATGGGTCTCTTTTACAAATCTATACTTTTTTATTAGGCTAAATTATATAAAATATTATTTTACTTCAATCTTTTTTTTTTCCTTTGTTCGAGTCAGCTTACGCACAATTCGACTAATTTTATCGGACAACTTACCTGATCCTATAACATATAGATGGTCGATCATCGATTGAACCCATAATCTCTTAGCCATTTATTGAAATGGTATCTTTTTTTTTTTAATCATTACGTCAACCCATGATTATACTTTTGAATGATTTATTTTTATCACTAACTTTTAAATTGGTTCTAAAGAGTATGCCTTTGATATTTGAAATTATTTACGTAACTAGTTTATGAATATCAGGTATCATATCAATTATGTCAAACATATTTTATCATTGTTGAACATTATTTGTCACGCCATTTTTTATCTTATTTTAATGTGGGAGACAAAAAAAACTCCAATGACTTCTTTTTTTTTTTAAATAAATTTTGAAATTTAAAGAATAAAAATTAGAGCTTTCAAATTTTGAAGACATAAATATCAATGAAAATAACATTGTAGGTCACTTAAAGAAAACTAGGCTACACAATCCTTGCAGAGACTCGACTTCATATTATTATCTTTATAAAACAATATGTAGGGAGATGAAAATTGTTAGTGCAATGACCAAGACACTCATTGTGTTTAATTATAATGGTTGATGTCAAAATACACATAACCACTCGCATGACAATAATGATAAATTTATAATTTGAAAAAGGGAGTATCTACAAAATAAAGAAAAATAATCTTGAAATCAAAATCAGAGATGGAGAATTGTTGTGTAAATAATAATTTAAAAACTCAAGTTTTAAATCAATATCTCAAATCAAGATTGAGTTAGAGATGAAATTTAAGTTCAGAGTTACAGATATTAGATACCTCATATGAAGTTATAATAATATATTTATAAGTAAAATGAGATAGAATTTACCTTTTCCTCTTATACCACACATGTTAGAATTAGATCGCTCAATGATTGGTCCAACTTCACCCACAACAAAATATACATTAAATAGTTGGTACTTAGATTTCACTTATGCCATATTTACTACTCTATAATTAAAATTGTTGTAAAGTTCATAATTTCTGTAATATTGTTCACTGAACATTTATAAACCGTACTACATTAATATGAGAAAATTTTCATACTCACTCAATCTGGTGCTTGCTGTGTAAGGAGCTTTTAAGAATTACGTGAGTTATATATAATAAATAATTATTTAATGAAAGTAATATGTATTAGTGAAGAAATTTTCGGATGGTAATTGTTGTAAAAAAAGAAAAGAACAGCTCTACCGTCCCATCCAATCAATTACTCTGACGGCAGACAAAAGAGATTTTAAGAAAATGATGCAGTTGAAAAAGGGAAAATAAATTTTGTTTGTGAGTTTGCAACTGATAGATACGTTTATTCATGTGCCGAGGACATGACAAGTTTCTTTCTCGTGTTTTTTGGGTGAATAAAAGTAAATTATTTATTGAAAGAGGTCAAAAGAATTAAAGTGGGGGATTTTGCTTCTTAAGTTGTTAAGACGGAAATAGCGAAGTCCGACTTTTATCGAAATTTCTATTAAAATATCAATAAATTTTATATTTTCAAGAAAATTTAAAATTTTAAAAATAAGCAATTATTATTATTATTTTAAATAAGCATTCATTAATATTACTTCACATTATTCATATATATTACCTTTTTTTTTTTATGATATTATAAGAATATTGATCTACTTTTTAGTCTAATCCGTATCTAATCATGAACATATGAAATATCGATGCAATTTTTTCTATGATAGATTTTTAATGTAAAAAACTTTTGTTTTGAGTGAAATATTTCATAATTTAAATTGGTCATCTCCCATATTTAGAAATATTATTTAACATATAATTAGAGAAAATAAAGTTTATTCTCATTTTAGTTTTTTCTCTCCGGTCATATTTCAACTTCTAAACTTTTAAATGTCCATTTTAGTTTTTTAATTTTTAAGTTTTGTCATATTAGTAAATTTTAAAAATGTCTATTTTAATTCCATGTTTAAAAAATAACTATCTTTTTTTTTTGTCATTGCCTTTATTTTACTTTAAACAAGTTGATAATATAGCTTCAATTATGAATACTAATATATTGATATGAGTATGTATTCAACCATCATGGGTTGGAAGCAAGTTTTGAGAAATCTAGTGTTAGGTTAAAGTAATATAGCAAAAATAAGAGGATTATCTGAAAGTTTAGGAACCAAAACACAAGCTCATAGGCAAAAGTACAATATTTGGGTAAATTTTCCTACTACGGTGGTGGTATGAAAAATTTTGCATACTCCCACCAGTACGGTAGTACTTTGTTTTACTAACAATTAAGTCCATATGAGCCATCAATTTTGTGTTCCTAGCATATTCATAAAATTTAATTGATTTACTAGATATGAAATTAAATTTTGTGTCTAGTATATCCATGAATATTAAAAATGTTGAATAGGTTAAAAGATCCACTAGACAAAAAAATTAAAAATTTAGAAACTCATTAAACACATATAAAAACATTAAAATTTTAAGAATCTTTTAAATAGTTTTAAAGTTTAAAGACTTATGAACACAAAATTAAATACTCTTTAAAGTTAACGGACAAAATGAACACAAAGCTGAAAGTTTAAGCCTCGTTTGGTAATTTCATCTTTAGTTTTTTAGTTTTTGAAACTTATGTTTGTTTTCTCCCAATTTATCAATTATAATACCAAATTTATTGTAAAAACTACTTTATTTAGTTTTCAAAACGTTACTAAATTTTTGGGAAAAAAATCATAACGAAACATACAAACTTATAAATGAAAATAACATTTATAAACTTAATTTTAAAAAACATGGTAACGTAAAAGAATAAACTTGTAATTTAATGACATGTTTATTTTTTCAAACTTTCTTTGTTGTAGGACTAAAAAAAGCTTTTAAATACGACAGTGTCTTGGTAGATTTATTTATTAAATGAGTGTACAATATATAATATAGAAAGAGTTTAAATAATTTTTGTTGTAAGGCATTTATGAGTAAATAATTACAAGATAGGGGTTCGGGTCTTAGGGTGGTGGTAATATTGGGCTAGTTGGGAAAAAGTGACGCACATGACAATGAAATAACAAGAAGCAAATAGTACAATAAACCACGTGCTTTTGGGGGTTAATGAATATATGAATAATCCTCATCTCACAAGTTTTCCCCAAAATTAGTGGCCTTTGTTTTGGGCATTTGCAAAAATCTAGGGGTCCCACATGACACGATGAAACATATTTATATTAATTTATATTTCTAAATTTTTTTAGTGGTCAAAATTAAAAAGATAATAAAATATTTAAACTCTAAACTTCTACACTTTTATGCAAGTGTGTTAATTTATATTTTCTAACTTATTTAGAAATCTGAAATTTTGTGTAGAACTTAAAATTGTTTCAATTAAAATATTTAGTTATTGAAAATGAATTAATTTAGATTTTTTAGTGAAATTATATTTAACAATCGTCAGTGTATCAATTTAATTGTTGAATTAATAAATTCATAGATTTGAAAATACAAATACTAAAAGAAAATTCTTATATAATAATGCTTAATATTTAGTTAAAATAATAAGTTTAGACATTTCAAATTATTAACATAGGAAAGGACTCAACAATGTTTTCAATTATTACATCACACTTTAATGTTTATTTCTAAAATAGTTATTAAATAGTTTTTTAACTTTTTAAAATTCATGGACTTACTAGATACAAATTTGGAAGTTTCATGTCGTATTAAATAAAATATTTAATTTTATTTCAAATAAATCCATTAATTAAAAATTTTAATATCTCAATGATCTATTAGACATGAAAATGAAAACAAGGACTTATTTAACATTTTTGGACATATTATTTACTTTTTAAAGTTCATAGACCTATTAGACAAAAACATAAAAGTATAAGAACTAAACATGTAATTTAATATATTCGAAATTTTTACTATTATGAAATTTGTGATTGTTATATGACGTAATATGTTAATTGGACTAAAAGGTTGTGAGTTCACATGTCGTGACCTAAAATGATAAGACAATTAACATTCCTTAAACAAGTTTAAAAAACTATTTAAAAGAAGAAGTAGAAGAAATAATATACTATTGATATTTGGTGGATTGCACTTTTTCTTTTCTTTTTCTATTTTAAACTTCAGCGGGGGGATTTCACTTTGCTTTCACTAAATATAAATAATATCCTAAAGAAGTGGACAATTTTCCCATCTGATTCTTGCCTTGGAGTGAGGAAAAAAAATTGTTGAGGAATTGGAAATTTACTCATAAGGCTGTCCCAATGGAACTTTATACAGATATAAAACTCTTGAGAGTGTCCAATGGCAGTGGGTTTGGAATCTAAATAGACAGGGATTTACTTTGGGCATTGAAGGTGGAACATGAAGACTTCCATTATACTATTGGGTTGGTTAAATTACAAGTTTTTTAGTGTTTATTTAGTCTTTCAACGATACCTGAGTTTTCGAATTTCTAACATAGTCAATAGTCAAAATTTTAAGAAAGTATTTTATCTATTAGATATAAAGTTTATTAGATATCTTAAATTTTCAATTTTGTGTCTAGTATGCCTATGAATTTTAAGAATTCATGAATGAGTCAAAGTTTGAAAATTCATGACTTATTGGACATGAATTTGAAAGTTTAAGCCTATTTGATAGTTTTAAAAGTTCAAGAATTTAATGGACATGAAATTAAAATTTCAAGGATAAAATATTTAGGTCCCGTTTGACAAACATTTGGTTTTCAGTTTTTAGTTTTTAGTTTTGTAAAAATTAAGCTTATAAAACTTCTAAATTTCTTGCTTTGTTATCTATCTTCTTACCGATATTTTAAAACATTAAGTAAGTCTTGAAAACTAAAGAGAAATAGTTTTTAAAAATTTATTATTGTTCTTTAAAATTTGGTTAAGAATTCAAATTTTGTACTACAAATTATTGAAAAAAAAATTGAGAGGTGATAAAAAACAAAATAGTTATTAAACGAAATTTTAAAATAACATAAGATGGTTGTCCACATTTAAAATAACATTTATATACGGGGAATGGTTGTGTTAGTAAAACAAAGTACGGCAAAACCGTAAAAATGTTCTTAATAAGAAGTACAGATAAATATGATTTGAAACAAAAAGCTCTACACCAAACTCCTCACTTCTGACATACATATAATAGGTGAAAATATCTTATTTGCATCATTATCTGTCAACATATTCGTTAATTTAAGTTATGGACCCAAGCAACATGTGATGATTTATTCTCTTAAAATCTTCCACAATTAATGTTATCTATCACATTTTTGTTAGCATACCCGCAAAAATTGATCAATAGTCCATCCGAATATAGCTTGTGGATAAGGACAAGATTGATGATTTGATACCAAGTCTACCAATAATTTACCTATAATTTACCTATAATTTACATTATTTTATAATAAGTTGTTTCATATCATGAACACTTTGACTCTTGTTTATAGTTTACTACCTTTACATATTTCTAATTATTTTTAATTTATTTTGTAAAAATTGGTAATATGTGCACATGTTATGCTTATAAAGTTAGATACAAATGTGTAAGGAAATGTTATTTTGAATCTGCTTTTGCCAAACAAGACATCCCATGAATTCTATCAAGAATAGCTTTAAGAAGAAATTTCTCTAATAATTGAGTCAGCCAGCAATTGTAAAGCATTTTTGTAAGATAAAATTTGCTATTCAATTTACACAAGAAATCAAAATCTAAAAGTGTCTAGGCCAGCTTACGCATAACCTTGACTAATCTTATGAAACAACCAATTTGACCCTACAATATTTTAATGTCAAGAATACTCGTATGATATTAAATCCTAAATAAGTGGTCACCATAGATTTAAACCTTTACTTCTTAACCATTTATCAAGCCCAAACATTTTATTTCCACTAAGCCAACCTATGAGCATTAAAATTTGAAAAGACTAAAAGTCTCATTTCATGTCGTTTGTCTGTTCAGAAAATAATTCTTTAGATCAGAACTAAATACACAATTCAACCAATCAAGTTCGAAGCTAATGACCTAATAATGGTGAACAAATCCAGCAAAACTTAGAAGTAAACAAAAAAGGTTGGTATGTTACATGTTCCAAACTATGGGGTCACTCCTAGTAATACATTGAACTGTTTCTTTTCACTTTGTTGTGGCCCTTGCACTCATAGAAGAGTGGTAATTGGTACTTCTTTGCTTCCTATAGGACGTATAAACATCATCATATTGACTATCCTCATTTGGATTGGCCGTTGCTCCAAGTCCTAACCTTCCCAAGCCTTTCCGATCTACACTTCCATCAGCGTAAGCACCCGTCTCTGGGTCAACCTGAAGGTTGGGAGGAGGAGGAATGCAAGCTCCACCCTTACGTACAGGTGCTTCTCTCTCATACTCAAAATCCTCGTCTTTAGCATCAGAACTCATGGGTCCTTCTGAGGGATTAACCTCACCAATCTCTTTAAAGAACTTAGATACTCTCTCAAGAACTTCAGAGGGAGATATATTGGATGGAGGAATAATAGTTGGAATATCCAAAGGGCTCATGGGAGAATATGGGACTCCACTTCCAATCTGCATTTTTCTCACCATTCCAGGAATAAGACCAGGAGGGAACAAAGGATATGGCGGCAATTTTTCACCCACAGCAGCAGGCTGTGGTGGCATTAACTGGGCATTGGGCTGTTGGTTTGGTGGTTGAACAGAAGTTGGCAAAGGAATGGAGCTTACAAAAGCAGCAGTGGGTATTGCACTTGGTAGAAATTGCTGTGGTGTCATGGATCTTGGCAGCGCCTGGCCTGAGGGAACAGCCTTCTCGGAGTGCTCTTGATCGGGAAAACTTGGAATTGCGCCTTGCCTGTCAGGTTGCCACTGGTGCACAGTGTGGTTATTTGTATGCTGTGTCAATCCTGCATGGCACCAAGAAGTTTAACAAAGATTGTACCCATTTGACCTGAAAAATATCATTCTCTCACAACGACACTCTCCAAATGAGAATAGACATGAATGCATACAAAATAGGGGAGAAACATGAGAGAGGGGCCTACCGGCAGCTACATCTGCTGCAGCGGGAAGCTCTTTTGGATGCCCTGACAAAGCTTTAGTTGGTACCCCATTAATCATTTCACCCTCAAGTCTGTTAATAGTATCCTGATCATAAATCTCCTTGGACGCCCAGAACTGTACCAACTTCTGTAATTTCAACTGGCTTTCCTCCTTCATTTGAGGGTTGTGATATACTCTTGCTAGCATGGAACCTAAAACTGGTTCAAATGCTAGAGCTTCGTTGTCAAGGTCATTTGAGTTGATTCTTCGCATCATGCTGCAAAATTTGGAAGAAAAATTAACAAGGAAAGAGTCCATACACCTGGAATAATTATATTGCAGTACTGATATCAGATTAGTTGGTCAACATAAATGATAATTTATTGAACAGAGCTTCTAAAAAAACCATCAACTGATGTGATTCTATTTAAGGAGCCAGACAGGAGAGAACATCCCTCACTTTCACGAGCAGTTAGTTTAGACATGTTTAAGAAAATAAAAAAAGTTGTAAATGGTATTCAACAGCAATCATGAACTTCAGCACGCTAAATGCACTAAACCAAGAAATTATAAATTTGAAATAACAATAGTGGAAGCAATCATATGGGAGCGTACCTCTCAAAAAGAATGTCATTGACGAGGTATATTATATGAAGTTGCTTCTCAGAATCATCTATGTTAAATATCATGTCTCTAAGTGCCTCAGCCATGGCTGGAGCAAATGGAGACCGCTGCATGAACCAAGTTTTGGCACCTTTAATTGATTCTTTTGCACCAGTGAGATTATTGAGCACATTGTTGAGCTCCAAAGCAACATCAGAAGGAAGAGGTCCAGAAAGCCCTTTAAAAGATTTTGAAGATTGATCGTAATCTGACCGACCAGGGATACCAAAAGCCTGTTGATGGTGCTGCTGCTCATAGAAAGAAGCAAAAGGAGTTTGATGCATTTGAGGACCCCCAATTATTGATGCAGAAGCATTCAATGGAGGAGCATTAAGGGGAGACGGACTTGTCATAGGATTTGGATGAGGGTGCAACATGGGCATAGATGAAGATGGAAAGGGAGAATTGAAGGGTCCTCCAAGATGGGGGCGAGTCATTAGCCAAAGCTTATAACGGTAGTAACTCTGACCCTCCCCACCAAAGAGAAAGCCATAAGCTGGATTGTCCTGTTGTTTTTCTCGTATCATGGATTCAAATTCAGGGCCATTCTTTATGATATACTCCACAAGTTTGTCTATACGTTTTTGGAGCTCAGGGTCTGAAGGAGGTGGAACTGGTGGTGGAGGAGCAGAATCATAGGGGCCATGGAAAGGTGAAGGAACCATGGGAGGAGGTAAATGAGAAGCAAAAGCTGGTGGTGGTTGTTGCTGCTGTTGAAGATGAAGAAGGTGAGGGTGGGGTGGATGATGAGGGTGAAGTTGTGGTTGCTGCTGCATAGGGTGGTGATAAGGGTACTGCTGCATAGCAGGATGTGGCGGTAGGAAAGGAGGACCTGGAACAGATGGAGGAAATTGTTGATGTTGGCCATGAAATCCAAACGGCTGCTGCTGTTGCAGATTGGTTGCTTGTCTTTGCTGTTGTGCATAAGCAGCCATGGCAGACGCAGCTGCATAATCTTGAGACTGTCGATCCATTAGCTATCGAGAATTCTGTATCAGTAATCAGCGGGATAACAATCTCGACAAAATCTTCAATCTACGGACACAAATTAGGCAAATAAACAAATCGTTAATCATCCTCCAAACAATCAAAAACTATAATTTCGTCTTATCCCATTTCGTATCATTAAACAAGACCAACTTGAAAGTATGTGTCAATCAACTATATTTCACCTAATCCATCCTCCAAAAAATAATCAAAAGCTATAATTGTCACGGCCACATTTCAGATAATCAAACAATTCCAAATTGAAAGTAAGTATCAATCAACTACATTTTACTAAATCCTGACAGTTCAACAGTAAAATCATCGAAAACGAGCCAACATACATAAACCGCTAGCTTGCAGTACTTTCACACGGCATTTCAAGAACATCGTAAACAAAAATCCTATAACTTCTTTGTATCTTTGACATCAGAGTCTCGGCAACATAAAGGAAATTCGTCCAAACCAGTAAAAAGAAGAAAAAAAATGTTTTAAGTGCCAGAACATATCTACAACACTAACCAGCGTTGTCTTTCACAGCAGCCTCCGAGCTGCTTCACACTCTTTCTTGGTCCTCCCTTCCTTCTCTCTCTTCGTTCTTGCAATTCCACGACGGCTCCGGCGAGGTTGTTCGTCGGTCGCCGCTGTAATTTCCGGTCTTCGAAACGGATCCTTAGGGCTTCAACCGAACCCTGCGAGATAAACGCATTCGCCCAGGTCCTTTACTACGAGATGGAATAGAGAAAATGTATTATTTCCTTTATTTTTCTATTTTTCAAAGAACGGTCTTCCTAATTCCTACTTTCCATCTTACCTTTAATTTCACGGGTCCAATTTTAGTCTAATAATTTTGATAAAATTAATAAATCTTAAATTTTGTAATTTAAAGAGAAGGTTACAGATACTAAATGGTCATTTTAGACGTTAAATTGGTTATTATAGTCAATAATTTATTAGTTATAATAGTGTGTAGATTTCTGTTTTTCGGGTGCATACTATTTTAGCCTTAGATGTAATAGTATGTATTTGGGTGCAAACTATTTCAGTATGAGTAGAAAATAGTAAATATTGTTAGAAAGAGAATATGAGTAGAGAATATTAAACACTATAATAAATATGAATGTTGATGGTAAATTATAATAGTTGGAAACATCAACTATTATAATTGAAGTCTCAAACATATAGTGAGCTATTATAGCCCAAACATTTTCAATTTTTTTTTTTTAATTTAAAAAATCAACAATCAACTAATTATGATGCCTAGTTTTTAGATCAATGACTAAAATTAAAATTTGAAAGTATGGGAACCAAATAACATCTTAATCTTAATTAACCTTTACCTATTTGACCTAACCTCTATCTTGACATAAAGACGAGGCCAAGGTGCACAGTTTAGGCACACCCCAATGCAATAAGATTCAAGATGAACTCACTTAAGCATCATACACACAGGAAAAAGTAGACTATAGAGGGGTTTAAGGCTTTTTATGGCATCTTATGTCAAACAGTAGGTCCGAGTTTGTTATGGTGTTAAGAATGCGATCAAAGTACCATGTCAACCATGCAAATAGATGATAATGGATATATCAAGGAGAACAACTATGCATGAGATCTTTTGGTAAAAACAAAAGGTAACACTGTGAGGTTATAATAAATTATTATATAAGACGACTAAACACTGTGAACTAATAATTTCAATTTTGTATTTAAAAAAACTTTCACCGATCGATTTTTTTCTCTTTGATTTTTCTAGTATATGATCGATTGAGTTAGTCATTGAAGTTGGTGGTTATAATTGGTCGCTGAAGATGACGGTAGAAGTTGGTCACTAAAGGTGGTAGTCATATAGAGCTGGACGTTAAAGGTGGTCAGTGAAACATGTCACCAAAGTGAGATGATATTAGTTGTCGATGGTGGTTATGTTGTTGGAGTTGGTGATCAAAGACAATCATCGGAGCATGTCATTGACAGTGGCTGACGATTAGAGTCATTGAAAATAGCAAAGATAAAGAGAGAGGAAGAGAGAAAGATAGAATTTTTCCATTAGTATGTAAACTTTAATAGCAAACATTGTCAAAGTCAGTGGAGTTGAATTATTTAACATTGATTTGTAAAGTTGGTAGGTCTAACATCGATTTGAGTTAAAAACACAATTCAACTTAATACCTCAGACACCTTTTCAGAAGTTGACATATTAAAAGATATAAGAAAAAAAACGACAAAAAACTACAAATTAAGAACCTAAAGAAAGGAAAGAAAAAAAAGAATTGAAGACAAAAAAGAAAAAGAAAATATAAAACAAAATAAAATAATAATGACACAGCCCTAATTCCCAATGGAGTGGCGCGCGAGAGTGCCTGCTTTACTTAATCTCAAAACCTCTCTTATCATAAAACCTCTCATCCCAAAACCCCTCTTCTTTGGCGCCTCGGTTCCGTCTGAAACTGTGTTCGTCTCTTTTCATCTCTTTCTCTCTCTGTACTTGAAAGTGAAAGCGTAGCCGAGAGAAGCTTGGAAGCGAATATGCTCGCCAATTGATACTGTTGAGGCAATGAGCCAGCTTCAGAGGAGCTTGTTATTGGCCACTTCTTCCAGTAACGCCATTTCTTCCTCTGTATTTTCAACAACTCCGTCTGCTTCATCCTTGCGACTCCATCCTTTCATGGCTAAGGTTCTCATATTCTATCAACTGCCCTATGCCATTTTTTCTGATTTTTTTTTTCGCAAACATTTATAGTGGCGTTTTTGTCTAGTTAATTGTCTGGCAGCAAGTATTTTGTATGAAATTTTCGAAAACTTATACGGTAATGGTCAATATTATATATCTATAGCGTTCGAAGAGTTGCAATTTTATACTGGCTTGGAGTTTTGTTAACGCCAAACAAACTTCTGGTGTTCAACATTTTGGTTACTTCCGCTTATTTCTTCTAATTGTTTTGGAGTGAATTTATATATTCGTCGCGGTGGTAATGGGTTTGCTACCGACTTTTCTTGTTGTTTAGCATGTTGCTTTTGATTTATTTAAGTTATTCTCTTACATTCTGATATAGGGATTTTTTTTGCAGCATATATTAGAGATGAGCAGTATGAAAATTTTAGAAACCTAAGTGATAACGGTCAATACGATCTTCCTAGAGAAAAGTTGCAAGAGTTGCAATTTTCATACATGCTTAAATTTTTGTTAACGAACCTTTGCACTTCTGGTATTTGACTTTTTGATTACTTCCTCCCACTTGTTATTTTTCTGAATGCGTTGGAGTGGCCTAGTGAAGTGTGAACTTATGTTTTTATGGCAGTGAGATAATATGTTCTACCAATCTCTCTTTGCAGTTTTGTTGGTTGTATTTGAGTTTTTAATTTTCAGACTCATACACTCCTGTTTATGGATTCGTCTTGGACTCTTGAAGCAAATATTAGAAACGGACTTTTTTGAACATTTTAAAAACTTATATGGTAATGGTCAATCATATCTCGTAAGGAAAAACATTCAAAGAGTTGCAACTTGAATGTCTGGCAATGCCATGCAAATTTCTGCCATTTGACAATTTTAGTTACTTCCGCTGACTTTCTCTTTTATTCCGAGTATTATGGAGTCGCCCGCTGGTGATAATTCGTTATTTTGTTTGGCATTCATGTTACAGTTGCAGAGCAGCACTCTTCAAAATTATACTAGCAAATGCGTACCTATTTTACCTTTTACCGTTGCCTGTAATTATGCCAGATGTTCTCAGCTTGTTTTTAGAAAAGGCCGAGTAACATTTGCTATCAAGACTGAGCGTGCAAAGGCTGGGCAGTATCGTACATGTGATGGGCCAAATTGTGTTTTCACTCTATGTTCCCGCTCACCATTGGGATTTCCTCATTCTGTTGCATCATCAAATGCTTATAATCGGCAGTTGTTAAATGACACTTTTACACCTAAACTTCCTAATTATAGAGCGTTTGGAAAGAAGTTCTTTTCTAAATCTCCAGAAGCATTGAATGTAACTGAGAATAATAATGTTAAATATGTGAGGAATGGAACAAGTACATTCCCATTTGAAGGATTGAATAAAAAATGGAAAGGTGCAAAGTCTGTTGCTACATCCAGGAAAAAGAGAATTAGTGCTTCAGGGCCCTCAGGCTCCACTAGTGTTGATGGAACAAATTCAAGCAATCGGTTGTTTGGGGCTACGAAGGAGGCAGGTCTAGTTTCATCTAATTCTTCTTCATCCATTAGGAAAGCATCCAAGGGTTTGAAAGAAAAGAAGTCTTGGAGCAAGAAAAAGAAGGAAGCTGTTTCTTCAACCAATGATGCAGATGTTGAAGCATTATGCAAGGATGGTCAATCAAAGAGCTTAGATAGTAGCAATATTGATCAGGATGTTGTACAAGATCCAAAGGTTTGCAAATAGTAATTAATGGATGTTTTCAATCCATTTTTCCCGTCTCATTGCATTATTTTAACTAACATTGGAGTTTTTCAGAAAAATGTGACCAGGGGTACTTCCAGAGATTCTGCTTCAACAAAACAACAACCGAATAAGAAAAAAGGTAACTCTAGCAGAAAAAGAGAAGCTCAAAAAGACGCTAACAAGTTGCCACAGAAGCCAAACCTTGTAGTTGATGCAAGGGGGAAATCTCAGGGAATAACAACTTTCAAGCAGCTATATCCCCCAACCGGAAAGTCTGTTATGGTGGTGGAATCTGCTACAAAGGCAAAAGTTATTCAGAATTATCTTGGTGATATGTTTGAGGTGCTACCTAGTCATGGCCATGTTAGAGACTTGGCTGCAAGGTCAGGATCTGTAAGACCCGATGATGACTTCAGTATGGTGTGGGAGGTTCCTTCTGCTGCCTGGACTCCTCTCAAAAGCATAAAAGTTTCCTTAAATGGGTATGCGGCTTCTGTTAGCTTGGCCTGCATGCAACTGTATTATTGACTGGTTTGATAATGATTGCTAAGTCAATGCGTATTCGCACATTTACATTTGTATTTCTTTTATTAAGTTTGGTATGCTTTTTGTATATGGTTTGAATTGTTGTGCTTGTGCATCTGCGTCATTTATTTTGTGATGTCTAATATGCCTTATTTTTTCTTACCTCCAATTATGTCATTTATGATGTCTTATATACTTTCTTTTTCCCTTACCTCCAATTCCTTCAGGTTTAACTTTCTTTCCCTTTACTATGTATTTATTCCTCAGAGCAGAGAACCTTATTCTTGCATCTGATCCAGATCGTGAAGGTGAAGCTATTGCTTGGCATATAATTGAGATGTTGCAGCAGCAGGATGCTCTACATGAAGGTATTAGTATTGCAAGGGTCGCTTTTCATGAAATAACTGAGGCTTCTATCAAGAGTGCCTTGCAATCTCCTAGAGTAATTGATGCAAACTTGGTTCAGGCTTACCTTGCTCGGCGTGCTTTAGATTATTTGATTGGATTTAATATTTCACCATTATTATGGAGGAAATTACCAGGTTGCCAATCAGCTGGGCGTGTTCAATCAGCTGCACTTGCCCTAATATGTGACAGAGAAATGGAAATCGATGAATTTCATGCACAAGAATATTGGACTATTGACATTGAGTTGAAGCAAAAAGATCCTTGTTCTTCCGTGGAAGAATTTGCAGTCCCCGCACATTTGACCCATTTTGATTCTAAGAAGTTGAATCAGTTTGCAATCAGCTCCAACACAGAGGCAAAGAATATAGAAATTGCACTGAAATCAGTAAATTTTCAAGTGCTTAGTTCTAAAAGGAATAAAGTGCGGAGAAACCCTCCAATGCCATATATAACATCTACACTCCAGCAAGATGCAGCAAACAAATATAATTTTCCTGCAACTTACACAATGAAGGTACATGGTAATTTTGTTTGCCCTCATCATGAGTTCCCCATGATATAAGATAATGCAGCTCGTTGAGTTAAAATTTTACTTTGAATCAATAGTCAACACCAATTAGTTATTCTCCCCCCTTTTTTTATATCTATGAGGGGGGCTGTCTGGGGTGTTGAGTTGAGATACGATGTCTGGAAATATGATGCTATGGAGTTTATATCTTTGTGGAGTTCATATATCTGTGTTTTTAGCGTTTAAGGTATTGAGTTCATATGTCAGGGGTATCTGGTGTATTTTTTTTTACATAAATAATTTCTTTTTATGATGATTATTTTTGTTTGAAAACTTTTTTATTTAATAATTCTACACATTTTTTTTTAATAAACCATAGATTATACTTTATTTTGTTGTTTTTAAGCACACATGTATTGTTGAGAGTTTTGAGAAATGAGGTCTAAGGTTTACTCTAGATCATGCATTTCAATTTTTGTTTTAATTTAAGCAATCATTTTACAAATTTGTGCATGTGGACTTTTAGTTAGTCATTTTTATTTTGACACTTTTGATAAAAAAAGAACTTTTTGAAATAAATACACTCATGTGTTTGACAATTTTTTTCTCAAAAGTGTTTTTACATATAAATTATTTGATTTTTTACATGATAAAAATGATTGTATTAATGCTAAATTACTATTAAAAAAACAACTATAAAATACTTTGAACTAATGAAAAAATCAAGAATTCAATGTTTGGACTAAACTTATGTACTTTTGTATCAAAAAAGGTGTTTTTATTGACAGTTTTTTGTGTCAACTTAAATATAAATATTTATTGATGTTTTATATTTATTTTTAAACTAATAGTTATTTTTGAGCTTTAAATTAAAGTTTTATCGATGGTTTTATGTCACAAGTGCCAACAAAACAAAAAACTCATATGTTAACAAATTGTAGTAGTCATAATTTAAAATAATGGTCGTCGGAGTTGGTGGAGTGACTGTCGTCGGAGGTCTTACCCGTCAACAGTGGTGGTTGGATGTAGCCGGAGTTGGCGATTGGAGGTGGTTGCCAGAACTAAGCGTCAGAGGTGGTCGCCAGAGTTGACCATCAAAAGTGGCCAGTAAAGTTGGTTGTCGGATGAGGGTTGAGTGCACTGTTGGTGGACATGGTATAAAATGTTGGTGACATACGAAGTTGGCCTCCCAAACGATGAGTTGAGTTCATGTCTCAACTCATCTCATCTCCTCACCCTAAACACCCCTTGAGTGTTCGGGCCAACTTATGTGCACCTCGACTAATCTCATGGGACAACCCGCCTAATCTTACAACATTTGAGTGTCAAGGAAACTCGTAGGATATTAAATCCTAGGTAGGTGGCCACCATGGATTCAACCCATGACCTCTTAGCTATTTATTGAGACTATGTCTCTTTTTTTACCACTAGGCCAATCCATGATGGTTTCACCAAATAGTTATTCTCTCCTATTAATAACGTGTTATCTACTAATGTTTACTGGATGCTGGTGTCTATACTAGTTGTAGGAGCCTTATGGACGTACATGTTGTAAGAGCCTTGTGGGTTGTGTGTTCAGTTGCGCCTCACCAAAACTAAGGATGTTTTTACGTAGAGAATTATAAATATTATTATTTTTAATAATAAAAACAATTACTTTCATTGAAAAAAAGAGCATCCAATAAACCAAGCCCACCAAAGAAGGGAACTCCACTAAAGAAAGGGGCTCTAGCTTACAAAATATTGCTTATAGAATAGTTACAAAAGGTCTTCAAAATTGAAGTTTGGAGGAAAACATAGAATAGTGTATGTAGAGTGTGGGCAGTTGTTATGATATTAGATTTTGGGAGTGTTTTCCTTCACATTTTTCTTCTGGGGTTATCTTGTAAAGTTCAAATTCTTTTGTTGGTATATTGCATTAGGGCGTCTTAATACTTGAGTAACTCGAGAGTGGAACCAAATTAGGATATATATATATATATATATATATATATATATTTTTTTTTTTTTCTTCTTTTTTCTTTTTTATAAAAAAAAAAAAGTTGGTGCATTATATACTGGAAAAGAAGTTGAATCATCAATTTTTTTTTTGATAGGGAATGGAAGAAGTTTGTCTGTCTTCTTCTGCTTTTGGTAGTTGTTATATTAGAGAAAATATATCAAGCCATAAATAGAAAGCGTACAAGCTAAACTATAGATTTGGGGTAGAGGAGACCCCTGCGAAGGGAAACTATTACAAGAAACACCTCCAATTGAGGTTGAGAAAAAAATGCCGTGGCTAGAAAAAAGTTATTTTGAAAGGTACTCCAACAAGTGGGATTTGTATTGTTCAAATCCAGAAAAACTACCTAAAATTTTCTTACTATCTTCAAAGAACCTTTGGCTTGTTTCTGATTACAACACCATGGAAAGTTTGCACCTCAACAACATTTGGCTTTGTCTTTCAGTAATCTTATCTTAATTTTATTGTTGGTTTGACACTAACTTCAACTAATTTGATATTAGTTCTCATTTTTAAACATTAGAGAAAATATATACAATAACTTATATATAAGTTCAAATAAATTAATATAATTATATAACTACTTTTCGTAATCCTATTTTATTCTCTTCTTTTCTAAATCCATTTTTATTTAGTAAATAGTGCCTATTATGGAAGATAAATACCTATTTTTTATTTCTCTTTTAGCTTTTTCCCACAATGATTTTATATCATTAGAATTAGGTTTGATGAACTTTGATCATAATTTACGTTCTGAATGTTTTCCTGGTAGATGTCTTCTGCCTTCATCTTTTTGTATAAATGTGTGTCTGGAGGTTGATATTCTACTCAATGGAACACAAGTATAAGTGATTTCATGTGATTCAAGAATTTAAGCAATGATTTCTTTTTTCCCTTTATTTCTTGACAACTTAGAAATATAGGGGGTTATTGTATGCTCCTGCCACTTATATGACTTTTTATGCAGCTTGCCCAGAAACTTTATGAGGGAATTCAACTGGCTGATGGAAAGGCAGCTGGCTTAATAACTTATCCAAGAACAGATGGGCTACATGTAAAAAATTTTTGCCTTCAACTATACCTCCATGCTACTCTTGTTATTTCTTTGTCAAAGCAGCTGGGTTTTGCTTGTTGCCTTAGTCTGTTTTTACCAATTAATTACTTTGAGATTCTATTCTTTCTTTGATGTTAGTTGTGTAATTTCTCATATGAATGCATGGAAAAAGATGAAATTAGTTCTTAGGTTGATGTTCTATTTCACTTTTGTCCTAGTTCATGCTGTTTTACCATTTTCAAAAATATTAGGTGGGTCTGATCTAACCCCATCCACTTCCTATTCAGATCTCTGATGAAGCTGTTAAGGACATTCGCTCCTTGATTATGCAAAGGTAAAAGTTCAAAATTCTACTTCTATTTCCTTTATAACTTTACTTAGGCTGTAGCACCCTTTTACTTGGGGATGACTTTTATTTCAATTTTCTAGGTGCAATTTGTATTCCCTCCATCCTATATAAGAGTTTTAGTGCATCATTCTTAAAAAACTTACTTTTTACAGATACGGGCAGAATTTTGTATCAGAAAGTGGACGCAAATATTTTAAGAAGGTCAAGAATGCTCAAGAGGCTCACGAAGCAATCAGACCTACTGATGTGCAACGATTGCCCTGTAAATATATGCTTTTCTGGCTAAATAATGCTTGATTTGGGAATATATATGTGTGGGTTATTTTATCCTAGCAACCTAATCCAACTTTGTTAACTTGTAAGACTGTTGCTTTAGCCTTCCCATTTTGGTGAAAACGTTTTAACCGATTATTGTTCGTTTTATTTCATTGCATTTACTTCCAGCAATGCTAGTGGGAACACTTGACGAAGATTCTCACAAACTATACTCTCTTATTTGGCTCAGAACAATGGCATGTCAAATGGAACCTTCTATCACTGAACAGGTCAGGATGCATGTTCCATTACGGTATTCATTCCCTTTTTCAATGTTTTGCTCTCTTAAATTGTTAAAAGGATAAATTTTATAGGAGGAAGTGAGGCTTATATAATAAAGCTATCATTATTGATTCCATTGTTTATTATTTTTTCTTACTAAGAAGATACTAACATGAGACCCTACATCATACAAGTTATTGTTTATTATACACAAAATAAATAAGGAATCTACTGTTCCAAAAGCCATGTTACTGAAGTGGCGAATGGGTTGATACTGAGGACAACCAAATCCCAACCAGACATTTTTTTTCCAAGTTTATGATGTCTGGTAGAGATACTGAGGACAGACCCCTGACCTAAAAATGAGCTTATTGTGGCTTAGAGTGGGATTATAAATCAAGATAGGTTCTATATTACTTTTCAAATGTTAATGAATAGTTTATGTATCTTCTTTTGTAAGAAATGAAGTAAGTTCTGGGTGTCTTTTAGAGCAGACTATTATTACACAATTTCTCTTTCTAAAGGAATTTTATTGTATTTTTCTGCTCGTTTTCTTCTCTTTTGTTTTCAAATTGTAGTTTACTTCAATTTGGGTGTCTTTTAGAGCAGACTATGACTACACAATTTCTCTCTATAAATATATGTTTGTATGTTACCAGATTCAAATTGACATTGGACTTGCGGACGAGTCCATCATTTCCCGATCTACATGCTCAAGAGTTCAATTTCGTGGGTTTCAAGAAGTTTTTGAGGTATATGATCGTCCTGCTAAGTATTCTGTGAGAGAGATTGATTATCTTGTTTACTTGCATGTAACTGATGCTTTCAAATGTTTAGCTTCCATCATTCTGTTAGTCAGTCTCAACTTCCAGTAATCAATTATAACTTCTTTATTGAAGAAAAAAATGGCTGATGCAGTCAAACATAATTTGTCAGGATCCAGTAGCTGATGCAGTCAAACATAAAGACCATGAAGAAAATGGACGGGATGAATTGTTTAGAATTCTGAATGCATTGAAGGTAAAAATATTTTATATTATTGCTTCCGGTTGGTGATTTTGTTATTTGTAAATATCTACTAGACCGTAACCTGTTTCTATTTGGTAGAAAACTTTATGGTGTTAAGTATCTATGTATATGCAACTATTATTGAAACATCAAAGAAATTCTTTCCATTTGATTTTTCCTACTGGAAGTTGGCATGAAATTTCCTATTAATTGAGCAAAATTTCTTCTTATTTAATCCTCTCCCTTTTGCATGCTTGCAATCTGTCCTTGAATATTATTTTTGAATGGTGATTGCAGTAGTACAGACGGTACTGAAATGTATATTTATTAACCAGTTATTTTTTAGCCAGGGGATCAATTGTCTCTAGGTGCGGTTGAACTCAAGCAACATTTTACCCAGCCCCCACCCCGCTATTCTGAGGGAACGTTGGTAAGTGCTTCCTAATTGTTGGACCCAAAAATTTTGAGTCTGTAAATATATGAATACTTGGAAGATATTATTATTGTCACCGTTTATCACTAAGATTCAAGAGCTTTCGCAATTCAATATTTTCTTCAAAAAAATTATTGGAAAAAACTGGGTTCCTGACAAATGCAGTAGGAGGCTTTTTTATTTTTATTATTTTTATTTTTAAAATTTCAAAATTGATTTGTTTATAAAAAAAATTATTATTTATTATTTTAAAAATATTATCATAATTATGATTATTTTTATTATTTACCCTACTGCATTTCTTGATTTTATATGTATTCATGTTGCTCATGCTTACCGTATTCTTCATTTTATATACATATTTGTTCTTAACAAAAAATGATTTTTCATTGATATAATGAAAAGGAATAAAATGTTCAAGGGATACAATCTCTTAGAGGTAGAAAATAAAGTAAATAAAAATAAAATAAGAAACTCAGACCAAATACAAACCAAAAAAGACCAGCCATGATAGCAATAAATTCTGAACGAAAGGTATAACCCAAAACCAATCCTGGAGATGATAATAATAAAAAGATAATGAAGATGAGTTACTTTTCATTATATCTAAATTATAACTGAAGATGAGTTCAAGAGCTCCAAATTCTTCATGGATGGCTCATCAAGGGGTGGAGTTTCTGTTTTTTCAGGCTGTTTACTGGATGAAACCCATGTTTAGAAAATTTTCAGCTTTACATCTGGTTATGGAAATTTAAATTGTTGAGATTAGTTGTATGAGATAAAACGATAACTTTAAGTACTCATTCTTCTTGAATATGTGGGATATATTTTCAATTCAATTTTTCTCCTTTCTGCTACATCAGATATATGATAGAATTTGTGGGGCTATTTGGTTTGCTATGACCTGATTAGAACTTAAACATATGGTTCTTCGCACCATGTGCATAAGCGCTCCTCACATCATGTGCATAAGCGCCCCCATAATGTAAGGTGAAAAGGACCTTTTTGCATCCGTCTGGTTTTCCTTTTGAAGTTTTCTTATTTCACTGGTTATCCAGGTTAAGAGGATGGAGGAGCTAGGGATTGGAAGACCTTCCACATATGCAACCACATTAAAAGTTTTACAGGTTATTTTAGATCATGACAAATTTGAATTTGTCTTCCTTTTCTTTTTATGTTTGATGAAGTTTCATGAATATGATGAATGATTGCATCCTATCACGTTGAGAAATATCCCACTCTGTCCTTTTTTTAATTTTTTTTAATCCCACTCAGGGATTTCTCGCCCTTTTTATTTATTTATTTATTTACTTTTTTTGTATAGATCATAACATGAAATCTTGTTTCTTGTAAGAAAAAATTATGTTGAGGAATAGCTTAAGATACAAGTGTTATGAAAAAGTATACTTTTGCTACCCTAACTTCAAACTGAATGTCAAGACTGCTTTCCAGTCTTGTACAAAATATGACTTGTTTCATTTTCACATTTTTACATCGAAGTGACCGTACAGCTTTCTTAAACTCAACTTGTTTTGGCTCTCAACTATGTGTTGGGTTCATGATTTTAGTTGTATTTGAGAAGTATTCAAACGTAATGATAGCCTTTGGTCCTTACAGCCCCTACCCTCGTGGCTCCTGTTGAATAAAACTAGCATAGAACTGTCGCTTGGATTAGCATAGAAGTGTTCCTAAAACTTGTTGCTTGGATGCATGTTAAATTTCCTATGAACAGACGGCTTATTTGGTAACTTGGTTGTGTTAACAGTTCCAAAATTTTATCTGCCATGATAAACCTGTTATGTAATTATCAATTATTTTGTTTATTGCCGTCCAAAGTGATAGATTACATTTGTAGTGTTAGGCGATTAAGAACAGAACTTGTATCTCTTTTTGAGGTCTGTCTGTAATGTCTATGACACTTATGTTGATTCTGACATGGCTTTTCATATAACTTGGTTTTGACTATTTGAATTATTTTACTATCAGGACAGGAACTACGTGTCAGTGAAAAGCCGTGTTCTACATCCAGAGTTTCGGGGGCGCATGGTATGTATGTAGCTCTTAATCACATTGACTTCTAATTCTACAAAATTTAATTTCATTGCTATTTTAAAATCATAGCCACATACAGGATGCAAAGAATTGCATCTTTTGAACAAGTCATTTTCGAACTCCTTGGCTGCATCATAGAAAGTAGGTGGATGTTCGAAACAGAAGTTCCATTATCCATTATATCTCATCAGTACTGGTCCCACCACAAAACTGCAGGTTATTTATTGAAAGACACAGAAAACATTATTAAGGAAAAGAATTAAAGGTTGCACCCGATATTATCTTTCTGCATTATTTCATAACCACATTTCATAGGAGTGTTTTTTCTGGACTCATGGGTTTATGTTATTTTATTATTATTATTATTATTATTCCTACTTATCCGATGAAAGATTTCTTATTTTCTTGAAAAGAGAAACCTAGTCTCAGCAAAGGTCATTGTGTGGATTTTAATCTACGACTTTAAAGGCATTTAAGTTTACTGTGAACGGAATTATTGTGGGCAATATATATGTCGGCATATTCATAAATCCAAGTTATGGTTATGACTAAATAGGGTATAATCTCTTTTCTCGAATATGGTCAGCAATATTGTCCATGATACATTCGTATACCTTATATGTCATCGGTTTGTTATATTCATACAAATCTCTGTTTATATTGATATTTCTGTAAATCAACACTGTAATTTTAAGATAGACCTTATATGTCATCTTTTATGGCAAGGACACTGAGTTTCTTTTTTTGAGCACATATCTTACCTTGTCCCCTTGGCGTAAATTCTCCCTTACTTTCATAGGTCTCATTTTCTCTCATATCCCATTGGAAGTTGCTTTGTACTATTATTAATTCCTTTTTTGGTTTATGAAAAAAAAGGTAAGTTGACTTTGGTGGGTTTCTTTTGTAATAGTGTACACGATTAGTACATTAGAGCCGAAAGAGAAAGAGAAAGAAAAAGAAAAAAGAATATAATTACAAGAGAATTTATTGTGCCCATCGGTTGTGTGTTGTATTACAGAAGTAAGCCACCCAAGTTGACTTATCTTAGCTTTACTTTCGAAAGAAAAAAATTGTATCTATCTCTGGACTTTTATTAATTTTCAAATTGTTTCTTTAAAAATTTTTATTTTTAATATATAAAAAAATTATATATATAAAAATTGTAATTCATTTGTTTAAAGTCTCTATCTGAAGCACTTTCTTTTGTTGGTTTCCTGGTGACATTGTTTATTCGATATTTGCCTCCTTTCTCAGATTTTTGTTATCTTGGGACTTGGTGTAGATCCCCTCCCCCCTCCAACCACCACCACATTTTTATAGCTACTCCAATTGGAAAAACCTTTGTGATATGGGAATTTCCTCTTTTTACCATGTATGGCAAGGTTTGGGCTTTCAATAATCAGATTTTTTTTATTTATCTGATTGGGGTAGCGTAGTTCTTTTGGATTTGAGTCTGTTCTTGTAATTAGTTGAGCACTATTTTTGTTGGCTTGTCTTTTTTTGTTTCATTTTTCACCATGAAAGGGCAGTTTCTTATTAAAAAAATCCATACTATCGTGCAAATTTTGATGAGTCCTATTATAATTGTACTTTTCCTCTTCCTATCTTTTTAATTTAAGGTGTCGGCATTTCTTTGTCATCATTTCGCTGAGGTCACTGATTACAGTTTTACTGCAGACATGGAAAATGAGGTGAGTCAAATTGTTATTGAAGTTTTTCTATCCGCTACTGCCTACTGCCACATATGGGATCACAATCACACACTTTCTGTGTTCTGCCTAAACTGTAGTAGCTCACTACTTGTATATTGGGTATGGTTGACATTTACAGAAGTCATCTATTATTCAAGCACGGAATTCCTCATTACGACATTACTTTTATGAGAAATCTCAAATTTTAACAAATGTTCTACTTGAAAAACCATATCTACTTTCTTTCTTCAGCTTGATAACGTCTCTGCTGGTTTAACTGATTGGAAAGGCCTCCTAAGAGATTACTGGACCCGGTTCAGCTCATATTGTGAACGTGCTAATAATGTTCATATTCATCAGGTAATATACCTTTTTGTTTAAGAGGTGGATACAAAAAATGTTGTATTATATAATTAAAAGTCTCCCTCCATCACCAAGAAAGAAAAAGAGAGAGAAGAAGAAGAAGAAAACAGTTGTAATACTTCATCTGTCTGATATTTCAGGTGGAAAAGATGTTGGAGAAGAAATATGGAGACTTTTTATTTTCTTTTCTTCCTGATAATTCCAGATCGTGTCCAAGGTATGTGTTTTGGCTATTTTTCATCCATTTTATCACCAGGTTTTGGTTTCTTTGAAAAGAACACTATGATGTAGAAAAAGGAGCTACTTGGTTGAAGGAATAATTTCCTATTCATTCAAGAAGAATAGGGAATCAAGAGGCTGAAGACGAGAAATGTACTATGCCATCTTGTTATAAAGAATTGAACATAAGATCTCGATGCCCATATATAGCAAAGTATTTTGCTTTTGCTTTTGTTGTAGGAACAAATTTCTTGTGCAGAAAAGTATAGAAGCCACATTAAATAGTCATTAAAATCTCAGAGATTTTTAGGCCTTCAGAGTATTGAACACTGTCAATTGTTTGGTCAAAGTGGGCTGATTAGAATATGAGACGATTGTGATGGGCCCATGCCAGACATCGAAAAAACAGGAAGTCCTGAACAAGTATTAGAACATTGGCATACCATAGTCATAATTTGTCGACTCATCTATTTGGTGTTGGCCCTCTTTTGTTGCCCTTTTGTATTCTTTCATTGTTCTCAATGAAAGTTTGGCTCCCTCCTAATCAAAGAAGAAAGATGGAGATCTGAACAAACATTTATTCTTCATTATTTAAGTCTTCCAAAAAAAGAGAATTTTATTCATTATTTAATGAATAAAATCTATGCTCAAATAATACAAACTCTATAGAGTGAAATGAAACCATGAAAGACAACAAAACTAACCATTACAAGGGAGCAATATATATATATTAAAACAGAACTCTTGAAAGATTTCCAACAAGAAACTAATCTATGAAGAATAGTTTATCTACTATCCTAGAGTATTGGACTAGCTTCATGTAACTCTTGATAGGACCTTCGTCAACACCATTTCATTGATATAGTTTATCTACTATCAATGAAATGGTTTTGTTTCCTTTAAAAAATGAAGAATAATGGTCGATAACATTCTGTTCTTAGAATTAGGTTCACCAGCAAATTGAGGGCTTTTCTGTAACCCATTGAGCTGCAGAGTTTGGTTTTTCTCCACATTTCATTGATCTAATAAAATGTCTTAGTTCCTCAAAAGTTATTTAAGAATGCAAAAACGTTCTTGAAAAGGTGAAAGACACAAATTGCGTACTTCTTTCGTTCATATTAAAACTTTTCTCTTGTAAGTACTATTCTAACTTTTAGTTATTTTTCTTCCAGTTGTCTGGAGGGCACTCTGATCTTCAAAGTTAGTCGGTTTGGTGCAGGCTATTTCATAGGTTGTGATCAACACCCGAGATGCAAGTGAGTTTGAAAAAGAATAACATAATTATAACTTCTTCACTTTAGTTTGGATGGCTTAATTTTCCTCATCCTCTCTCCACTCTAACATTCAGGCATCGATTGGAGAGTTTGTTGCTTTTGCCACCGTCCTTCATAGTTCAACCAAGCAATATATTCCTTATAAACAGACTGAATTGTACTTAACTTTCTTGTTGTCATTAGGCATATTGCAAAAACATTATATGGTGAGGATGAAGAAGAAGATACTCCTCAAAATCACACCAGTGTGGAAGAGCCAAAATTGCTTGGTCTTCATCCGGTTTCCAATGAAAAGGTTGCGCTTACTGCTGAAATATTTTTTCATACATTGTTCATTCTATATGATATTCTTAATTATAAGAATGTTTCCTTTCAGATTCTTTTGAAGGGTGGTCCATATGGATCTTATGTACAACTTGGTGAGGACAAGAAAGGGTACTCGCCCAAAAGAGCCTCTGTTTCCCTGGTATGAGGTTTTCTTTTCTGTTTTCGCATAGGTATAAGAAAGACATTGTTCTGGAGACCTCTTTCCTTTAATAATTTTGAATTATAATATGACCTTTTTGTCTTTATTTCCGGAGTGTATCAGAATCTTACCTCGTTTAATCTTTTTGGCTTCCACTCTATATATTAGTTGTTGTTAGGTTTAGACATGTCAGAAACCGAGAAAGAAGTTCCATTAAATACGTCAAAACAACCCACCCAGTTTCTTAATCCTTAAATTTATTTTCAAATATTCCTGTATCCCTATAGAACCTTGAAATCTTTTGCATTGCTTCAAATTCTTAGGAGGATTACAGATAGAATGTAAACAGGACCTATTGTATGTATAAATCTTCCTTTGCATCCATAAAGTTTCTTTTCTCTATCTTATAACTTGGACGGAGTGAGTTCTTTGTTTGCCACAACTTGCCTGCGAAATTCACTAATTCTTTCAGATTAAAGGGTCCAATCTTCTTAAAAAAAAATTCACTTTCTTCCAGTTTTCAAAAGCATGGCAGAGTTTATGAATTCCTGGAACCAAGGGTTCTGTCTAAGTGATAAAAGTTTCTGTAACTCTTCTTTAATTTCTTATGAATTCTGATTCAAGAGTGGGTCTTTGTGTCTTCCAGATAAAGGACCTGGACTCTATTACTCTCGAGGATGCCCTTGAACTATTGCGCTACCCAATTACTTTGGTATATTTACGTTCTCTGGACGTATGATATGTTGTTTCTTTTGCTCTTCCCTTTCAATACAATTTTACTCATTTTTGTTGAACACTTCTTGATAGGGAAATCATCCAAAGGATGGTCAACCAGTGATAATAAAGATTGGAGCAGGTGGATTTACAGTTAGACATCGACATGTGATAGCTTCTGTTCCTAAGGTGTTCTTTTGTTCCTCCCATTTTCAATTTCGGTATCAAATTCCTTAGGATGGTTAACTCGAAAATTGGAAGTCATTCAAAGACAAGGGTACTAATCATTGACAAAGCAAAAAAGAAGAGAAAGTAATCCCTTCTTTTATTTAGTTCAAACTAGGGTGATTAAACATGCTACTACTATTAAGCTCGGTAGATTACAATTACTTGAAAAGTTGAAGTTATTTTTGACAGAATTTGAAGCCGAATGATGTTGATTTAGCAAAAGCGTTGGAGCTTCTGTCAAGTAAAGATGTTAGAAAGTGTGGGCGACCTAAAAGCAAGCCTAAGGTTGAGGAAGCTGTTGAAATCTTTTAGGCTCCTCAAAAGAGGGGATTTATGTGGTGCCTTTGGCTTATTTATTCATTTTCGTCAGCTACACGAGGCAAGAGTTTTAATAGGAATTTGAACTTTTTTGTAAATTATCTTTTCTTTAGGGTTTATTCTCCCATTATTATTTATATTTTGTATTCGATCCGTATTCATTCATGTAAGATCCATTAGATGACCATACAAATACTGGATAGTTGTTAAATTATATATCTTATGATGATAGAAAGTAAGGACGATCATGTGCAATTTTAACCCAAAGTTTTTCTATTCCTTTTTACCATTATTTGCCAAGTGCTTTCAGTTGATTAACAGTGCTTATAAAAAATTTCAGTTTCATTCACAAGAGTCATTACTCATGAATTTTATTGGACGTTTATTGTTTTTAATATTATATGTAAGGAACCAAAGTGAAAATAGCTCTTTCTATTTTTGAGATAGGAAATAGTTTGGTAAAATGTTATTGGTTTAGTTCACGTGGATTTTATATTCGGTAACGTAGTAATATTAATTAATCAACTAACAAAAATAAGTTCGAAAAGTAATTAAAACAGTAATATTTTGTCGTCCTTGTAAGCATTTTTTTCTTTAATTTTAATAATATATTTCATTACACAATATTCATAAGTATAATTACAAATATGTTTTTTCTTTTGTTTACTACCTATTTATGAAGATTTTTGGTTGTAACTTGAAAGAAATTACTCAAAGTTTCTAATATTGAAAAAAGCACTTTGGATTGTCTAAAATCAATCAAAAAGTATTAACCCACTTGGAGTAATAATAATAATTTTTACAAAGGTGGTCCTAAAATATTTGGTTTAGTTTATTTTTTTCGAAAAAAGAAATTTCCAAACAAAAATGTGAAACCTTATTTGTTATCTATTTTATTTTTGATTTTTGATTTTTAAAAATTAAATCTATTTTTTTCCATTTTCTTATCCTGGTTTACATTTTTTTTAATGGTGGAGTTGAATTCTTAACCAAATTTTAGAAACATAAGTAAATTTTTTAGTTTTCAAAATTTGACTTGGTTTCTAAAAACATTGGTCCAAGGTAGATGATAAAACAAGAGATTGAATAGAATAATTGTTTATAGGTTTAATTTCAAAAACTAAAAACAAAAAAACTATATAATTATCAAACGAATCCAAGCAATTGGATTTACAAACATGGTTGCCCCCTTCCATCTTTGCCTGTCTAATATATAATACAATAACGAAATGAATTATAAAAGAATGATACAATAACAGAAAGAGAATTTGCACATCATTGAAGCAAATGATGTAGAAAAAAAATGTCCCAATTTTATATACATAAATAGGCCGCCCGTGGTACTCCGAAAATAAAAAATAAAAAACCTTCCCTTCAGCATCAAACCAACTTCCAACAAAGCAAAGATTCATCCTCACATTTGATTATCGTTAAGTTCAAACACATATTTGATCCAATTAAGTTCTTGGGCTATCGAATACTTTGTTGAATCAAATATGTTATGAATGATAATTAACTCGTGTTGCATTTAAAAAAATAATAAAATAATTCTTTTTCTGTCCTTTGTGTTTATCTTTCCACCAATCAAAAATTAGCCGATGGATTTCTCGAGCTGTTGTATGATTGCGGAGATGAAGCCATTGCTCCCTGCAATAGATTTAATATGAACCAGATTAGATAAGAGTGCATTTGGAAGTGATTTTGACAAGGACTAACGGATCTTTGGAAGGATTTTATTCACCAAAATCATTATGTTTGGAAGTGCTTTGGAAGGTATTTGTTAAAAAACAGGTACTTCAAAAGTAACTTTAATAGCCCAAAACTAGATATCAAACTACACCTTTTAGACTTCACTTTTGTTAAAAACACCTATTTTTAGAAGAGGGAAATAAGGTTAAAAGTAGTTTTCTTGAATCAGAAGCAAAAAAATATTGTCATGAAAGTAAATGATGTAATGCAATGTCAAACTTACCAACTGAAAAGAAACTTGACTGCTGCTGCGAGAAGGGCTTATATCTCCCATCAGTGTTGGATGCATTGTTTCTTCTGCAATAATTCTCAACCTGTTAAGCTCTGGAAGGATGACCTTCCCAAGATCTGGCCTATCTTTACGTCTTAACTCGGCGCACTTGAGTGACAACTTGGCGAAAGACAAAGCTTCTTCAATAGGCCAATCAGGGACAGCTGGATCGAGAATATTTTTGAACGTTCCCTTCTCGATAGCTCTTTCGACATGGTGAGTTAATCCCATTGGCGGCCTAGAAGTTATAAGTTGGAGAAACATGATGCCTAGCGAGTATATGTCGGATTTCACACCAAGCATACCTGTTTGTTGATACTCTGGATCAATGTAGCAAAATGTTCCAGCAGTTGATGTCATTCGATATTGTGTTACGCTATCGGCAATGGATGGCGGTACAAGCCTAGCCAAGCCAACATCACTGATCTTACTAACAAAGTTACGATCGAGCAGAATGTTAGCTGGTTTGAGATCGCGATGCACAAGAGGCTCTGGCTTTGTTTGGTGCAAGAACAACAATGCTGTTCCAATTTCAGCTGCAATTTTAAACCTAAGTTGCCATGAAAGTGGAGGCGTGTTTCCTCGTCGCAGAAGTCGGTCTTCTAAGCTCCCATTAGCCATGAACTCATAGACCAAGCAGCCGTACTCGGGGCAAGCTCCAAGGAGGAGAACCATGTTTGGATGACGTATACAGCTGAGTACTTCTACCTGTATGGAATGGTTATCTTTCAAGTCAGCTAATGAAGTTCCATATGGTTTTTAATTTTCAAAAAACTGTACACTTGTATTCATTTTGACAAGATTGGCCTTGACATTAGAACTTTAGTTATGTTGGTGACAAACCTCTTGTTTAAACTGAGATCGTCCTTGAGTCGCATCGGGACGTAGAACCTTAATGGCAACAGGAGTATGATCAAGATCACACTTGTAAACAGGACCATATCCTCCTTCTCCGATCCTACGAGATTCGGAAAAGAACTCTGTTGCCTCTTCGATCTCCTCGATCGTATACTTTCTATACCTGATATCATTTTGTGCCAATGCATCAAATGCCTTTTTCTTCTCTTCAGCTTCTTTGAGTGCTTTCATTTCAGCCTTCATTCTTTTCTGTGCTTCCAATTCTGCAATTCTTCTAGCTGCTTCAGCTGCCTCAATTGCTGCTTTCGACTTCGCCTTCTCTTGTTCGGCTAGTGCCAATGCAGCTTCCCCCGCCAATCTTGCCTCTTCTAATCTTTGTTCTTCTTCTAGTTTCCAGCGTTGTAGCTCGATCGCCTGCATCACAAACCACAGATATGATTTCTGCAGCCATTGAAAGTCGATCATGATGCTCGTTAATCGATTGACTTCTCTTACCTTTTGTTTTGCTGTAAGAGCTTCCTTGCAGGCTGTACTGTACATTTCCATGGTTTGCTTGAGTTCTAGCTTCAGCCTCCGCATCTCGGCCTCTACATCTTCCTGCACACATTGTATAAAAAATATAAAACAAAGTTTCATAATGTAATCTCACCACTGAATCCTATGAATATAGATCAAAGATATATGCAAAGAATTTGTACTTCTAAAACTCTTCAAAGCATAAAAATTGCATGAAAGAGGTTCTGATCATCAACATAAGAGAGAGATCCACAAGAATTACGAGTGAATGAGACCATAGATAACAAAGTGGCTCAAAACTTTACCATAGACTGTGATGAGATAGACATTCTGTCACTATCTTGTGAGATCGAAGAGAACTCAGACGGAAAGTTCATATCCACCGACATCCGTCCCAACTGCAGAGACTCAAAGCTGCGAGTCAAGTCAAGATCTGTACTGCTTGAAATCTGTGGTGGTGTGGCTCTTCCTCCCATATCTTGACTGTCATAAAGTGAAGGAAATATACGATCGATGCTCGGTCTTCCCGAGCTAACGTAAGATATATCTGAATCTTGCATAGACAAATCTCCATATGATGCTTTGTAGTTATATCCTTTCCTTGTGAATGGGGACCTGCTTCCAACAACATTTTCCTCATCACTCTCCTAAACATCATCAAGTTTTGATTCTTCTGGTTTTACTACTACTTTAACACCATATCATACTAAAAGTGTCGTGTTCTTCTTCGATATTAATAGCTCACGTGTTAAACTTCATGCAATTTACACATATGGGAAGAGTCCTAGGAACATGCTAAAAGTGAGCACACATACAAGTTGAGTACAAAGAAAGATTAAATATATCATAGCTTACCAACTTAAGCTTATGAGTTTTGCACTAGTTTGACACCAAAACATACTAAAATCAAGCACACATAGGTAAGTACGAAGAACGAAAGCTTATATATATATCATAGCTTACTAATTTGTCAACTTAAGCTTATGAGGTTTCCACTAGTTTAACACTAAATCATACTAAAAGCGAGAACACATACGAGTTAAATAAAAAGAATCAAAGATCTAGTATATCATAGATTACCAACTTATCGACTTAAGCTTATGAGTTTTGCATTAGTTTAACACCAAATCATACTAAACGCGGACACACATACGAGTTGAGTACTAAGAACCAAAGATTAAATATATCATAGCTTACCAACTTATCGACTTAAGCTTATGAGTTTTGCACTAGTTTAACATTTCTTTGAACCATGTAATGGGCCCACACTGACCTCATGAAATCGGCCTCGTCTTGTGATTTACTAGGCAGATCAAGTGGTGGCTTATCCAAAGACGCTGCCAAGAAATTCAACATTAGTTTCATGGAGAACAGTGAGACAACAGGCATATTAGGCAAAAGGAAACTGGTTTGAAACAAGTTACCTCTTGCACTTGCAGAGTGAGAGACAGGGAAGTCAGGCATATCTGATTTTGCGCTGGACTGTTGCGCTAATTGACCTCGTAGAGCAGTTACCGGTGGAGCAGGACGAGATGCCGAACGCATCGATTGGATTTTTCCTTTAGAAATGACAAACACATTACAAAAATCTGGTGCTCCTTTCACTACACTGCCAGGAACATCAGTTGCCTTGAATCTGCTCCCTCAAAAAAAAAAAAAAAAAAAACAGTTCATTCCAAATTAATGATAACTACAAGAAAACTTCGATGCTTTCTCCCTACATAATATGGTCAAAACATATACTAGATTGTTCATGGGTTGGATTCAAAAAGAATCTTTTAAGCTCAACCCAATTGTTCGAGAGGGAAGGAATTGAAAACGTTTTACCTAAAACAAAAATATATGTATTTGAATAAAAGAAAAACATGCCTTAAGAAGCCAGATTTTGCTGAAGCACCCACGACAATGTTCTCTATGGCTGTATTTGCAGCATACTCAATTATGGCCTTTGCTACATCTGTATCTTCCAACACAACATCTTTGCATTGTATCTGTAACTCACACCAAAACATAATTCAATTCAATGTCACGAACAATTTATGTCAAAGTAAAATTAAAATTAAAAAAAGAAAAAAAAAGAAAAAAAAGTAAATTTGGTCCTATGATTTGGAGAAGGTTAGAATTTAATCTAGTTTATAATTAGAATTTCATAGGGACTATTTATAAAAATTCTATCAATTCATAGTGACTATTTACGAGATTTAATCAAACTATAGGAATTAAACTCTAACTTTCTCCAAACTACATGACCAAATTTGTAATTTAAAAAAAAAAAAAAAAAAAAAACCTTACATCCTTACGAGTACAAAAGCAACGAAAAGGAAGGAATAATTCTTTGACACTGGATTCAGAGTCAGATTTCAAACTCATCTCTGCACATAAAAAGAGCTTCCTCATATGAAACTTCGTCGCATATTAGTTTTATGAACTGCATGTGTACAAAAGAGCATTCTAGGCAGCAACAAAAAATATGGATTTTCTCAAGTAAGTTCAAGAGGAGATTGTAATATGAAAATTGAAATTGATCAATCAAACTTGAAAGAAAGTACTTTGGGAAGAATTAGAAGGAGATCTGAGTTTGACATGGATGAGGAAAATAGTGTGTCCTCTTTGAAGCAAATGATCAATCGCCCATTTGAGAGCTCCTTGGCTTCCTTTGTCTTTATCAATTGCCACTGCCACAAATCCATTCACATTCAATCTCTCTTTTCTTTCTAAGCTGTATCTTGGTAACCACATTCTTCTTTCTTTATTATTATTATTATTATTATTATTTTCTCAAAAAACAAAACAAACCCAAAACCAATACCAAAGAACCCAAAATTTTACAGTCCCTTTTTCCCCCTATTTCTTCTCTCTCTAAAGTAACAAAGAAACAAACAAAAAAAAGGGTTATGGTTTGTTTGTTTTCCAAAATTAATCACTTTTATCTCTATTGCTTTGGGTCATTTGGTGGTTCTTATTTATGGTTAATTTCCTTTTATTTGAATGTTTCAAACTGTAACCAACATGCCATGTATTTCGATTGCCTTTGACTATTTTTGACATTTTTTTCTTGTTAGAGGAATACAAGACACGAAAATGAGACCCTGAGAAAAAACAGAGTTTTGCTTGCTTTGGGTCATTAAATACGGAGTTTTGCTTTTACCATGATTTTTTAAGTATTTTCATCTTAAAGATTATATTTTTAGTATAAATTTTGAGTTTAGTTTTTCGTTTTTTTTCTCTTCATGTAATTATTAAATTAAAAAAATGTAAAAAATTTGTTTTAAATGGTTGAAGATATTTATAAATATTAGCAAAATATCATAACTTATTATGTATGTCTATAATAATTCATATAGACACAAATAATAATTCAGATAGAAAATAAAATTTGCTATATTTATAAATATTTTGATTTATTTTTTTATATTTGAAAATAACTATAGTACTTCTCGTAAAAAGTGTTTTAAATTTTATTAAAATTCCTCACCCACATATTCAATATAATCAAATATCTTTGCCAAAATATATATATATATATATATATATATTATATTAAAAAAAATTAAATGCATCATTTTGCACTCATTTTTATACAACCTACCTAATTAAATTATGACAATTTTTGTTTTTCACCTTACCCAAGTATTAATATTATTAAAATTGCATGCATCAAATTTAGAAATAAAATAACCCCTCAAATTTAGGGACCAAAGACAAATTAAAAGAAAAAGTCATTCCCTCTCCATAGATCGGACTTCCACTTCACTGCCATAAGACGAATAAAACTCATCATCGCTGGAACTTTCCGTCTCCTTCAACTCCTCAATCTTCCCCACCGCCTCCTTCAATCCCCACCGTTGGTCCTCATCCGCTTCGCTGCAATTCATTCCGATCCGCAGCAACCGTACCATTTCCCCGTCTTCGTTCTTCGTCCCCTTCATCATATCGCCGTCGAAAACCTCCGCCGTCCACTCCTCCCGCACTGCCGATTTCACCCACGCCGCCAGGTCGCCGTTGGCTGCACCATGCCGGAGATAGTTCGCCGGAAATTTTCCGGTCAAAAGCTCGAGGATCAGAATTCCGAGGCTCCACACATCGGTTTTTCTGGAAACTCGCTGATGTCGGATGTACTCCGGCGACTTGTACGCCGCCATGAAGTGATGCGCTTGATCTTGGCATACCAGAGGATCGAGGCCGAAGTCGGTTAATAGAGGCTCGTAATTGCTATTGAGAAGAATGTTGGAGGACTTTAAGTGGCCGTGTGGAAGGCCCAGGCTCGGTAGCTCTTTATGTAAATGGGCCAGGCCTCGCCCCACTCCTTTGATGATCCGTAGCCGTGTGGGCCAGTTTAGCCCAATATTTCCAGGCGTCCGCTGAGCTAGAATATTTCGAAGAGATTTATTTAGTTATAAAAAGAATAAAGAGTGGTATATATGTCTCTTCAAGGGAAAAAAAAATGGTACATATGTAATTTTTTAACTAGATCCTTCAATTCTTTTTAAACAAAATTTGTTTTAGTTATTCCAATTTGACTGTTTTTATAAATCATCTAATAAGAGTGATAATTTACCTTTAGAAGTTCAAACTTCGTACATTTATTTATTGTTACATTCAAAGAAAAAATAAATTGTAATTTCATTATTACGGCAAACATAATCAATATATTTGAGATTGAACACTTACCCTACAACTTTAAAAGTAAAAAGAAAAAAGAAGAGAAAAAGAAAAAAAAAACACACATATGTTGAGTTACAAGTTCAATCATTGTTATATAATGATTATATTTTTTGGATTATCATAAGATTATACTAAAAAAAAATAATGTCATAACTCTTTAATTACATGAGAATAAGAAATTAGTAACAAAATAAGTCATATTATTTATTAATTTTTAAATTATATCATGTTAAATCAAACATAATTCAGTAAGTAAAATACTAATTATCACTCAAAAAGTCAATAATTCAATCTTTTATCCTAATTATTGAATTAGAAAAAACCTAACATAATGCTCTCAAACTTCAATTATATTATAAATAAGAAAGAATGATATATATGTAATTTTCTAAGTAGATCATTCAAACAAATTCTATCATTGTAGAACCATGTCATAAACCATTAATTATGTGTTGAAAACAAGTTGTATTATTTGCTAGTTTTAAATTATATTATAATAATCAATTCAAACATAACTTAACTTAGTAAATAAGTACCAATTTTTATCTCAAAAATCAATGATTTCATTTTTATTGAATGAATTAAAAAATATATAATAAAAACACTCAAATTTATAGTTATAAAGAGGAATTTAATTTGAGTATTAGATGAATTGGAGATCATACCATTGCCATGAAGATGATCAGCCAAGTTCCCATTCCCCGTGAACTCAGAAATCAAAAGCTTATCTTCATTTCTATAATAGAAAGCCAGAGGAGGAAGCAAATTAGGATGTGAAATTGAGCCCAGCCTTTTCATGTGCTCATGAAATTCTTCGAACCCAACGCATCTCATGGGACGAAGCCTTTTCACAACCACTGGAGGCCCATTTGAAAGTAGGGCCTTATAAGACGACCCAAAACTTCCGCCGCCCAATACTTCCGCTGGTGCCCGCAAAAGCTCCTCTAAGTCAAAGATGGGCCTGTCGCCCCTAACGAACTGCAGCTTTGCGTTTTCTTCTCTCTGCTCCGGATGTTGGGTCTTTTCCAGGCCCAATTTATCGTGGGCTTCTTCCGCCGCCAATGATAGAGCCTTACGGCGGCGGTAGCGATGGTAAATGACAGTGATTGCTAACAAGATCATTCCGACGGTGACTCCGATGAGGATGTACCACTTCTTTCGAGACTTGCATCGACTTAGAGGTTTTCCACATAAATCGTTATTCCCTGTTGGAGACAAGATGAATTTTCATTTTAGTTCTAACCATATGCTCTGGATCAATTGGTGAATTTTGAGTTCTATGAAGGAAAAAAAAGAAAAAAACTAAAAATAGTTGTGCTTAATTGAAAAACGGTTTTTAGTTTTGGATTTTTAAGAATTGAGATTATAAACATTAATTAAAAGTTTTTAAAAACTAAAAGTAAGTTTTGAAGTCTTTTTTTTAAAGAATTGTTTTTGTTTTTAGAATTTGGTGGTGGCGGAAAATTATTTTAAATAAAAATACTGTTGAAAATATCTATAAATAATATTAAATTATCACCGTTTATCTGTGATAGACTACCATTTGTGTCAATGATAACACAAATAGACATAAATAATAGTCTATTGCGATCTATCACAAAAAACAGTAAAATTTTGCTATATTTATAAATATTCTAGATCGTTTCTTATATTTAAAAATAACCAGGGATAGAATACATGAAAACTAAGGTAAAATATGGTAAGAAAACAAAAATAATTTTTATATTTAAAATATTATCAAATAACCTAGCTCAACAAATTTAATAGAAATGGGCTGCATTATATATAAAACTTGACATTAAATTTTAGTGGGTCCCGTTGCTGCATTATATATAAAACTTGACATTAAATTTTAGCGAGGTCCCGTTATTATATAATATGTTATTGATTTAAAAAACACAAAGGAAGTAATTCAATGTCAGCTCTCGACAAAAGAAATCGTTAATAACAACGAAAAGTAAAACCACCAAATCGCAAGCCAATCTTCAATTTACTTAAAATTTTACAGATATTTTCATTTGTGCTCTTAAAATTTTAAATCACAATATATATTATATATTTATTGTATACCACAAAATATTATATTAAGTTCATATTAATTTAACGTTGTTTATACAACCCATACCGAGGATGAAAGATTGGATTTAGACTAAAATTGATATGCTTTACTATTTTTACCCCAAAATTCAATCAAACCTTTATTTATTTATTTGTGGGCGAAGTTAAAAAACCATCCTTGAAGTAGCATGCAGTTACAGTTATGATTAAACTTTCAATTTTAAATATTTAGCCCTCAAACTTACATAAGTGTTAAAATTAGGTCAAATTGGACTTTCAAACTTATGTAATTGTATAAATAGTAACATTCTATATAACTTTGAGGGTTCAATTCTTATCATTTGTGGGTTCAATTTCTACTATAGTTATAAGCTTGAGAGTCCAATTTTAACACTTGTAGAAGTTATGGGTCTAATTTTCATCATTGAAAGTTTGAAAATATAATTGCAACTATCACTCTTTAGTGATAGTGTTTGCAATTTACCCAATATTTATTTTGTCGAATATCAAACCTTTAGTTTAAATATATATTTCACGGGTAAAATGATAATTATGTCACTCCATTCAGCAGCTAAAGATAATTAAAAATCTACAGCAATTCCAAAGAATGCAAAACTTGTTTCATAAAGATTTGGCTTTTCGCTTTTGGTTTTTTTAAAAAAATTAAACCTATTGTTGATCTCTTTTACTTTGTTGTACACATTTTTAAGGTTGTTTTTAAAATTTTAAGATCCAAGCTAAGTTTTAAAAACTAAAAAAATTGTATTCATTTCTTTAACTTGACTAAGAATAAAAATGTTTACTGTGTAGATGAAAACATAAGTGAGAGATTGCGAGAAAACAAATACAATTTTTAAAAACCAAATAGTTACTAAATGATTTTAATTCTCAAATTGAATCATTTTTCATATTTGGCAAAATGTTCCTAGTATATGTTTTGTGTGTAATAATATGTCTTTCATTGATTTTTGCACATGTAAGATAATTAAAAGAAGATTGAAAAAGTTTGTCAATATCTTTAGTAGATAAAACACCAATTATCATTTCAAAAGTAGAACTTTGACTCTGCCTCATAATTGTTGAACTCAAATTACATATTAAGAAATGTTTCACCAAATTGTTGAAAAAAATAATTTAAAAATTTTAGCGCTCAATTTGTGAACCATTTTGTTTTTAAGTTTTTGAAAATTGTACTTGTTTCTCACACATTTTTTAGTAATCATTCTAATTTCTAAATCTAAACTAAAGATAAAAGGAAATTTGTACTGGTAGAACATCTTGTTTATATATAAACATGTGAAGATGGAATTTAAATTTCTAACCACTTGGTTGATAATATATACCTTAACAAGTTAAGTTTTAAAACATTTTTTAAAAAAAAAAAAAAAAAAAAAAAAAAAAAAAGGTAAATTGTAAAAATTGAATTCTCAAACTTACATAAGTGTTAAAATTGGACCTTAAAACATACATGATGGTAGAAATTGTAACAATATATAAGTTTGAGAGTTCAATTTCATCATTTGAGGGTCTAATTTTACCACTTATTAAAGGCTCAGTTTTTACACTTGAAAATTTGAGGATGTAATTGCAGTTACCACCGTAGTTCAGAATAATTTTTGCAATTTGCCCAAGAACAACAAACAAACAAAAAGACCATCTAAGGTAAATATATAGCTTTTCACCTGCAAATGCATTGAAGTCGATATTGGTTAAGCCGGAAGGTATTTGACCCTCCAATTGGTTGTTGGACAAATCGAACAACTTCCAATCCCTTGGTATAAAATCAGGGATTTTGCCATCAAATCTATTGCCTTCAAGGCTCAATTCCACCAATGCTGGCAAACTAGAAAGGGAACTTGGAATTTGTCCTTTAAACTCATTCTCTTCTAAACGCACCGTTTTCAAGGACCTCATGCCTTGGAAAGCATCATCAGGTATTGTACCAGAGAATTGGTTGTATGCAAGATATAAAGCTCTTAAGGCACCCAGTTTCTTAACAGGAGGCATTGAACCATGAAAGCTATTGTTCATGAAGCTCAAGCTCCTTAAAGATGGCAAGTTCACAAGCGTGCCTATGTCAATAACGCCGCTTAAGCTCATGTTCTCGAGCCGTAACCCAAACAGAGTTCCATCTTTGCAAGTCACACCAGTCCAGTATTTACCTCTTGTTTTTGGATCGTTGTTGCAGATGTTGATAGACACGTTCCAATTGTCCAAGGCGGTTTTGTTAGAAAGAGAGCTCTTGAACTTGACGAGAATTTCGGCCTCAGGACTGGTACTATAGGAGGTTTTATAGCACACTACAAATAAGACCAGTAAGAACAGGTCTCCTTTATGAGCCATGGGTGAGGGAAAGGTCTTGCAAAATGTATTCGGAAGGGGAAATGAAGGAAGGATGAAAATGTAGAAGAAATAGAGAGAAAATTTTTGTTTTGATGAGCTGTTGAAGGCTGGTCCTTTTAAATGATATTGCATAGTTTGTTCCCCCCACTTTCCAGCAGAGGGGATAGCATAACATAATTTAATGTTTCTAGTTTGGAGTTTTGTAGAATCTTTCTTGTTATTCATGGAAAAAAAAGAAAAGAAAAAAAAAAAAAAAAAAAACCATTGGTCTCAGAAAAAAGAACAAAAAGAGGTTTTCATAAATAAACATTGGGTTGGGTTCCTATCTGTAACCTGGAAAATGTCGACAATGTTTTACCGTTGCTGGCATGGCCAACTTGACATTTTGTCTGTAGGAACGAAGATGAGGAGATTCAAAAGTGTAACATGTCATCAAATTGGCGGGTTCCTAAGACGTGCTAATAAAATGATTTAAACAAACATCTACACAAGGAGTTGAAAACACAGTCGGAGAGCAACTCTTACTTGGTGGGTTAATGAAAACTGATTCTCGTGAAGAGAAGCAAAATGAGAGTTACTCACAATCTTCAAGCAGGCCATAGCGATCGTTAATAGTGTTGAGAATATCTCCAAGGCATCTGATAAGCTTGCTCCCTTGATGCCTTACCAAATTAGTTTGGTCCTTGTCATTCTTTTTGTCAGAAGTTGCATATTCTGCATTCTCAGACACAATTGCTTGAACTTTTTCTGCATTTTCTAGCAAAAACTTTGCCATCATTTGCTCTTTGGGTTCAATATTATCGGTCAACTTTGATCCGTTGCTTTTGATGTAGCATTCACGAGGCTCTACTTCTGGAGAGCTTACTAGAGGCTTTTCTTCTTCTTCTTCTCCATCTTCTACTTCTTTACATTCTAAAGATTTCTCAAGGGCCTCAGTTCTCTCACATTCCAGAGTTTTCTCAAGGGCTTGATTGCTCTTAGACATTGAACGACGTCTTTGCCTTTTAGGCCCTGGAATGACAAAATCAGAAAGAAGAAAAAGACCAATGTTATTGAATTAATTTGAAGAGAGCAATTATATGATCCATCCCCACACATTAGAAATTGCTTCAAAGCAATTTATACAGTTATGACATTCTTGTCAACCAGCTCTTTTGGTTTAAAAAAATTTACAATTAAGCCTTATGAACGACTTATATTAATGAGAAGGTTAGGATGCCAAAATAATCCTGACCCCGTCTTATCAGGTCTAGTCAGATATAAGTTAGCAGAATACTAAGTTGAAATTGCACCTAATGGATTACAAGGAAAAGAACTAAACAATCCAGATCCTGGAATAGCTATGATACCAACGTCAGTTCTTCATTTTAACATAATGCTTCACCGCTCAATCCTTCAATTCACTGCTTAGGATTGAGCGAGGGTGGTTCTTTCAACGTTTTGTTTTGATTTGTATGCAGATGATTTCTAGACACAATACAGTAACATATATTCGTGAAAAGTTTGGGGCAGGCACTGTATCTGAGATTCTGAAGTGGCCAAACTTCCTTGCAGTTTTTAGATTTGGTTTGCTGTATAATACAGTTATCCCCACAACCGGCCAGATAAGGTCCAAAAGCGAACATGTCCCTAACTTTGAAGAGCTCATAAAAGATGAAACACAAGTCGTCTTTCTCAAGATTTATTACCAAGAACAAGAAATACAGGTATTTATTTCTATTGCTATTAATTTCACAGCATTAAGAACAAGAAGAAAACAATAAACCACAAACGTTTCTGAAATATCCTCAATCATTGATCAAGAGACAAAAAGAGAAAAAAGATTTAATCTTATAACCAGGCTACCAAAGCTCCTACTTGCATCAAACCAATACTCATGACAGCTAATCTCTAGGAAGGCTTTGCGCATCCAAGTGAAGTCATTAAGTGAAGCAAAAACTGGTTTATTATGTTTAATATTAATAATATCCCTATTGAATATCTATCTCACCCTATCACATTTGGTTATCATAGGAGTAGGATATTAAATTTTAAGCAGGTGTCACCATGACTTTAAACTCATTTCCTCTGAGCTCGACTTTGAATTCATTCCCTCTAAGCATGGCCCTTGTTGACTACTAGGCCAAAAGTAAAAAAATATTATTACTGAGTGTATACAAAGAAAGTCTAGAGAGGACAAATTCACATGAAAACTTGGTCTCTAAGCACTCAGGAAATAAATTACTATACCAGGCTCTGCAATTTCATCAGTGTTCTCAACCGCAGCCTCCGGATCACTATCGGGCTCCGTATCCGACTGATTTGCCCTCATCGTTGCGACATTATCAATTGCTTTGAACAGCTCCTCATCAAAGTTGCCAGGAAGTCCCAATTCTTTTCTCCTTCCACTCTCCAAACACCAATACGAATCATCCTCCGGCATCTTTAACTCCCATTGCTTAATTACATCATGTTCAATCAGCAAACAGTCCCACTTTCTCCTGCACTGATTCGAAGTCCGAGCCACATCTAAAGACGTGCAGTTCTCTGCAACAATCTTCCATTTCTGATAGCTAGACAAAGCTTTCAAACAATCGGCCTCCACAGCCGCTATCACATTAACAAGAACAAGACAATCCGCCGCCGTCCAATCCAGTGCTATTTGAGAACGCGTCCGACGAGAACCTGAAACCCCCGGTCCACGGTTGCCGGCGTTTTCCTTCTTCATTTCGCACTCAAATGTTTCGAGTTTCGAGTTTTGAAATTCTTCAATTCTCTATTTCAAATCCAAATGCGTTTATCTATGATACATGCAACATTAGACGATGCAAAATCAAACGCCATTCCGTAGTAGAAACAAAAGAAACCATAAATTTATGAGATGAAACTTAAACGGTATTGATTAGATCAACAATAAATGAAGAATCAAAGGATATCGGCTAGATTAAACGATCACAGCCTCGATTTTCTTCTCCATGGGGAGGAATTTAGAAGTGAATCAAAGTAGAACAGAAATGAGAGCGTGGAAAGTTGGAAAAGTGATCAAAATTGCAAAATAAGTGGGATGAATGAGGATGATAATGCAATGCGGAAGAATTTTCAGTTGAGAGAGAGTTGTTTGGGTTTCACTTTACCAATTTCAGAGGAAGTGGAAGCCATAGCTTTCTGCATTGCCCATTCGCTTTCGATGCCCAATCTTCGGCTTCGCGGTAGAATTGAAGAACCCACAAATGCCCCCATTCCCCTCGGGTTTCTAACGCGCACTTTCGCACTCAATTTTAAATTTTAAATTCTTTTTCATGACTTTCAATATCTATACATAAAAGTCCGGATAAATTTTTGTGTACATATTACCTTGTGTCTCACCATTAATTTGATGGCTATTTAAAATTTATTTAAATTTATGTGTTATGGTTTATTTGAATATTAATTATGAAATGATTAGGGTTATTGGTGGAAAGGTATAAATTTTTCCCTCTAATTTATGTTTTCTCTCATTAATTTTTCCTGTCTCTCTCCACAACCATTAAAATTCTTCCCTCTCTCTCATTGATCATAGCATTATGTTATGAATATTAATTGCTAAATGAATTTTAAAGAAATCTAAATAAGCACAAAAAATATATATAACAAACATTAGCCACGAATAGCATAGTAAATAAACGAAGATAGATCTTTGGTTACTATTATATTTTTTTTTTTTTGATTTTTCATTATATATATATACATCTTATGAATTCTTTAGCGAACTGAATTATTTTTTTCAATAAACGGACGGAAGATGGTGAAGAAGGGTGATACCTCATATTCTACCCAATCTATTCTTTTTTCTCCAATTAATTCCAATGATGTATGTCTTTCATTTTTTTTTTCCTTTTTAATCCACTTTGTTTCTAGGAAGATGTTTTATTTCTTGTTTCATCACAAATGTGAGAATATGATACATTTATATAATGTTGTTGGTAAGACTGCGATCAATTAAAATATGTTTAGTACAAATTTTTAAAAAATGAAACACGGTAGAATGTTTGCACTTCAACCACCCACCACATTCACTTAAGTTAACATTTGAAAAACAACTTAATATAAAGTAGTTGGAATTATATTTTTAAGTTTAATAAATTTTCTACGACCATTCAAAAAATAAATTATTCTATGACCACTCAAAATTATTTTGTTCGTAAATACTATTATGATTTTTCTTACACACATAGATTGATATAACTAATTAAAAGTTAAGTTTGTTTAGAAACTATAAAGATTAAATTCCTAAAATAATTATTTTGTTCGTAAAATAATTATTTTTGTGATTTAAACATGTTCGTAAACATGTTTTAATAATTATTTTAGGAATTTAAAAATGGGTGCAACACCCATAATGTTAACTATATATATATATATATATTATTGGTCCATGAATTATCAAGTAACACTTTAATCCCTAAACTTTAGTTTATAATGTTTAGTCGTTATACTCTTAAATTTATAACAATTTAATCATTGAACTTAGGCCAAATTTACTATTCCATAATGAAAATGGTTGCAATCGAAATAGTTATTATTATATATATTTTTATTATTATTATTATTATTATTATTATTATTATTATTATTATTATAGAATATTGTTAACTAGTTTTGGGAACATATTTAAATGGGTCCTACTTTTCATATTACAAGTGATTGATTATATTTATTGGGAAGTAAACTTGATCTTAATATCAAGTCCTTATACTTTATAATTTATAATGATTTAGCCCAAAAAATACTATTATGATTTTTCTTACGCACATGTAGATTGATATAACTAATTAAAAGTTAAGTTCGTTTAGAAACTAGAAAGATTAAGTCATTATGTAATCAAAATTGTCAATTAAGTATGATGAGATTTTCACATTATGGAAGAACTTTTTACAGATTTGAAAGTATAGAAACTAAATTGTTGCACACTAAAGTTCAAAGACCAAATTATTATAAATTTGGAAATTCAATGACTAAATTGTTACAAATCAAAGTTCAGTGACTAAACCGTTACTTCTATAGTAGATCAGGGACCAAAATAGTTTTTGACAATAGTTTTTAATACAATGATAATAGGGATGGAGGTCAAACCTCTAACCTTAAAGGATTATATGTCAATTATTGCTTAACTAAGTTCACTTTGACACTTTCAAATATGTATATAGACATATATATATATATGTAAGAATTTTCAATTTTCAATTTAATAGTCTTATAAGTTTCATTTTTTTTTAATATAATGTTTATTGAAAAAAAAAAGTCAGAGGCATATTAAATACTTTTAAAAATTTATGGACTCATTAATACAAAATTAAAAATTTAGATTACAAAATAATTTTCTTAAGCAAAATCTAAATTCATTTTTATTTCTTTAAAATGTTACATTAAATTATGGGACAAAAATTCTTGTTCAATTCTTACTACTCGAAAGATATAAATACCTTCACCATTAAACTATAGGAGAATATCAATTTAAGTGTTCTATCAATTACAACTTTGAACTAATAATTTTATTCTTGTAAATTTATACTCTTTAACTTTAGGCATTTTATCAATTACAATCTCGAACATATAAATAATGTTATTATTTAAATTTATAATATAGATAAGTATATCAACTTTATATCATTCATTACATTTTGTTTGGATAACATGATGTGAGACTTATTATTTAAAAGAAAAGCTACTCCATCTAATATTCTTAACTTGTTTTCTACTTCCCTCTCCTTCCCAGCATCCTTCATCCTTATGTTGTTAATTATAAGGGGATGTCGATGAATTACAATGGGAGAGTATAAAATAAAATTATTTTACATAACAAATTTAAAATTAGAACAAGTATTTTTTTATGATAAAATTATATTCTAACGACTAAATTAATACATGAAGAACTTTTTTTTTTTTTTTTAAGTAACATCAAGAGACGTTATTGGTCCATTTAATCAATTAGAAATTGGATATTAAAGGTCCATATCAAAAGTTATAAATTCATCTTCAGGATCCTTCTTCACGTGCTTGTTTATGTCACTCATTCTATTCTCTCTATTCTCACCACTATGTTGTTCATTCTATTCTCACCACTATTCTATTCATTATCATTGTAAAATTTCTTACTATAATTTACATAATTTTCTATGGAAAACTATTTTTAGTTTAGAAAATTATCAACTAATGATTTTTGTTATTATGACTACATTTATGTCACTCATTTTATCTCTATATTTTTTCCACTATTTTATTCGCTATCATTGCAAAAAAAAAAAAAAAAAAAAAGTTTTCTAAAAAAATAATTTTAAATTTGTTTTTTCAAAAGAAAATTTCGACTAAATATTTTTTTTATTCATGTTCCTGTGAGTTCACTCATTTTATTCCTTATTCTGACTACTATTTTATTCTCTATCATCATAAATTTTCTTAATATCACTCAACACTAAGTTTTCTATAGAAAATTGTTTTAGTTTACCTTTTTTCTGAAAGAAAAATATCAACTAAATGATTTTTTTTTTTTTTTGTCTTTTAAAGAAATTCAATTAAATGGTTAAATTGTTGAGAGAATCCTCATATAATTAAAAATACTTACACTTCTTAACATCCACTTTCGATAACATAATAATATAAGCATTAAGAAAAATTAACGTTATATAAGAGTGCTTACGAATTATAAATTAGATCAACGAAATAAAATGTCCATTCAAACAAAACTCCGTTGATAAGGTATTAACTTTTATCATTTAAAAGTCAATAGTTTGATCTCATGTCTTATTATTAAAAAGAACAACGATCACATTTTCTAGAGTCCCAAAGGTCCCCAGGCTTGGACCTTCATAATGGTCCAAAATTTGTCTAATTGTATAATGGCCAACTTGCTCCCAAATTGGGTATCTTTAAAATACCGAATCCACATCTATGTAAAATCACATTTTCAATTTCACAATGATAATAAACTTTTTGTTATTAATATTCTTTCATTCGAGTTACATATGTTGGGGGAATATGCTTAGCATGTGTGGTAGGGAATTCAAATTTTATTTTATGTTATCAAATTTATTAAGTGAATTATGCATATAGTTTGATATCTATTTTTTAAACCTGTTTCTAAATTTTGTGATCTAAATCGAGCAGATTTTGAAAACCATATTTTTATATTTCGAGTCTATTTAAATTTTGAATTTAAAATTTTTAAATACATAATTATATTAGAGAAGATAAAATAACATTAACAAATATAATATTTCAAATCATAAACTCAACTATTTTTATAAAATAAAATATTATTATATAAAATAGTATAAATGATTTGATATTGTGTTAAAAAAATAAATTATTCGATATTAAAAAATAATAATAGTACAAAATTTTGTAACCTAAAATAAGTTTATAAATTAATTAATAATAGTTTATATTTAACCTAACATTTGATAATTATTATTAGTTTTATAGTTTAATAAATATATCATCTAATATATTTTGAACAACAGTTGAAATTGAAATTTAATTTATGAATTTTCTACTAAATATATATCTAAAAATACATAAAATACAACTTTGTATTCATTGAATTCATTGGTTTCAAATTGCCTACCAAATCATACCCTAAATTTTAGACATAAAGAGAAATGCGACATTTTCATTTATATAGTAAAACAATTCATACAAAAATACAATATTAAATAACAGAATGTTATGAATGTGAATATAATATAAATAAGGATAATTGTTTTAAATGAGAAAACTATTTGAAAAATGTTACTGTGTATCAGTGACTTGTTAGTGTGATAGACAGTGACATGCATTGTGTTATATTTATAAATAAGTTGACTCATTTTTGCTATATTTGAAAACAAACTTATAAATAATAAAAAAATTTATTTATTAATTTAAATATATGTATATTTTAAATTTTTTATTTTTATAATGTTCTAGAAATATAATATCAATTACTATCTACGTATTTTTTGTAAAGTTGAGACCATTCTTATCAACGATCAACATTTTAAACCCAGCCTTTACATTAAAAAGAAAAAAAAAAAAAATTGCACATAACTGACTACAAACCAACAACAGCATATTAGATAAAGACTACAATATCCGTATATAATGAAAATGAAAGAACTAATAACGTTGTAATTTAGGTATCTACTAACCATTAGCCATGAACATCAAATAAAAAAAATGGTTAAAACCTGTCTAGTAACTATTTTAGTTTTGAGTTTTTAAAAATTAAGGCTATTTTTCCCACTTCTTATAATGATTTGCATATTTTTTAAGTAAAATGGTTGAATTCTGAGGCAAATTCCAAAAACAAAACAAGTCTTTGATAGCTACTTTTTTTAGTTTTCAAATTTTAACTTGATTTTTTAAATCTTTGGTAAAAAATAGAAAATAAAAGGAAGAAATTTGTAAGTAAAAATAATCTATATAGGCTTAATTTTAAAAAACAAACACCAAAAACCAAATGTTTATCAAACGAGGCCTAAAATTTTTTATAAAAAATACATTTATTTTATTTATAAATAATTATAGCGATTGTCACAAATGGTCATAAACTTTTTTTAAGGAAATAAATCATAAACTATTTAAATTCATAGATTAAATTCGTAACTTAAGCAAGTGTAATGATCACAGTGTTTATATTTCAACCATTATTTTCTTTCACACCTCTGGAACAAAATTCAACATATAAATATCTTTTTTGGGATATCAATTTTTACTTTTTAAATCATCAATTTTCATTTCAAACTTTTAATGTCATTAAATTGCAGCTTAAATATTGAGAAAAGTTGCAAATTTTACTTGTGATATAGACTTTCATCTGAAAAACTATCAATTAAATTCTCATAAAGCAATAAATGAAGATATTACACGATTCATATCAACGCAATGAGGTTTAAAGAAACAAATAGAGAAATTTTCTATTGTCATATTTGTTTTATTAATCTATTTTGTTCAAGATCATTAGAATGGGTAGTACTATATGTATTTATAGATTTGTGATGCTTAAAAGATTTATTTGATCATCTATTTTCCACAAGATTTAATCTAAAAAATAAAATGAAGGTAAAAATAAGTACATTCTATACTACATCAGTATTTATGTATCTCACTAAATTATTCAATTATAGTTTGTCACATGATAAACTCTTCTTCATACTCTTTTTTAAAAATATTTGTTTTTACTTTTGTTTTTTTTATTATTAAAATGAGACGAAGAAAAATGAATATGATAAGCTAAGTACTACTCTTACAAAAATATATGTAAATATTAATAATTTTTTTTATAAATGCCACGTCATTGAGATAATTTATCCCCACACAAACCATAACTCAATCCACCCACTTTTGTGGAGAATATTAAACCCAGGCCACAGCCTGATGCGGGTGAGGCAATAAAGATTGGGCAGAGCGGAGATATCAAAACAGCGATTCGCCAACTTCGCCCACTGAATTAAGTGTCCAGGTTCAATGAACCATGCTTCATTCATTGCCCTACCTTTGTAATTTCTAGTAATATCACCCCATTAAAAATTTGAGATGTTAATAAATGATGAGTTCTCCTACAATTCTTAAATATTTATGTTTTATGGCCAGTAATAAATTGGAGCAGTATAAAAAATTTCAATACTGTAATAATAAAGATATCCTTACTTTTGATACCTACAAATTGAAATAGCTTATGACAAACTACAACGTGGAAAAAAGATTAAGGAACGGTTTAGGTTAAAGTTTTGTCGGGTGCTCGTTATTGAAGGTTTTACAAATACTTGAAAATAAAATGTCTAAAATTAAAGTATCTTGATATAAGGACGTGATTATTGTATTTAGTTATGTAGAAGAATGTCATCAAATTATATAACTAATGTACAAAATATAAAGTATATCAAGTGTATTATTAGTATATCGACAAAGCAGCTAGGATAATATTGTAATAATAAAAAATAAACTCAAGAATAATTATCTTTTTTTCTTCTAAATATGCAAATCTAAAAAATAATGTATTTACAAATATCCTAGTGTTTTCATTGTTACCCATCATTATTCCCTACTTATGTAAATCAATGGAAAGAGGAAATTACTCTTCTCATTTTTTTTTTTTGGTGAAAGAGAACAAAAGTAAGAAAAAAAAATCATCAAACCAGATTTGTTTTCATTGTTACCCATCATAATTCACTACTTATATAAATCAATGGAGAGAGGAAACTAACCCTTCTATCATTTTTTGGTGAAAGAGAAAAAAAAAATCATCAAACCACATAAAATGTAATTCCACAACTATCATTTAGTTTATAAAAATTAAATCTATAAAAATTACTTCTATCTATGATTATTTTTTTCGTATTTTCTTAGCGTGCTTTAAAAACCCAATCTTAAATTTGACTAAAAAAGTAATTTTTAAAAGATTTATTTTTATTTTTGGAAATGGATGAAATTCAAATTATTCTTTAAAAAATGTAAACCCATAATAAGAAAATGGGGGAGAAACAAGAATAAATTTAAAAAACACCAAACTAAAAATAAAGGTTTTTATTTGATAGTTATTTGGTTTTTTGAAAATTAAGCCTATAATAAACTCTACTTTCAACTCTAAATTTCTATATTGTATTGTCCATATTTTACTAATACTTTAAAAATCCAAGTCAAGTTTTAAAAATTAAACAAAAAAAATTTTAATTTCTTTTTTTTTTTAAATTTGATTAATAATTTAAATATTTATTTAATAAAAATAAAAGCCATAGCAAAAGATTTAGAGACAACAAACATACATTTAAAAACTAATGCACCATTTTGTAACTATTTTATTTTTTATTTTTAAAAATCAAGTATATTTTCTCTCAATTTCATACCACGGTTTGCATAACTAGTACTAAAAAAGTTGAATTTTGGGTTCTTTTCAAATATAGCAAAAAGAACCAAAATATTTACAAATATAACAAAATTTCATTGTCTATCTGTGATAGAACTATTTGTATCACGATAGATACAAATAATAGTTTATTGCGGTCTCTCGTAGATAGATTGTGATATTTTGCTATTAGTTGTAAATATTTTCAACAATTTTACTATTTAAAATAATTTTTCTTGAATTTTTAGTCAAATTCAAAACAACAGAAAACAAAAATTTAAAAACTACTATTTTTAATTTTCAAAATTTTACTTGTTTTTTAGTAAAAGATAAATAATAAATCAAGAAATTTAGAAGAGTAAATAATTTTTATATATTTAATTTTTAAAAACTAAAACTAAAAATAATTAAATAAGTATCCAACCAAGTCCAAAATCGTTACCAACATCGAAACAGTTATGAAATTAGTATGTGGTATTCTCTTTAAACTCAATGAGAATTTGAAATGTTCCTCTTGTCAAACATAATCCAGGTGTTGTTCAAGAGCCAAAACTTGGCAAAGAAAGAACCTACCTAGCCGAGTAGGAAAAAAGTTATGGAATCTCCAATTGTGAGTATTACAAAGGAACAAGTTCAGATTCATACCCCACTATTTCCTCGTTTCTCTATCCTGCTTCGATTCCAGCCAAACACCACTTTTTTTTAGTGCTTTTTTGGAGAAAGTTTTGATTTTTCTTTTTTATATTTATTTTTTGTTTTTTAAAAAATTAATTCATTCATTCTTAATTTATTAGAAGGGGTTACATATATATATATATATATATATATATATATATTTAGTAAAACGGTTGATTTTTTTAGTTAAACTTAAAAAAATAAAAACAAGTTTAAAATTGTTTTGTTTCAGTTTTCAAAATTTGAAAACATTTGTAAATAATAGATGGAGAAAACATGAAATTTAGAGTTTATAAGTTTGATTTTTAAAACTAAAAACAAAATAACTGTCTATTAAATATGTAATTACATTTTATATCTAACAGAATCTTAGAAAAATCAAATTTATGTTTAGTTGATATATGAATCTTTTATAAAAAAAAAATATAAGATACGCCAATAATTTATCCGACACAAAATTAAAAATTTTCTGGACCTATCGAACACAAAATTGAAAGTTGAGTTGTTAAATATTTTTTAAATTAAAAAATGGGTAGATATAAAATTAAAAATTTAAGTATAATGGTACCATTTTTTTTTTATTTAAAAAAATGCAGAATGAAAAATTTAGAAATATATTAATCAAAGAGATAAAATGGAATGGATACGTATTATAAGAAAGGAAAAAAGGCTAAATTTGTAATTCCACCAAATTAAAATTTAAGAAACAAGAATCTTGACAGAATCTGTCTTACACGTTACAAGTTACAAACTTACAAGTCATGCGGGCAACGCAAACGGATAATGTATTCTATACGTCGTCGTTCGTGCCTGTCGTTCCTTGGTAGTACAGACTTCAGCTGCTGACGTGTCACACATGTGGTCCCCGACTCCGTGGGCAAGGTTTTCAGTCCATCTTCGTAGTACAAATATTCACAACGTTCATTCGTTTCCTTCCTCTCGAAAAAATTTACCATTTCTCTGGAAGAGGGAGAGAAGAGAGAGAGATAGAGAAACAAGAGGGAGGAAAAACAGAACTCAACCACTCTCAAATCTCGATTTCGAAGCTAAAACCCTAAATTCATTTAGCTTGAATTCCTCCCCATTTCTCTCCGCTCGTTGATTTTCCTTCATTTTCTCTATCTCTGTGCTTCGCATTGTTCATTAGATCAGAGGAAAAGGAAGAAGAAAAAGAAAAATCTCTCTCGCCCTTCTCTTTCTCTCTCATTTTCCGGGAAAAGTTTTCGGATCTTTGCGTAAGAAATTAAAATCTATTCGTCTATATATACCACGTTTTTTTCGAGAAATTATCTCGTTTTATTTTTACCATGTCTTTTGTTGTTTAATCGGGGATTTTGGGGGGGGGGGGGGGGGGGGGGTTCTTTTCAAATTTTGGTGTTATTTGATTAATTTGTGATGCAATGCGGGTTTGATTGTGTCACCCTACGTTAAATTATCTGTTCTTGATTTTAATTTTCTATTTTAAGTTTCGGCATTAAAACGATCGCGTAACTGGACTAATTATGGACCATTGATGGCGATTTCAGAAATATTTTCCTGTAATTTTTCTTCTTTAACTGACTGAAGCATTACTAGTAATTACTCTTTTCTTCTAGCTCTTTAACTTTGCATTTTGATTTCTGATTTGGAGATACGTGAAATCATTTCATCCCACGAATGAGATCATACTAGGCACAGGGAAGAAATGAGGATGTAATATCGTTGTTGCATCTCATTATCATTGATCTTGATGGCTATAATATTCCTTTTTCCAGGAGTTTTAGAATCATGGTGTTTTGGGTATTTGGTTATGGCTCACTGGTGTGGAATCCAGGATTTGAATTTGATGAGAAAATTATAGGCTATATCAAGGATTATAAGCGTGTTTTCGACCTCGGTAAGTTTCGTATTTCCAGCAAGAAAATTTTGTAGATGCAATTCCCTATAGTCAATAGTCATCCATTCAATTTTGATTGTTCATAATAAGAATTTATCTCATCTTTGGACCAGCATGCATTGATCACAGAGGTACTCCAGAAAATCCTGCAAGAACTCTTACCTTGGAACAGGAAGTAGGAGCTATTTGTGTAAGATTAACTACCGATCTAAATAAATTTGATATATTCTCAATGGATATTGGGTCATATTGAGTTTGCTAGTTTTAATTTCTCTATTTCTTTTCTCCTACTAATTTTTGTTCTGGAACTTTTTTTTTTTTTTTTCTTTTTTAAAAAAACAACTTTTTGTCAGTGGGGAGCAGCTTACTGTGTGCGGGGGAGTCCTGAAAGGGAAAGAGCCGCAATGGAGGTAATTTAATATCTTTTCAAATTTATTCATTTAAAATTTAAATGTTTGAGTAATATGTGTGTCGTGCAAGAGTTTTATCTATGAACTTCCCTGCTTTGTCTTTGCATTAATATAGTAAGGACATGTCTGAGAATGATTTTAAAATTATTAAATCAATTTTGTCATGTTCAAATCACTCTCAAACATACTTTTAATTATTTAAGATAACTTTGATGGTATAGAAATCACGTTTAACATATAATACCAAATATTAAGTTGATTTTGAGTGACTAAAGACATGTGTGGAAGTGAATTCAAATACTACAAAAGTGTTTTTTTTTTTTTTTTTTTTTTTTTTTTTTTTTGCCTAAAAAAACAAAATCCCTCTCAAACACGCTGTAACACTAGCTACTTTTCTCCATTCCCCCTGGCTGTGACTTTCTTCATTACTATTTTTTCCTTTTGCCTTTGTCTTTCTAGTATTACATTGGACATTCGTGACTGAAATTTTCCTGTTGGTACTTTATTCCCAAATCGTTTGGAAGTTATGATAATTTTTTCTCTGTTTTTCTCATTGGCAGTATTTGGAGCACAGAGAATGTGAATATGATCAAAAGACACTTGTTAACTTTTACAAGGTGAGCTTATGAATCGGTTTTAGTGTTATACTAAGTTAATGTTGACGATAATGCCAATTTGAAGGAAGTTGTACATTTTTAATTCTAAGCATAGCATTCTCCATCATTTATTTTAACTGATATTGTTTCTCTTTATTCAGGAAGAGAACTCTCTTGAGCCTGCGCTTACAGGAGTAATTGTGTAAGGGCTAGTATTTGCTTTACTTACATCTATATTTTGCAGTGTGCCTTGTGCCTTTTCTCTTATCCGGAGCAACTTGAGTAAAATTATAGCAAAATGAAATAAAGTTTTAACTTCTACTAGCACTTTGTTTAAACTTGACTTTGTTTAAACTTTAGTAATTACAGTGGGTACCACTTTTAGGGCTAATAATTTAGTGTCTAGCAACATTTTTAAAGAATTGCAAATATAGCAAAATCTATTAGATTGATAGACCCTTATCAATGATATAGTCTATCACTGATAGATCCAAAAACTTGATCTAAATTTGTTATATTTGCAAATTCTTTTGCATTGTGTTAGATATGCTAATACTTCATACTTTGGACTTGATTACTATATTTGCAACTGTCCCTTTAAACTTGGCTGCTAATTTGTATCCTATGTGTAGTTTCACGTCCACTCCGGACAAAGAAGTGAACAAATACTACCTTGGTCCAGCTCCATTAGAGGATATGGCTAGGTAAAGTGCTAGCATGTTAAGAATCTATTTGGAATGATTTTTCAAGTGCTTTAAAAATGTTTTTAAAGTATGATGCACTCCAGAAGTCGTTTCATCCCAAACTTTCTTTTTGGTTCAAGCTTTAGTTCCTCATTATTCTTCATACCCATTTAACAGACAAATTGCAACTGCTGTTGGGCCTTGTGGAAACAACAGAGATTATATTTTCATGTTAGAAAAGGCATTGTTTAACATAGGTGAGCTTCCCATCCCCCAAATAGAGCCAAATTCATTGTAGCAACATTTCTTTGGTTTTGTTCATCACCATTTGTTATCTTTGGCCATAGGTCATGAGGAGGAAATGGTGATCGAGCTTGCTAACGAGGTGAGGAAAGTCCTTGACCTCCTCGAGAATGGAATCTCAAGGGAGAACAAACTGCTTGGAGCAACGCCCCACATAGTACTCAAGTCGCACATACCATCCTTAGAACTGCAACCACTTCCAGAAGCCATAGCCACAGATTCCTAACTTCGAAACTTCACAAACTAAGCAAACCAGAGGCTTCCAGTGATGGTTAACAATGGTTACTACCACGCTTAGATCCACTAGTCTTTGACCTTACTACTAGGACTTATCTTTGCAAATTGATGCCGTGTTTTTGTCTTTGTCGTCTACGACAGTACTAGTTCTGTCTGTTTCATGATCTTAAACTTTGGGCATTATAATCCGGTTCTAATGTTTATTTGAATGAACCAAATGTGGTCAGGAGAAAGAAGGAATGTTGTCACTTGTTGAAGTGTTATGTGGACTACACATCAGATGGCTCCCCAATTACCCTCGTAATTGTGCATTTGATAGAATAATCAGTTTTAGAACAAATATAATTGTTCCTTTAAAAAAAAAAAAAAAAAAAAAAAAACCACGAACTTATGCCTATTAGTTTATTTGTAATAACATTAGTCATTCTTGGTAGAAAACAGTTGTAAAAACATAACTTCAAACAATTCTAAAATTTATTGTTTTCCTAAAGTAAGTGTTTGTTCATTATTTGCATGGAAAATTTGCACTTGCTGCACTAAATGTGAAGGCGTTAAGTTTCAATTCAATGACCTTTTAACATCCATTCACCTATCACCTTAATCAACCTGAAACTAAGACAAGACACCCAAAAATACCATAACAAGCATGAGTCCATGTCCATATGTCCTTTCCAATAAAATTACACAAATGAGGCATCGAGTCTCTAATTTTAAGAAAAGGTTCTAGTGAAGTTTCATAAAAATTTTAATTAATTCTATACTTTACAAAAATTGGATGGAGGATGCAATGGGATGGGCTTGTAATGGGTTGTAATGAGATTTAATTCCAAACCTATTTTTGTTTCCATTGTAATGGGCCAAGGTTGTAATAGAGTGATTTTAGGGGTTGATTTGCTTTAAAAGGAAAAGCATGGATTTTTAAAAATTGTGGATTTTAACCAATTTATTCCATATATGTTTATATTATTAGTTAATTACCAATAGATGAGAGGAGGGTATATTAGTAATTGGATTTTATTTTAACATTATTTCATTTAATAAAACCTAAAGTAGCTCATCTAAATATTTCTGGTGACACTGTACAGATTGAATACAAGAAATATTTTTAATGCTAAACTTGTAATGATGTGTTAGGACTAAAGAAAATTACCAACTTTTCAAAATTTATGGTCGCTGATGCGACCTCACATGATTGTAAAATCAATTGAACCAACCTTCCTTTACATAGTTTGGCCTAAATAAAAAATTTAAAAAAAAACCCAAAAATACATAAATATCCATTTTACTAAATAAAAGTATAAGAATATCATGCTAAAATATGCATTTCATCTTATATATCAGGTTCTATAAAAACAAAAATACTTGAAGGTGCGTCATATTTTGTGACATTTATAGACAATCATTCAAAGAAAACGTAAGTTTATACAAAGACTAAAGATTAGTGTTGCAAGTGTTTAAATAGTTTAATACCCGGTTGAGAGAGAAACTGGTAACAAGTTAAAGTGTATTAAAACAAATAATGGATGAGTACTGTGGACCTTTTGATGCGTATTGTAAAAATCAAAGTAAGTGACATCATATATATATATTTTTTTGTTTAAAATTTGATTATTTTGGATTGATGAATTTGTGATTTTTTTTTTTAGAATTGTTATGATGCTTGTATTTGTTTAAAGTTTGTAATAAATATTACAAATATTTGGTATTTAACATTTGAATTTCATGAGATTTTAGTTATTATTCATATATGTTGTAGATACATTTATACATTTAGTTATTACATTTAAATAATCTATATCTTTGTAGCTCAACCTAATTCAACCCAACTTGAATTTTAAAGGTTAAGTTGGAGACTTAGTTTAAATTTTTGGGTTGCCAACCCAATCAACCTAGTTTTTAGATTGATCCAAAAACTTCAATCTAAACCATCAACCCAATTTGTTGTACTAAAGAGAAGGTGCAAACTATTTACTTTAACTCTCCACTCAATATATTCTCTACTGAAAATGATTAGGCACCTATCCTATACTTTCTTTCTACTCACCATTTTTCTAAAAGGAAATTATTCTAAAAAATATTGTGCCACGTGACACAATATCATTGGTGGTGGGCACTTGTATAAGAGATGGCCAAGTTTTTCCATTAACAATAATTACATTTGCACTTTGGTAAGAGAAGCAATTTCAGTGGGAAATGGCATCTGTGGCTGCTCTCGCGCCTCTTCATCGGCAGCAGAATCTTCACACAGTCTTCGTCTACGGCTCTCTCATGGCGGATGAAGTCCTTCATATCCTCCTGAAGCGTACTCCTCAGTCTTCTGATGCCGTCCTCAATGGCTAGTATGTACTTTCATCTTTTACTCTTACTTCTTTGTTTTTCATATCTTCATTCTTAGCTTCTTCTATTTTGTTGAACTCGAAGTAAAATTCTCATCGATCATAGCCTAATTCCTGCTGGTTTTCCAAACGAGATTCTGATTCTGATTCGCTCTATTAATCTTTTGATTTACTTCGATTTCTGCTGTTTCTCTGTTTAATTTGTATTTAGTTAAGTACGTGGTTGTTGATTTTCTATTATGTATTGTTTGCTGAACTGTTATGCTTATTTTGAATTATCTAGGTTTTGTTGCTTAGTTGACATTAGAGTTATGGTGAGAAGCGATTATAATAGGAAATATTCTTCTACTATTAGCTCTTTGATTTGCAAAATCGTGCTGTTATTTTTCTTCTCTTTCGATTAACTTGTAGCAAAAGTTGCCTTGATGACTGCTAATTTGGGCTGCTTTCCGGAAGGAAAATTTTACTCGCTCTATGAGTCTTACTCGGATTGATGCTGTTTCTTTGTTTAATTTGTCTTTATAGAAACTTGTGGATGTTGATCTTCTATCAAGTATTGTTAGCAGTCTGTTATGCTTCTTGTGATTTTCTAGGTCTTGTTTCTTAGTTGATAATAGCATCATATTCATGACGAGGAAGGATTACAGTAGAATATTTTTCTACTCTCAGCTCTTAAGATATCCAAATCGTCACTGTTATTTTCATCTCTTTTGATAAATTCGAAGCAAGCTAATTTGTGATGCTTTTCTAAAGGAGAATTTGATTTCGCAATTAATTTTTTTTGGTTTAGATTGATGCTATTTCTTTGTTTAATTCTGTCATAAAAAAAGTCTGTGGTCTATGGATGTTGATCTTCTATTAAGTATTCTTAACGAATTCTGTACTTGTGATTTTCTATGTCTTGTTTTTCAGTTAATGTTAGCATTACAATAAGAAAGGATTACATTAGAAATATTCGTCTACACTCTGACTATATGATTTGCATATCATTTCGGTTATTTTCTTCCCTTCGGATAAATTTGAAGCTAAATGTGTGCATTGATGATGGTTCAATCATGTTGGTTTCCTAGAAGGAGAATTTGATTGATTGTATCCATCTTATGATTTAGTTGGATTTATGTTCTTTCTCTGTTTAATTCTTCTCTTTAGAAGTTTATAGATGATGATCTCCAAATAAGTATTACAAACTGTTATTGCATAGGATCTATTTGCTGGTTCTAATTTTCAAGGGTTTGATTCTTAGTTTACACGATTAGCATTTTGACAAGGATTAAAAATATGCATTTTGATAAGGATTAAAAATATTCTTCTATTGCATGCTTGTATTCCCCATGATGTGCTTGAACTCTGTAATTTGCTTGAGAATTTGCAGTCAAAGATTAAGCATTAAAGGACGAGTTTATCCAGCGATCATACCTGTTGATAGCAAGAAAGTCTCTGGCAAGGTTTGTAATACCATCCTTGTTGAATTTAGCTACGGACGACTAGTAATGAACAAAATTTTTTTGTCCATGTCGTTTTATGTTTTCATGTTGAACTATCCCTGACACTGCAGATTCTTTCAGGCATCAAAGACTCCGAAATGAATCTTTTAGACGCATTTGAGGATGTTGAATACAAGAGGATTATAGTTGAGGTCTCTTTAATGGTAAAGTATTCGACTCATCTTAGTGCTCGACTATGTTTTATTGTCAAGTACTTTGTACCTTTACAATCAAGTATGGACTACTTTAAAATACAAACTTCTGGTATCCGTTTTTTCAACTTGTTATACATAAATATCAGTAGTTATTCACTGCTACTACCCTTCAGTAAATAACTCGGAAATGAAAAACTTAACATTGACATTGCATTGCTATTCTACTGCAATTTCAATATTTCGTATGGGGAGTTTTTATTACTTAGGTCTCTTTGGTAACTATTTGAATTTTTAAAATAAGCAAATTTGAAAACTAAAAGAAAAAATGTAGTTTTCGAAATTTTATTTTTATTTTTAGAATTTTACTAGGAATTTAAGTGTTTATTTAACAAACATGAAAACCATAATTGAGAAATTAGGAGTAAACATGTATAATTTGTAAAAAAGAAAAAATGAAAAACAAAATCGTTACAAAAGGAGAACTTAGTTATTTCTGATAAAGTATATTGGCCTTTTTTTCCTCTGCTTTCAGAATTCGTTTTTTAGGCTTTTGATGACTTTCTGCAGGACAGTTTGGAGAAGCTATTAGTTTATGCTTATGTTTGGGCCAACGAAAAGGATCCAGACTTGTACGGAGATTGGGATTTTGAGGTAAAGCCACTATCCTTTCTTTCCTCATTTGTGCATCATGTTATGATATTTGTGAGAAGAAACTTTTTGTTTTTGTCCTCTCATTTCACAGACTCAAGTGCAGAGTTTAACAATAATGTAATCATACACCAACGTAGGAAGTTAAATTAATCAAGTTTCATTAGTTTCTTTTTCTCCTTTCACATTTGAAATTCTTGTAGGGGCGACCTATTCTCAGCTTCCTAAATAATTAATGACCCGCCCTTCAAAAACAAATGAAATCTAACATTCTACTTGCCATCAAAGCGCATTACCACGTTTATAAAGTATTGCATTAGGGATGACTATGTGTAATGCGATGGTCATGTCTATCGCGATCTTCATTTTTCTCACCCTTTGTTGTGCTTTCGCCATGAATGATTGCAGTGGAGTGGAGTGGAGAAAAATGAAGCTTGCGGTAGACATGGTCATCGTGTTAAGGCTACGATAGATATAGCTATCGCGTTAGCCTACAATAGTTTTCATTTGTTTTTTGGGCGGATCATTAATTATTGAGGAGGCTAAGAATGGGTCATCTGTACAAAAATCTCTTCGTATTTCTTGTTTCTCTACCTCATTCTGTGAGTGAGATTATAATAGATGCTTCAAATTTAGATTGATGCTCACTTAGTCACTTTTCTTTTGTTTGCATCATGAATCCATTGCATGGATGGGTCGAGATTTCTTAAATTTTATTTTCATTTCATTGGTAGATTTTGGTTAGTTCCACGAATAAACAGTCTTTATTTCACTGCGATAATCTATGGAATGTGCTGCTATGTGAAAATCTCGTCGCGGTGTTTTTTGTATTTTTGTCGTGACCGGAACTTGGAAGTACAAGAACGCAATCTGTAGTTCTATTCTTAATTTTTACGTATTTGTTATATTAACAATTTTATTCTGCTGCAAATTGGAAGGAGTGGAAACGAGATCATCTGGAAGATTACATCGAGATGGTCAAGGAATTTATGGAAGAATATGAGCAGCACACGACACCATAAAAATGTTTGGCCGCTGATGGAGAAGGATAGCGATGCTAAGAACCAGCTCTCCAGTCTTCAGGTAGTAATACTTTCATTCATACACGTCCTCAATCAATCTTCTTCTTCTTCTTTTCTTTAATTTTTATTTTTTAATTTTCAGTTAAATTAAAAAGTTCTCTCCAAACTTCCATGAAGGAACCATCAATTTTATTTCAACTAAATTATTATAGACTAAAATTTTGCAAATTTTTAAGTACAGAACCAATTACCGTTGAAGCACTAAAATTGTTACCTCAGGAAAGTCTCATCTTTAAACCGCTTAAGATTTTTAAATGGCCTGGTTTATAGAATCTCCGGCCAAATATGGGACATTTTATGCCAAATTTAAGAACAAATAAAAAAAATGCCGTATACGGATCCAACAAAATATTGAAACAAACGAATTTTATTACATTGTAATCAATATCAAAGTTAGGTCTAAACCTTAAAAATAAATTAAAAATATAGATATTTTTAAAAATAGAAAAACAGTTGAAAATAATTACAATTAGAGCAAAATTTTACTTTCTATCTGTCATAGACCGTGATAGACTCAGATATATCTATAGTTTTACTAGATAGACACGAATAGATGTTTATCCGGGTCTATCGCGGTCTATTACAAATAAAAAGTGAAATTTTGCTATATCTGTAAATAGTTTGATATTTTTTCGATTTATAATAATTTCCCTCTAAAATATTTGTTGGCATTGCTCAATGGGGAAGTAAGAAAAAAATGTTTGTTCGAGGAGGTAAGAAAAGAATGTTATTTGGTTAGGGTTAACTAACAAAATAAAACCATTAAATTAAATTCTGGAAAATTATTCTAAATAGAAAAATTATCCATTTATTTACAAATACATTCTATTTGTGGTAGATTGCAATAAACACATGTAGACATCCATCTGTGTGTCTATTAAGTAAAGTGATAGATGTCTATTTGGGTTTATTGCTGTGGATCACCGATAGAAAATAGAATTTTATTATATTTGTAATTATTTTTAATAGTTTTTTTTATTTTTAAAAACATCCCTTTCACATGGTAATTTTTTAAATAATAAAATTTGCCTTGTATTTGATTAAATGAATGTTGAATGGTGTAACCATTCTTGCAAATTATTGTCGAACATTTAAACCCGTCCAATTTTTCTTTTCAAGATAAAACCCTTGCTATTTTATATATATTTCTCAAACGTGCATGCTAGAAAAGTATTTCACCTAGAAACTATAGTTTCAAAATCCAATCTTCACTGTCATCAATTCAGCTACCCAACTAACTTTTATTTCTCTAAATTTAAAAGCACATTAACTATTTTGCTTCTCTTTTCAAGTCCTTGAAACCATACTTGAAATTCTAGTATTTCAATTTTTTTTAAAGTTGAGAGAGAAATCTACTTTTTCTAGTGCCTCAAATCTTTGCTAGTTTATTAGGTGGTCAAGTTTTATAGTAGATAAGTTGCAATATAGATTTAGGGTGTGTTTAGAATGTATTTTCAAGTGTTTAATTTAAAAAGTAAGTCTTTTTAAAAAAATTATAGTGTTTGACGACCACTTTAAATACCTTTTGAAGTGTATTTTAAACTATTTTTATCAAAAAAAATTTAAATAAAAATAATTTTTTTGAAAAACAATTTTTTATAAGTAAATCAAAACATGCCCTTAAGCTACCTAGAGGTATCATTTTAAGAGACCTTTTCTTGCTAATTTTGTTGTTTTTGTGGGTGTCGTCCTTTCATAGGAACCATGCCAATTTAAGAAAATAATACTTGTTATTGTCGTTGAAAACAATGAAAAGATGATGAAAGAGTTGCTCAAACTTTTTCGAAAATGAACCTGTTTGGTGTTTGTTGTCCTTGTACAAGAACTATGCTAATTTAAGAAAACAAGACTTCTCAGAGTCATTGAAAATAATGAAAAGACGAAGAAAGAGAATTTATCGACAATTATACAAATATATCAAAAATCAGACTTACCCATAGAAACATTGTTGCATAGATTTATAACCGTTTTCGATAGATTTAATTAAATGTGCGCCTTCTTATTCTCAAATGCCCAAACTTTCCCGCACCAGGAGAAGAACCTTCGAAAATAAAGGGCAAGTAACCCGTTGCATCGTTGTACCTCTGCTGAATCTGGGATCAACCAAAACCCAAACAATACAGTAAGTCAAGTTCGAGGATCCATAAAAAATTTGTAACATGAAACAACTAGTTCACTTTTTTCTTTTTTTGAGTAAGATAACCTGTTGACTTTTTACTTATGATGGATTGGAACTAAATGCACAAACATCACTTAGCAACCTCCATTGGTTTCGAAATAAGATACGTTGTTAGTCCTCTGTATTGTTATATATAAAAATAGGGTAATCTATTGTTTTCTGTCTCTTAAATAAAATGTTTTTTTTATAGTTGAAAGTTGCTTAACTTTTAAAGAACTTCCATAAGGGGAAAAAATAATAATAGATAACAGTTTTCTTTTTGGGTTCAGATTTAATGTTCTTACATCTTGTGAAATGTTTTTTTTAGGTATTACTTAATTCAAATGTGTAATATTTTCTATCAATTTTATGTTCACTTACTTTTGATTCCCTTTATTCTCAAATTAGTATTGAAAATAAACTAATAGATAACGCAAAACTTTTTTTAGATAGTTTATAAAAGTTTGAAAATAAGATAATAGAGAGGAAAGGAGGGGTGGGGCAAATGGTTAAAAGCAGAAAAGTCTGCCGAAAAAAAAGTCACCGTTAACAGGATAAATTTATAAAGGAAGATATAAACTGTGTTTTAATTTTACAAAAGCAGAAATGTTACCCGTTGACAAGATTAGTTTATAAAAGAAGATTTAAGAACTATGAATTAGGATGGGTTTTGAATTAATATTATATTATATTATATTATATCCTTTAAGAACAATAAATGGTAGGAATGAAATTTTTTATTTATAGCATCATGATGTTAACAATTCATCTTATTTTAATTCAACGAACTTGGAGTTATCTATGCCAACTAAAGGCGTGTTTGGTTTATTTTTTCAAGTGTTTAATTTTAAAAATAAATAAAAAGTTGAAGTGTTTGGCAAACCCTCAAAATAGATTTTGAAACACTTTGAAGATGTGTTTTAAACTGTTTTGATGAAAAGAATTTAAATAAAAATAACGTTTTTTTAAAAAAAAAAAATTCCCATTAGTGAATCCTCTTGAAAAAAGCAAAAACCAGTAAAACAAAAATGTGGTCCTTATAAAGCTTTCATTTATTTTTTTGGCTATAATCCATCCAATTTTCAATTTTTAAAATTTGGGAAAATATGTTTAAATTTAAAAACAGATTTAATGTTTTTCTAAATACCAATGATCTGCTGGGTGGTGCGTAAACTTCAAAAGTTAGAAGTTAAGTTTCGACGCATGTATAGTTGAACTCGTTAAAGGGAAAAAGAAAGAAAAAAGTGTATATCAAGCATGGGGGGATGGGGAATTTGAAGGAAAAAAAATTGGTTACCTCAATGATGTGCTGGGTGGTGCGTAGGCTGTTTTTGCCTATGGCACAAACCGTCCCGCCACAGCCCCCACCAGTAATCTTTGCTCCATATAAGGTCCCATCTTCAGATCTACAAGACTTTGAATGCTGGGCCTGTTGTACCAACTCTACAAGCCTATCTGTCCCATCTGCCCCAAGTCCACACTCGCTGTAACTGTAATGGCACTGCATCACAATAACATTCTTTATGAGTTTTAACACTTCTTCTATATAAGCACCCTTGGAAGAAAAGCACTAAATAAGTATTTCCCTGGATTATTTAACTTAAATATTATAAGAATTTTTTTTAAATGCTTTTAATCGATTAAAAGCAAAAAAAATTTCAAAAGTCATTGTCATTTCATCATCATCATCATCCTATGATGTAAATATAAGCTTGTTAATAGTTTTACCAATTAGATATGTAAACAAACCTGATATAACAACTCTCCTAGGGATGTAAGTTGCTCATCAGAAGTCGCGGAAGTAAGTAGTGCTTTGAAGGCCTATTCACATAGAAGTGAAAGTGGTTAAGTAGTTATCTTATTCCTTTAGGAGTTGATAGTGAAACGCAACTGATGCTGAAAATTATAATTCCAGACCTTGACACGAAAGTTCTCATATACAGGGTGTCTTGCAGAAGCTTTAACCGCATAGTTACGCTTCTCATCAATCACTGTGACTGGATCGTTGTGATTAACAAATTTCTCCACAAAAGCCTCCCCAGTTATGGATTCGGGAAGCAACCTAGCATAAATAGCTTCATACCTGAAATAGATAGAAGACCAGTTAGAAGGCACGCCATATAAGTTAAATATGATTGATTGTTGGAAAGAGAGAAACCGAAGGACATTTGAAGATCAAATGGTTAGATTCTTTACTTTATGTAATAGTGTAAATATACTACTTCTAGATACTGCTCTAACTGCATGAAATTCTCCTGCTGATACTATATTAACAATTACAACCTTATCATTACTAATAATTGAAAGGCTCTTCTAGGAGAGATATTCTCTCTACTCTGGCTTCTAGGCTCTTTTGCTCCCCTATTATGATCTATAATAAACATTTCCTATCATAAAGAGAGGAAAGAAGAATAATAAAATGATGAAATTCTTTTTTTACTACACTAAACTGCTACATTTTTATGATTATTAACAATTAGAAGGCTCTTCTAGTTTTGGATGGAGGTTCTCTCTACTCGGCCTCTAAGCTATTTTGCTCTCTTATTTTGGCCTATAGTAACCATTTTCTGTCATAAAAAGGGAAGGAAATTCTTTCAATTAAAATTCTTATGTTACTACTCTACAACATGTTTGTGATTATTAACAACGGGAAGACTCTTAGGGGCTGTTTGGGAGGTTGGAATGTAATTAGGATTATTAGGAGTTAGAGGAGTGTTGGAATATGTAAGGTATTGAGAGTAGAATGGAAATGGAATCGTGAAATGTGAGAACAGTGGGAAAGAGAGTTTGGTTAAAAGCTGCCAAAAGGAATGAGTTTAATATTACAAATAGGACCCAAAATGCTCAATCCAAACATGAGTTTTGGATTACATTACAATCCAAATCTAACCCAATACGAGCCCCCAAACAGCCTCGTTTTGGATAGAGGTTATCTCTACCCATCTTCCAGGTAGTTTTGCTCTCTTATTTTTCTCTATAATAACATATTACTAAGAAAAAAAAATATTTCATCATGTTTTATAAAATGGCCATCACATGATAGATATGGATTGTGGATTGGTGTGAGTTCATTTCCAGGAGAGATGTAATTAAAGGAGAATGTTAAGAACTCAACATTCTAGTTGAAGGAAAAAGATTAAGTGGGCCATTCTATTACCTGTGAGGCGGAAGGTTACACAAGTAGTCCAATGAAGATTCGGCTTGAAGCAACTCGACACTTTTACCTTCAGAATCATAATTATTTACACCATTGGCGATGGAAGATGACACTGGTAACATAGAAGATGCTGTAGACTTGATGATCTCTCTACCCATAAATGCTCCTATCCTTACAGAACCATAGTCTGCACCGCCCACACTGCCATAGTAACAATGTAGCATTAAAAGTTTAGCTTCACGTCTGTTTTGTGCAAACAAGGCTTCATTGTTAATTATAAAAGGATGTGGACAATTTTCTGCGATACATGGATGCTTTGAGTTATTTGCATGAAATTGAAAAACTTTATTAGCGTTTATAAAGATGCAAATCAGTCACAACTCACAGTTTGAGATCAGCTCACTTATGTTAGTAAGTTTTTAAAACTTCCCACAAGAAGAGTAAGCTTTTTACATAGGTCCTAACTCTGGGTGCGTTTGAGGCACTGCAACTTAAAGGGATTTGATTTAATTTGATTCTATGGTAAAACACACATGATGATTGAATAATTTGTAAAATTACAACTCGACAAGCTTTTCCTTTGCTAGAAAACAGAATTATGAAGTGAAAGATATAAAAAAATCAAAGCTCTTTCTAAAAATGACAAAGGCAAGAAACAGTAATTACTCAAACCACTTATGGCCAAAATTCTTATAAGCAAGGAAAGGAAACACCAAAGTACATCCTCCGTTGAACAGAAATGAGAGAATTTGAGTGATACCTGTGGCGTATTCCTGAATCAAGGCCCCAAAATCGAATATGGCTTGGTATCTCAACCAGTCCAAGTACCTCAGCAGGCTGAGAATAACAAGAAAACTTTTAAGATCTCGCTGAAAAGGAAAACTGCATCATAGCAGGCAGCCCGGAAATGATTATATGTACCTGGCACACCATTGCTAGTAGTTTGTTGGCTTCTCCACATGCTGAAGTCATCTGGTCCATAACACCACATGGTGCTCCCACAATGCAATTCTCCACCTAGGACGTGATTCGGCATCCAACTGAGAGGTTAGGTAAAATGTGGCGGTTGAAGATTTTGGTAAAGATTAGATCATTGGGTTCAAACCTTTTGGCAAAGTAGAGCTATATCTCTTGAACCGATACTCAATCCTGTAGGACATCAATGATATTCGTTCAATTGATTTCTCTAATAAAAGAAAGAAGCTCAATAACTTGAGTGATGTTAATTACTGGAGAAAATATGCCAGTAAAATTAAACCCGGTTAAAAAAAAAGGTGGGCATAACTCACATGCAAAAACAAAAATGGAAACAGTTAATTTATTAAGTCTAAAGAAATCCAGTCGAAATAAAATTGTGAAGTAACATCATTAACCAATGATAAGGACATCCCTAAAGTGCACAGGGATTAATTTAAAAGTCACGTGAGAATTAAAAAGTTAAGAACTCGAAGTGCATTTGATCTCTTCCATTAGGTAAGAAGACACTATGTTGGGTTAAATACTTTTACTTGGCAGAAACACGTCAACTCCGCTGCAACATGAGCTTACACCTAATGGCTAATCCTAAGCCAAGAGCAGATTTGAGCAGATTTTCTAGGCACTGAACCGCAAAAAGAAAAGGAAACTTTGTCATTTGATACAGATATGCCTAGTTAAATTACCATGAGCTGCAGCTATAGCAGATAATGAGGCAACTTCCACGGAGGCAGATGAAGATACACCTTTACCTTCTGGCACTGCTGAGGAAACCTGTTGTGTTTGCAATGTTTAGAATCCGTACGTGGAAATTGTAGATTGACAAGATATACATGACCAAAGATGTAATGATCCAGTGAAATTATGAGAATTACCACAGTTTCACATGCTCAAGATGAAAGTTAGCCAATTTTGAAAAGCAATTACGAAAGCCCTTTATGCTTGAAGAACATAGAGAATGCATGTCTTCCAAGTTCCATGGCACAACGTATTTTGTTGGGCAGACATTACAACCATAGCAGTCACGGAAATGAACATAATAGGCTAAATATCAATACTCATGGAATATAATCATCTTAGCACAGACCCGTTATTTAAAGAATTATAGATGGTGCACGTGTATTGGCACATTGCTGACTGAACCCAAATAAAGAGCCACAAACAACAAAAAGAGATTATTGAGTATTCTGCATTTTTCACATACATCAAATACAAAAAAAATGTTCCTGAAAGGTAAGTTCATTCCATAGAACATCACGTCTTGATCTCAATGATAATTGCTTTATAATGCTATAACATGCAACATTATGACCATCAAACAGAGTTTTGGGGAAGATGCGTTGATGCGTCTGCATATGATTTAAAACTTGCACAATCAAAGTGCTTTAACTCAGTACTTTTCATGTAATGATGATTGCTAAAATTTGTCATCCAGGAGAAATCAAGACTTGAGACCTACATATTTGCACTTAGATATCTGGCTGCAAACATAAAAGAGAGAAATAGATACCAGCATACTGATACTGTCTTCAAATTGTACACCCAACTCTCTCATTAAAACCAAGATTGTCCCTGCAACATATGCTGCCCACTTTTGTGCTGGATCTTTGCCAAAATATTTTCTTGCATTCTCATACGAAATTGGCTTCCCTCCGTCCATGAAATCAGATAGATTCATATCGAAGGTTGGGGCACGATTGCTAAATTCAGACCCGTAAGATACCTGATTTGGATAACATACAATTACGAAGAAACAAAACCTCAAACAATCCGAATTTCATTCATATGTTTCTGAAAGCACTTACGTCCTTTTTCTTCTCACCCACAAGACTACCAAGATAGTAAGTAAATTCAATCATTCTATCAGCCACTTCTTTCAGAAAATACTACAGCCAACTTTCTCATAATATGGAATTTGATAAAGATAAAAAATAGTGCAAATGCAATGATGAACAAGAAAAAGAAGAAAGTTCCTGTGAAGTGTGTTGTGCAAAGAGGGACCTCAAAGAAGATGACACATACTATTTGAAGAACCGGTGTTTGGCCTTGTACACTGGAATCCTGTCGAGCTTGTGCATGCTTCCAAAGCCTATGTTTACTAGGATGGTTTCTTTGCACTGCAACGTGACAGGCTTCTCTTATAGGCATCTGGAGGCAGGGGGAGACCAAAAATGCCAGAAAGAATGAGAAAATATGTCATTTGACAATAATGTACAAAAGCAACTTCAGAGAAAGATGAAGGAAAATCTCACAACATGACAAAAGTAAATTCTCTTCTGATGAAGCCAGAAAATTCGTTCATGTAGATACAAAATAAAAAAAGTAATAATAGAAAGAAAATTGGAATGTGAAAAATATGTTACAGTGACAATCAATCAAGGTACATATCAACTTCACCACCCCTAAAGAATAAATATAGCATGGAGACCAATGATTAGATGACAACATACAATTAGAACGATTTACTCTGAAAATTTGAATTTCTATAAATGCTCATAAGATGGCAATCTTCTGTAATCACTGAACATTACTTTTCTTCACTAGCAACATTCTTTACTCAAAAGCTCAACTTTCTCGTAGAAAAAAGACACAGACATGCAACTCTAAGGTGATGTGTAAGTGTGCGTTTGAATTGCAAGGGATTGTAAGAGAAACAATAGTAGAGGAGAGAACATCCAGAAAAATGAGTGAACGTTTGACGAAGAATGAAAGCTGACATAAATAAGAAAAAGTTAAATATTATATTAAAAGGGAAAACAATGGGGAAGAGGGGGGGGGGGGGGGGGAATCAAGCCAACAAAATATCTATTCTCTAAGGAAGGGAGCTCACAATCTTGGAAAAGAATCAATATGGCATCTTGTCTACTCTATTTGGTAATCCAAATATTTGTTTATTATTCAAAGACTGCAAGATCAAAGCTTGATGGTACCTGCAAGACAAGGCTTCCAGAGTAATCAGCGATGCCCCCCATGACATCCAACCTTCCAGGTGCTCTTGTTACAAAAATGTCTTCCTGTAGTGACCAACCACCCCCCGTCCACCAAAAAAAAAAGAAGGATTAAAAGTAATGCTAAGACCATGAGACTACGATGCTTGAAAGTTATTTTGGAATCACCATCACCACTTTGTACGATGAGATGACTGTAGTCTTGACTACTAAATCATTCCATTTGACAGGTTATTCCGCTTAAGGCTGTAATATATGTAAATTAAACAACAATCCTGAATCCCGAATATTACTTAGAAGATGACAATGCAGCAAATCAGTAGCTTCTAATACAATGTAAATCTAAGCAAAGATAGTGCATTTGAACAAGCCCTCAACCAGATCAATTACATTTATATCATTATCGTTATCGACTGAGATGCTTGAGCACTTTTAAAAAGTAGTGATATGAAATTAAAAGAATATTCTAGTTTATGAACAAAACCTCCCAATTAAAGAGTCCAGCAGCAGCCTTCTGTTCCCGCCGTATCTCTGTGTTTCCACTGTCATTCAAAGAATCTAATTCTGCCAAGCTTTTTAAGAAGTTCACTGAGTCAGGAAAACCTTGAACGTCGCCATGAAGAACCTCAAACTCCTCAATAGAACTAAAACAACAAATGGAGAGACATCAAATTATATATATACAAATTGTTCTTCCAAGTTATTAAACTCTTCAAATGCAACAAGTTTCTCACTAGTCTATTGGCGAGCTTCTCTCATCCACTCGGCAAGTTGGTGATCCTATCGAAAGGGCAAATTCGTTTTCAGCATTCGCATACCATTCTGGAATAAAAAGATCTCGACCACGAGCCCTTTGGAGTTGATATCCAAGAACTATGGCATCTTGCAATCTTCTTGCCCCACTAAACTACATTTTAAAAAAGCTAAAGTGAAATTTCCAAAACAAAAGACAGAAAATTGTAACAAATTTAGAACGTAGTTTCATTAATTCTTTTCAAATATATGGAATCATAGATATAATCTACTTGACCAATAAAACGCATGAGAAAGTCGGTGTCTTGGTAATTGCCAAATTACCAAATGCTTAATTCTAACATAACAAAAGGATATGATCAATGTCATTTTTACCCATATTTCACAATAAGATAAAGAGTTTCTTGACCTTGTCTGATGTATAATTTTTCCCGCCAGCTGTCTCTTGCAAAATATGAGCTGCAACCTACAGATTTTGAAGAAATATGAACAGTAAACAGTAAAGAGCATAAGCGTTGCAAACTAAAAACATCAATTTCATTGATATTGGGATCTCAAAGTTTTGGTACTAGGGAAGGTTGAAAGGTAAAGAACAGAACAGATTCCAATTTAATGACATTCTTGGTAAACTGTAAAAATGATCACAACCATCATTGTTATAAGTTGTAAAATTAAGAATATCAATAGAGTGGTATATTAGCTGCCTTAGTCGAATACCATCGTCATCCTCATAAGAGCATTTCACTTCTTTGATGAGATCCTCAACTATGGATCTCATCACCATTGCCAATCCTACAACGTAGCAGGCCAATAGCTCTGGAAGTGTGATAGTTTGAGCCTTCTGTTTTGGATATTTATGCAACTCCATCTCTTGCTCAAGTTCCCCCCCCCCCCCCCCCCTCCCCCACAAACTTAACATGGCCTTTAGGGGAAATCTAAGATATCCTTGTATTGGTAACGCCATATGGGAATAAGTTAATAATGAGAAAGTACATGAACCTATTAAAAATAAGATAATGCATAAGATAGATTGATTGATCATATCAAGAAAATTGATAGTTCTATATCACGTGACATCATGTCCCTCAAACCATAAAGATGCGAGTACAACAATTTTGAGGCTATGACCATCAAAAGAAATCATAGAACTTGAAGGGCCAGAAGTGTACCTCACCGCCATTGACGCCTCCCACATAGCAAGGCTTCAAACTAATAGCACGCTCAAGATAAGGTTTCCATTGACCAGTGAGTAAATCCCTCCTTATCATCTCAACCCCACTTTGATAATACTGTTTATGGAACAGTGACCAATAGGACTTATTAACCAATTCATAGGGAAAGAGGAAAAACTACATGGAGAGAATCATTGAAGACAAACTACATGACGGCACCTCAAGCATACTCCTTAAGAATGGTTCTTCGTTAAAATAATCTCTTCGTACAAAGGCAAAAGGTACTTTGTATGCCAATGCTTCACTAACAGTTCCATAACCAATTTTTCCTGAAAAAAAAAGGAACATTATTTGATATGTTTTTATCCATCTGATTAAGCTCAGACACTTTCAAAATTATATTTTACACACCAAGCATGCAATCAGAAGCTGCTATCAGATCTGGTGTATACGCATCTTTTGCGAGCTTAATGAAATTTGGTGGAACCTCTTCAGTGTCTGAAGCACCACAAACCTGACCCCCAAAAGCAAAAATTATTTAATTTCAAATAACAGCATAATAGCAACTTATGCACACCATTGAACCAAATGAGATGCTATAAGGATACCAGGCAAAGCCAACCAGAGGGTAGATATTCCTCTTTCAACTTCCAGCCTGCAGGCTGACAAAAGGACAATGAAACAGATGTAAATCTTAAAGCGAGAGTCCAAAAACTAATTCAAAATCAGGCAACTGAAGAGAAATAAAGTTACACAACTACAACTTGGTGACATTAGAAATTCAAGTGTATAAACAGTAATCTAGTCCAAGTATCCAAGCAATTCACAGTGTGATGAACGTCCAAGCATGCATCCATAGCAAACAAAAGAAAGGATCAATTTTTTGACATGGAGGTTTTAACAAATATTTCACAAACCATATAAGAACAGAATCAATCAATTCAACCCACCTGTCCGCCAAAATTAAGGATAACTAACTTGACATTGTCGCCAATACCCAGTTCGTTCCTCACCTAGAATAAGAACTTGAGTAAGAGAATCACAGATGAAACAAAAATGATCGAGTAAAGGAGCTCAATAGAATGTGAAACCTCCTGCCGTGTTTTGTGCAACCTTCTGACAACAAGAGGTACATCAACGACATCACGGAAAGCAGGCACTGCATAAGCAAGACGCATGCAGGCAAATATCACAAACAAGAAAAAATAATGAATAATGAATATAGAACCAATATTATAAATTGCAACAAAAAAGAAAAAGTAGCAGGAAGGGGAAAAAAGCAGCTGTTTTGAAAATATACTTGGGCAGTATCCTGGGAGGCGGATCAGGAACTGGCAATGTGAATAATCCTCTGCAATCTGCGTTGAAGCAGCACAACAGGTCAAGTGTATGCCAAGAACAGTAAGAATTATAGCATGACAGAACACAGTTTCATTCACTAATAGAAAATATGAAGAACAGACTTCAAGGAGACTTTCAAGTTTCACATTCAATTTTTCCTAGGTGTTAAAACGTGCAAAAAGTTTTATCAATACAAAATTGTCCAATAAGTGAATAATAATAACCCCCATCATGGTGAAGGAAACTAAGCGCCAATTATTCCTAAAAATTTTAACCCCTGATACTGACTAAGGAAAGAATGTGGGCCATTTAGGAATACTGAAATATTAAAAAAAAAAATACCTGCCAGACTATCGAACGGTGGTGATGCCCAGCATCCATTACATACTCTGCATAGATGAAATCCCAACTGCAAAACTTAAGTTAATGACTATTGGCCTCAAAACATTTTGTTTAACTGCAAGACCTCATGAAAAGTAAGTGAAGTGATACGACAAGTAAAGAGTAAACAAGCGACTGTCAATGAGTTACCTGAAGTTGGTAACACAAACAGAGCGAATCCCAGCATCAGCAGCAGCACGGCATGCAACTGGTACAACATCAGACACCTGTTTTCATTTCGTAGAAGCAAAATTATCAAGTTTTGAAATATAATTTAAATTAAATTATTTTGTCGTGACTTTAAAGTCCACAATCATGAAAGGTGTCCTGTAATATATTGCACTACTTCGCTCCAAAGCCACAATAGTTTCCATCTCATGATCACTTCCACATAATAGAATATTCAAAGTGGCAATGATTTTAGCATGCATATATCACAAGTATTTACCACTAAATCAGCTTTGATTGACTTCAGCCATTCTGCTTCTGTTTTCAAAATAGTATACCGGGGCACAACGGCTGTCTCGTGATACTAAAAATGGCCAAGCGAGTAGATAACATTTAGTAAAACAATAAGAAAAGAAAAGAAAAGAAAAGAAAAGAAAAGAAAAGAAAAACCAGGGACCTGATAAGAAGAGAACAAAGTAGTAGTTGTAATATGCAGATTAATTGTGAAGGACAAGATAAAATGTCATATTTTGAAAAAATTGTATCTCGTATTTGGAAGAATCATCTTACTAAGTTATACAGTTCAACGAGGATGCGAAGAAGAAATCAGAAAGAGATAAAAAAAAAAAAAAAAAAAAAAAAGACAATGATAGTAACTCCTCACCTTCTCTAAGGATGCCAAGCGATCTACTGTTAATGCATCTGCCTGGACAGCCCCACAGTCCAATAATACCTAAAATTGATCATAGAATATATAAAACTACAAATTACTTAAAGGTTTATTTGCAACTAATTAATATTTTACATGAATGCGGTTCGGTTGGAGTTCAACTGAAACCTCATCTGAAATGGGGAAAAAAAAGAAGAAGAAAAAAGAACTACAAATCAAGCACTTAATTTCAATTTCTATGAGTTCATGAAAACATTACATTATTCAAAACTATATATCTAAATGTTAGTCATTATTAATTGATCAAGTGCATAAACCATATTTACCGTTAGTCTCCAAGCAGAATGCATTATATACATTTTAATGTTCCCAAGTATGTTTGGTACAAAATGACAAAGAACAAAAGAAAAAGTGTATTGACAAAAATATGAAGAAAAAAAAATAGAAAAGAGAAATATGAAAAAGTATACTATTAGCGAAATTATCAATACCTAGGATTATGGTAATCCAAGATTCTGATATCCAACCAATACCTTTTAAAGCGTGAGGTGTGCAATGACTCTTTTCAGTGAGAAACCGAAAATGAAAATGAGAGCCTCAATGAGAGGAGGTGAAGATGCATAATAGTTTATTGATAACTGGAAATGGAGCTATGGAAAACAATACAGTATTCAACAATATTAATATGATTATATGAACTATGAACCATTGCACATAGAAAATAATAGGTACAATACCTAAAGACAAATTAAAATTGAACTTCTACATCATATCCACAAGCGGAACATATTCAATTGTTTAAATGAAAAATAATTGGAGAGGTATTGAAACTAAGAACTGAAATGAAACGAATAGGCTTGATAGAACAGCTTAGCAGCAATCACTAGCAGTCAGGCATAGGCCTTGATCAAACTTACCTTTCGAATGAATAGCCTAGGAGACTGGATTGCAGAAGTAAAAACAAACTCAGGAGCAGCAGAGACCACGTGTACCTCATGGCCAGCAAGTATCAGGTGCCGAACAACCTTTTTGCACAGAACAATGTATTGCATTAACAATGCCCAAGCGAAGAAGAAGAAGAAGAAGATCAACGGTGTAGTAAGGCAATGCATAATAACTAATAATAATATTTACGCGAAGAAAACCAGAAGAAATTTCAGTAAGATTTTCGTTAACTCCTCTAGAAGGTCAGCAGGATAAGTAACATTACAGGAAACGCAGATTAATATAAATCCACACTTCAAGCGAGAGAGAAATTTGATCGAGAATTGAAGAAATCTCTCGTCATTCAAATACCAAAGAAATTTGACTCGAGAGTCAAGAACTGGTCTTATAGGATTTCCAAACAACGATACAAGGAAAGAAGAATTCGAGCTCATTACCGAACGAAATCAAAACTCCATAGCATAGACGAACACAATCGATCAAAACAGAAGAAGTTTCAGCAAATTTATCGTGAAGTTTGTCTCCAGAAGACTGTCAGCAGGATAAGTTACATACCATTATAATACATATCGAAATTGATCGACATTTCGAGCGAGAGAAGAAAATATGAAAAAGCACCGAAGAAATCTCTCGACATTCCAAAGCGAATGAAATTTGACGCGAGAAATGACTATACAGGACTCTATACAACAAATCCGAGAACAGAAGAATTCAAGCCAGACAGAAATCCAAACTCCATTGTATATAACCAGCAGGAAAAAAAGGAATATCTTCAATCAACATTCTGTAATGGAGGATCTGACCTCGATAACGCGAGTGGCGTGGCCGAAACCATGGCCGGTGATGTAGTAAGCAAAGACCAAACGATTCTCCGACGGCGTCTCCGGTTGAATCCCCATTCTCTCCGGAAACTCTCGATCGAGTCGAATCCGACCGATTGACTTCAGATTTCGCACTCTCAATTACTAAAAATATAAAAAGAGTACAGAATTGGAGTTAAAACAAATCAAGGAGAAGAGCAATGGCTGTTCGTTCATTCGGAAATAGGTCTGGAATGGAGGTTACGCCTCGTCATTCAGCGTTATCTAGTCCCGAAATTCCCGCCAAGAGAAAGAAGTAGGAGAATTATGTTAGGAGTGAACTTGTTTTTTGAAGATCCAACTGAATCCTCTAATACGAAGTCTCTCCAGTGCGTTAATTGAACATAATTGGAAAAGAGTTTATGTACGGATGAGCTATTGAAATCTAATCTTACTTATATCAAATTACACTCGCACATTTTTTATAACCTATTGCAAAAGAGGTTTTTATTCTTGTTACTCTCAAATATATAAAATCTAATATTCTCCCTACCACAAATTTTATTTCCATATTTTTACAACTTAGGGCATTAGCGGTGACACATTTATCGTAATTTTGACGCGATCAAGATCACTATACATTTTTATCACAATTTAAAAAAACGAAGATACAGATATAATTAAAAGGATATATTCTATATATTTGTGAGGGATGGGTCATCAATTATGAAAGTGCATGTGAGAAGGTTACCCGTAAAAAGAAACTCAATTGAACAGTATTATTTCTGATTTTAATATTACTTTTTAAAGAAATAAAAACTAAAATTAAAAAAGAGAGTAGGTGTAGTCTCTTTTTTTTTTTTATTTTACTGTCCTGTTAACAATTTTCAATTTTGTGCAGATCTGCCAACAGTTCAAAAATGGCAAGTTGATTTTAATGGCGTAACCGGTGGAAAAACAAGTTGCCTTTTCTTCCCATAGGAAAAGATAACAACAAAAAGTTAATTTTTTCCTTTTCAAAAATAAAAATGTGAAGAATTTGTCATATAACAAAAGTATTCTATGACATTTTGGTTGAATGCATAAAACAGGTGTAGCAGAGGATACATTCAAATATTTTTAATAATAGCATATACTTTTGTAATCTATTGATGCTTACAACTCTAAAATCTATAGATAAAAGCGATACCTATGGATTTTAGAGTTGTAGGTATTAATATTTTTTAGATTCTATTTCAATCTTTTTAAAGAAGACAAAAGCGATATGTTTCATATGTAATGCCACATCAAAAAAAAATGGAGTTTGATCAATTGGAAATTGCTAAGGAGGGTATGTAAGAATTCATGTGTGTCATGTAGATGTTTTTTATGGACTTCTGTTTTATCTAATACATGTGTAAACTTAATGAGCATGCTATAGTAGATAAATATGAAGTTTCGTCTTAATATCAATTGGTAGATGAGTAACTCCTTAATCTTATAAAGATTGTGTGACATTCCTATCTTTTCAATATAAAATTATCAACAATATAAACTATGGTTTGTGAGGATATTAAAAAGACATCTCACTAATTAAGGTATTTATCCTGACAACTCCTAAATCTATAGATACAGACAAAATCTTATATCTCCCAACAATATGCTTTAAAATCTACTATATGAAAAACTAATTGAAGTAAATGTGTTTAGTGTTGATATTGAAGTTAATACTAAAAAAAACTAGTATATATAAATCATGCAAACGAAGCATATATGATTTTAGGGTAAGTATTTGTTTCATGTCCAAAATTGTGATGCTCTCATTCATTCTAAATCAATTTTAATTGAGTGAAAATTACATTTAAAGACATGTTTGGAAGTGATTTTGAGCACAATTTAAAATCTCTCTCAAACACGCCCATAATTTGAATCAAATGCTTGAAGAATACTACATATGAGTTTGAATGATATGGAGTAAGAAATTACTAGGATGGAGAAATAAATTGAACTAGGTGACCCGGCTACCAATTACATTAACATAGTTCGTTAGGAGATGATGTATAAGAACTGAATAGACTAGCAAACGGATTACACATCAACTAGATATAATATATACACAATGTATACAATAATAATGTTCAAACTCAAAAGTAAGGCAAATGGTATAATAGAGCTTATAAATTAAAATAACCAAAAACTTATAAGTACCTCAAAAACCTATAGTGATTCAAAAGGTAATTGAGGTGCACTTCTGATAAGCGTTGTCCTTAAGACAATCATTCGTTATGCATTAACTGCAAGCATACTCAACAATTATCTCAACAGGATACAACGATTAATTATGGTAGAATTGAAACCTCGAACGACTTGAATTTGCCAGAACTCTTGAATATTTGTTATCAACTTAACTCAAGATTAAAAGAAAGAAAGAAATAAGAGAACTCTTCAAATTAGAATGGGATGCTACAAATGAAGAAATAAGTTGAGGCTAGCAACTTAATAACTCTCCAAATAAAAAATAAAATCAAATAATTACAAAATTAAAACATTGGTCAAATTTAACTCAATTGAATTGTTAGTTGACCAGAATCAAACATAACTCATTCAAATTAAAAAAACTACAAATGTTAAAATTGTACATGAAACATCATCTAATTTGATGGTTTCATTTCAATTTGAAGTTTCTAACCATGAATTCAATCTACATAATTTTTTATGTTCAATATTTGAGCATATTTCACTTTCTTTCTCTACATTATAAATATCCAACATAATTTATAATTCAACAAGCTACACACATTATTATTACAGTCTTATTACATGTTTGATACAATTGATTTTGCAAATTTGTTTTTTCATACAATGATATTGATGTTTGATTCTAAACTTTTTTTTTCTTTTAAATATATAATTTTTATATATTTGAGGATGATTTTGAATAATTATATTATTTATCTCCCTGTAAAGTTTAACGAAATGAAACTATAAGTTTGGCCATTTGGGATAAATAATTATTATTATCAACCTTATCAAATGAACTAAAACAAGGTGTATGAATAGTGTGATAAATGGAATAATTTTCTCGATTTCAGATTTTAAATTATAAATTTGGGCTAATTAACTATGATCGACCTTATCAAATTTAGGAGTTTATATGAACTAAAAAATGAATGTATAAATTACAACGTGATAAGTGGAATAATTTTCTGAATATATATACCCAATTGATTTCAGATGTTCATAGTACATTCTGATCACAAGGGACCAGCTTCCTTCCCTTTCTACACAAAGCCTGCTCGCCAACTGAATTAACGGACTTCCCGTAACTATACCGTAAAGGCATCCTCCCCAACCGTCTATGAAACTCCGTTATACACCGTCCCCTTCTCTTCCTATGCTCCCCTTTCCTATTACTCAGCCCTACCTCACTAACCCCTCCCCTCAATCTCAGCCGTTCATTCCCATCATCATATTCATTACGTGGGTCCCCCCAGTCCCTGATCCTCTGCGCCGCAACCATAATAGGCCCAGCGTTCGACATGTCGGCCACCACGAAATTCATCAAGATATCCTCGCAATTACGCTCCCGATCGACAACTCTCCTCATGTCGGCCATCGCCGCTCCGCCTCCACAAGAATACTCGAACAAATATTCCGTCTTGAGAATCATCAGTTTCGTGAGCACGATCGAGTACTTGTCTTGATGAACGGTGTAGATCCATTCTCGTCTCGAGAGATCTAGATCGTGGGACCGGACGAAGAAGCCGACAAGTCGTTCGGGGTTTCTCCCCCAAATTTTTAACGCGAATTCTAAGGACGATGCGTCGATCTCGACGTCGTCGTCACAGATCAAAACGGCGCCGGTTTGGATGGACTTTCGAGGAAGGAAGCGAGAATTTAGGCTGTCTGAAGATTGGCGGATTAGGGAGATGGGTCCTGTGGTGAGGTTTTGAGCCAATTTTGTTAGGGTTTTTGTCGAGGTTGAGGGATTTCCCCAGAGGATCAGCACGGTGTGTACGAATGGGGATGCGGCATACGTGAAGGCTATTGATTGGAGGAGAGGGATGCGGGACTCGTAATAGCCGTTGATGAGGACCGTGATTTGATCAGATCGTAGATTCCGTCGGTTCGGCTGGGATTCGGCGGCGCATGCGGCGGTGGTTGCTTTCTGCAGAGAGCACACGGCGGTGGAGAAAGAGAAAAGGAGGACTAAGATCGTTAGAAACTTGAAGTTCATCTCCACTTGCTTCCGCCTCACATCTGAGCAAGATGCAGAAATATTATCATATTCGTACACGGTTTTTTTTTTTTTTAATTTATTTATTTTGTTATAGTTTTCTCATTAAACTACGTCATAAGTAACAAGCTGATGCGTATACTTTACTCTTTATTTCATAAAGAAAATGGGAAGAACATGAACAGCAACCCTGGGAAAGTGTTCCTATAATAATATGTTAAATCGTAAATTGTCTAATGCTTTGGACCTAGAATTTAGCCCTTAAAATTTATCATTAGAATTAATTTTTATAGTTTGATATACTCATAAATAATACTTTGGTGAAAATTATTTATAGGAATTTTATCAAATAATAGGTGTTGAATTGGTGTTGAAGGAGAAATCTCGGACAATCACAAAGCGCCACATTATTTATAACGAAAGTCCAAGCATATTGGATCAGGTCGAGTAATTAAAGTCACTTGAGTCCAATATAATTCAAACTCATTGTAAAATTTTGGTAGGAGGAAGATATTATACCTAAACCAAGCCCAATAACAATTGGCACTAGGCCCAAGCCCATGTAAGACCCATAGGAACTCTATAAATAAAGATTGTATCAATTCATTTGAAAGAAGTTTGAAACATTGACAACGAAATGCTGATGTAAAGACCTGAAAAGCTCTGAAGACTTAAGCTTCAAAGCTCAGAAGAAAAAAGAAGACTTTCTAAAGCTCTTAAAGTTAGAAATCCAATAGGTCGATCCAAGTCGATCAACTAACCAGAGGTCGACCCAAGCCAATTAATTAGCCATACTCCATAGGTTAATACAAGCATATCAACAATCAAAGTTCGGTCCAAACCGGTCAACAAATTCAAAGGTCAACCTTCCAAAAAAGATTGATAAGTCCAAATGTTGATCCTCCAAGAAAATCATCAAGCTCAAAGGCCGATCATCCAAAAAAATCACACAAGCCCAAAGATTGAAGTTTATTTTTTGAGAAAAAGCATCGAATAATTATGTATTAAATAATGTACTCACTTTACTATTCTATATTGAAATTAATACAAATATAAATTTCAAATTTAACGAATTAAATTTCTCTAAAAATCTTGTCGAATAATAGAATTATTTTCGAAAATTTAAAACTAAATTATAGACAAGATTCTAATTTTCTCTCAATAATAAGCACCAAAATTCTAATTTAATCATAACAATATCTATAATTAATTGTATAATTTTGCCAGCTTATTGTCCAATTTTATTTGTTGGGATCATTTATGACAACAGTAATTCATAAATTATATAGTTTGATCTACTACCCGTGGAATTGATAAACCTAAAAAATATATATATACAAATAACACATAGAAAAAATTATTTTTAAATATTGTAAAATGAGCTAATTTATTTATAAACATTTTATTATATTTAAAAATATCTTCAACATGTTTGTTATTTAAAACAATGGTCCAATAGAAAATACAATTTTTTTCAACAATTACAACATTACCCTCTAATTTTTAAATACTACTATTATAAACTTGTTTGAATGTTAATGTAAATTTAAGACTCTTGAAACTGGCGAAGAGGAATAAGAGTACACCATTTTATGTCATAATTTTCGTCAAATATTCTAACAAATTTGTGCTCTAGAGATGGTTTCAAGATGTTTATGAGATCCAAAAGAGGTAACATTATCCTTATTGAAAGAAAAAGGTTAAGTAATTATTTTGGTTCTTATACTTTGGATTTTGTTCTATTTTGATAGTTGGTCTTTAGGTTTTGTTCTATTTTGTTTCATTTTGCTTTCACTTGTCAAATTTTAGTTAATATACTTTTAATAAATCTTAAAACAAGTACTTTCAGTTAGTTTTTTTTAAAAAAATATTTAATCTCTATAAGCACCCCATTTTAAATTGTGAAAATATATTTACATACGGTCTTTTTTTTTACTAGAAAAATATTGTTGTTATTTAACCAATTTTTATTCAAAGTTAAGATTACCCTCCAAGTTTCAAGAACGTTTCAAAACTATTTGAATGTTAAAGAAAATTTTGGACTCTTAAGAATCAGCATGGCAGTGATCTAAAACAGTTGAACGATACTAGTACATTATTCCACGTTCTAGTTTTAGTCCTAACATTCTAATAAATTTATATCCTAAGAATAGTTTTGAAATGTCTATGAAAGGTAAAAGATCTAACATCACTTCTCTTAAAAGAAAAATGTTAAATTATTATTTTAGTTCTTATATTTTGGGTTTTGTTCCATTTTGCCCTTATACTTTAGAGTTTGTTCTATTTCGTTTAATTATACTTTCTCTTATGTAATTTTAGTTAATGTACTTTCAATAAATCTTAAAATAAAGTAAGTCCTAATGAAAATAATTTATTATCTCTTTGTAAACACTCCAAGCCAGTCAAAAATACTATGTTCAAAATTGAGAGATGGATGTATGTGAGGTAACTAATTAATTAAGGGCATGTTTGAATTAATTTAAGAAAAACTATTTTTCAAAAAATTCATTTTTATTTAAATATGTCTTTTTATAAAAACCGATTAAAATACACTTGAAAAGTTATTTTGAACGGCTGCCGAACACTTTGATTTTTTTTTAAACTACTTATTTTTTAAATTAAACACTTGAAAAATATATTTTAAACCTACCATAAGTCTCAGAAAGATACATGAGATTATTATTTTTTTTTATGTCGCTTCTATCTTTTAGCTCAAAAATCACATATAGCATAAAGCAAAATTCATTCTCAACCTATGACCTTAATTACCTTCTGATTAGTGTTTACAATGAAGCTGGTGGCGCTTTTGTTTTATTAATGTAAATGCGGGCAATAATTATTAAAGTTAAAAATGCATGGGACTTTGTAAATTGTAATTTCTGAATTAAAAATATGAAATTATATGTTTAGTGCATTTTACTTCAGTTGTCGATCTTAAAACTCTTGAAGCTCGCAAAATTCTGTCAGGTTTTTATTTTAATGATGAAAATTATCTCTCAAACCAATTCCCTTGACCATTGACTGTTGAATTTATTTTCATATTTGTTTTAAAATTTTAAGTTACAAAAGTGCAAGGTATAACTGTTCTCTATATTTGTTAAAAGTTAAAACTAAAAGAAGAAATCAATTTTCATTAAATTTGAACTAAAAAATAAAACCAATTTTGAAAGAAATTCTCGAATTCAAAGAACAATTATGTTCTTTCAGTGATTTTAAACTTGCTAACTTTTAAATTTGTCTTTAAGAAATAAGATTAAAAAGAAAATGTCATAAAAAATCTAATGATTTTTCACTATCAGTTATAATCTTAGAGCGGAAAAGAAGGGATGGCACTGATTTTCTCTTTTTCTTAAAAAAAAAATGTGTATATTGCACATCTCAAAGGTGTATTTGAATTTTGGTTAACATTTTTTTTATATATATATTTGAATTGCATACCTCTTACTTCGGTGATTAAGATCATTTTTTATGAATTTGTTTGAGTTCAATATCTAAAATTTGAAAAGTATGTGGCGAAAATTAAATATACGAATTTCAAAAATAGTTAACTAAAAAAAATTAGAAAAATAGCTCAAATTGTTTCGAACAAATATTTAAATTCTATTTTCCAATTCTAACTCAAAGAACCTAAAAAATTAGGGAGATTATTGGGGAAGAGATAGAAACATTATACAAATTATTTAAAATAACAAAGTAAAATTAAATATCTTACATTAATTTAAATTCGTTTCTAAACCTATCTAAAATAATATACCATATATAAATTGAAAGAAAACTCTTAGATTCGAATAAAATAGTCCAAAACAAATCTCCACACTAATACTTACCCCGAAATTTGAGTCCAAAATAAGATCTAATATTCAAACAAAGATAAAAGAAATTGATGGTAAGCTGAAGGATTTTATTGTTCAACAATCGGTTCCCCTTTTCTCCTCTCTTTGAATCGCCCATTTTGAACAACCAAATCTCATTTTAAATCAAGGATTTATGAAACATCCAAAAATTTTGAAATTTACAATTACTCTCAAATTAAATCATTTTTTATAATTATTCTAAAAATTAAATCGATTTAATCGATTTTGATCCAAAGAAAAAGCAAATGATTCCAAAAAGAAAAAAAATTATTCATATATTTCCTCTTTCTTCATACATTTGATCTACCTCATCCAAAAAAATAAGAGTAAAGGAGGAATCAAAGGAGAGAAAAAGAAAGAGCTTTCTATTTTTTTTTTTTTCTTTGTTTTTTCATTTCTTGGTTCTAAAAAAAAAACTCTGTTCTATCTGCACATTGGACTCTGCGGACGGTGCGACGGCGTTAACTGCAGCGTTTCCAATGAACAAAAACTCAAAACCTCTTCTCCCCCTAACAACAAGTCCCCTTTCTTCTTTTCCTCCACCAATTTCACCACATTTTCAAACACCGTTACTTCACACGGCAGCCTCAAAACCCCCGTTTGTTGAAATCCGAACTCCTCCTCCGCTTCTCTTAACAGAATCTCAAAAGCCGGATGCCCTAAATACTGCGTCGGTATCACAAATCGCTTTTGCTCCTCCCCCACGCTCACCGCCAAATAGCCTTTTGGTACTGCGCCGCCGCAGCTTTCCCCACCGGCCGATGATAACGTCCGTTTCAGAAACTTTATGCTCTTTCCGGCAGGTCCTGCCGCCGTGCCGGAGATTTTGTTGGCCGTCTTCGACGAGTTCGCTAGCTTCCGCCATTTCTTCAGGATCTGTTGAAGCCGTACGATGTCTCTGATTTTGTTGGATTTCTTTGAATTTGAATCCATTGATGCTCTTTTTCTTCCTTTTTGCTTTTGAGGAAAGTGAGGAAGAAAATGGAGATGAAGAGGGGTCGTTTCTGTTCTCAATGCTTTGAATTTATAGGCAGTTTGGAAATTCGGATTTCCAAAAAAACGTAAAATTTTCATTCATTTGGAGTAATTTTATCCGTATTTTCTGTTGAGATTGCCTAAATCGTCTATGATAATAATAATATTTAAATTGTTGGTTGTAATTACCATTATATCCATTGTTATCCCTAAACCTTCATCTTTATTTATTAATATTATTTTTGTTTGTTCAACCATACGTAGGATAGAGGTTTCAACTCAGTTGTAATATCAGTTAACTTCACTCGGTTGAATTGTGCTCATTTGACAATCTTTATCGAAAATCAATTTATAGTTCTAAACTATGTCTTTCTTAATTTTAATTCCTATAGTTCATCAAGAATTCATCTCCATTTGAGTTTAATTTTTGTCTTTTTAATTCAAGTGATATTTTTAAAAATATAAAAACTGTTGAAAATAATTACAAATATAGCAAAATTTTAATTTCTATCTATAATAAATCGCGATAAACATCTATCACTCTACTAGATAGATGCGGATAAATGTCTATCTGGGACTATCACAGATAAAAAGTAAAACTTTGCTATATTTGTAAATTGTTTGGTTTTTTTATTTATAATAATTTTTCTTAATTCAATGTAGTTTTTATTTTACATTTGTATAAAATTACTTTAAAAAAACTCAACTATCTAATATTGCATCTTATTTAATATCATATTTGAAATCCAATGATTATATGTCAATTTAAGTCTAAGATAAGACATCAAATACCAGTTATCTCTCCTTCTAGATTATTAAACTAAACCGAATGTTTATTTATTTTTTTTATTTTTTATTTTTTTACCACAAACAAAAGGCATCCTGTGATCTAAAGACTTATTAGTTAACAAAAATTGTATCACCATTCATTTACTTCAATCTAGTTTCGATGATCTAAAGGTATCAAAACTTTTCTCTTTATATATTATAGGAGAAAAATATGAATGACTTCCAACACTGTGGGTATTACTTGTATTAAATACAATATATTTATGTGTCATATTCGCCACTTCATTTATTTTAATGGTTTTTAAATAGTTATAAACAGACATTAATGTATTAATTGTATTGTTCTAATTGACGTAATATATACATTATAATGCATATATTTTTTTCTTAAAACATTGCAATTTTTTTTGGGGGGGAAGGTTAAAGATAATTGTAAGTTGCAAATTGGAATATCCACTCGAATTAAATATGTGTTTATATTATTTTTCATGATTAAGAGTTTAATAATTAAAATAAAATGTAGCATGACAAAGTTCATAACCATTATTATTATTAATACATTGGGTTGCGTAACCCATGGCTTAAAAAAATGAAAGACTAAAGTGTGACACTTTTGACAGTTATGGTATTTAATCTTTCTTGGCTCCTATTTTCGGTAAAGATAACCCATGTGGGGTTAGCACATTAAAGATATTAATATATATATCAATAATGACTCGAAAGTCGAACCTGATCAGTCGTTGCTTGAGGCCTAACATCGACCTTTTTATAATCGCCGTACACCTGTTACATTTTATTATTTTAATTTCGAATCAATCCTATTTGATTATGTATGTCAAAAATATTATAATTTATATTTTCCCTAAGTCAATTTTCATTTTATACCAAGGGGGAAAACACAACTAATCAATTTATTATTCAACATTATTTGTTGACAGTCTGTTTGGTTCTAATATATCTTATTAGTTTGTTGGATCTTCATCTTCCTTCATTCATATATATATATATATATGGTTCGTTTGGATAACAAAATATTATTTCATAGAATGGATATTAAATATTTCAATTTAAACGTTTAGATTTTAAATGTATGAAATAATTAATATTTGGGTGTTAAATATATATATATATATATATATATATTTATTTATTTATTTGACTTACCAATCTTTTATATACAAACCAAAGTTTAATAATTATCTTATTAAATTAAGATAACAATTCATGTAGTCATAAATTAAATTAGCATGATTTAATATATTATTATATTAATTAATTGTTTAATCACTTAAAATAAAAATAAAATGAATATTTGTAGGTTAAAAATCAGTTAAACTTAATTTAATTAGTAAAAAAGAATATATCGAGGTTAATAATTGATAATAAAATATTATATTAAATAGTAAAGATAACATAACCTATTAATCGTAAATTTAATAATTTAAATTTATAATATATTTATATTTAATAATTAGTTAAAATTAATAGCAATAATTAATTGATAATTAATTTATTAGACTATATTATTACTATTATTCAATTATAAAAATTCCACTTATTAGAAAATCATGTTATATGGGTTTCAATAGATAATTAAATATCTATCTGAAATTTTATTTCAAAATACGTGAAACAAACGAGCTCGAATATAAATATGTCTTTTTCTTTATTATTTCATGATAACAATTTATTGTGTTTGGATACAAACTCAAAAAATGATGAAAGAAATACATATGAAAAAAAATATGTTTGAGTTTGGATTTTAAAAAATTAAGTCTATTAACACTCATATCATTTTTAAATTTATTGATTTGTTAGGTATATTTAGTAATGTTTTAAACAAAACTAAACTATATTTTGAAGACTTAAATTATTTTTGTTTTAAGAATTCAACTATTTTACTTGATAAATATATAAAATATAGTAAGAAATTAAGAGAAATATACTTAATTTTAAAAAACTGAGTAATTACTAAATGAGACTTAAATAAATATGTCTTGGTCTCTTTGCATCTCATAAATTTTATTTTATATATATATTTGTTGAGCTAAATTCAAAATTTGAAGTTAAATCAAACTTGTAGGAAATTAAACTAAAATAGGTTAAAAAACACTTTTTATCTCTAAATTTTAATGAATATAACAATTTAGTCTTAGATGGTTTACTATGATTTAGTTCCTATGCTTTTAAATTTGCAATAGTTTAGTTTCTCAACTTTAGTAGGTAACAATTTAGTCGTTGTACTTTTAAATTTACTAATTTAGTATGTAACGTTAAAAAAAAAAATCAAAATTAGGTGTAATTTTTTATTATTTTATGATATAAACTATGTATTATATAAAAAATATTGATTCTCTAATTTATTTATTGAGTTATTTATTAAAAAAAATCTCATTTAATCTTAACATTAATTTTTACCATAGAGATTAAATTGTTATAGATTTTAAATTACAAAAATTAAATTGTTACAAAATTGAGATTACATTGTTATAAGAAAGAAGGAGAAATAAGTTTAATTTAAGAAAATATATATATATATATATATTATTAAAGAGGGAAAAAAATAGTTAGAAACCAAAATTGAAAAAAAATAATAAATTGTTAATTAATATATAGAGTAAAAAGTATCTGTCCTAAAAAAGAATCCGGAGCTATGGCGTAGCTGGTGGATCCACTTTTGGTTATACTCGTAAATTAAAAAAATAATAATAATAATTTACTAAGAAATATGATTGGTGAAAGAAGCAATGGGTTGTCAGTTTATGGCAGATTGATTTGGTTCCAAGAGGAGTCAAAGGCGAAGGAGCCTCGTACCGTTCGATTGTACTATCCTTATTCTAATATTTTAACTGCCCTAACTGCCCTTCGGCTTTGATTTCGATGGAATCCCATGTGATATTTTTTCTTTTGTTTTTATAGTTACAATTTTCAAGGTTCGTTTTCAAATCTCCACCGTTTAGAAATTTTTTATATGTGAAAAGTAACTAATTGATCTACATTCATTTGAGTCTAATTTTTATTTGGATTGGACTCAAAACATTTAAAATAGTATATTTAATGGTTGAATTTTTATTTTGTTCTTATCTTGAAATATAATACATATTTTACCCTTTAAAATTTAAATTTAATTTTCATTTCATCTTTTAATTTTAAATAATATTTACATTTTTACTTTCGAGTTTTTATTGATGCTCACTTTGATATTTGATATTAACTTTCTACTAACTGATAATTATAATGTAATTTTTTTTACTAATTTTAATATTAATAAAAGATTAATAAAGATTAATTTTTTTAATTAATTAATAGATACTAACATTAAGTAAAATTATTATAAATAGAAAAATATCAAATTATTTACAAATATTGAAAATTTTTACTATCTAGACTACGATAGACTTATATCACTCTATCACTCAAGTGATAAAAGTCTATCGCGATTTATCATTGATAAACAGTGAAATTTTTCTATATTTGTAAATAGTTTGACTAATTTTGCTATATTTGAAAACAGCTCTAACATTAATAACTTTGTTGGTATTTCATGAAAAATCAAGGTTAAAGTGTAAATTCTAAAGTTTTAGGTGAAATTGAAATGAAACTTAATACTTAAGGATAAAAATGTACTATTTTGAAGGTAGAGAACAAATAAAAATTAAACCCAAACACATTTTTTTAAAAAAAAAACTGAAAAAAGTATAATATTTGACACTAAGGATCAAATAAAAACAAGACCTAACCTCCACAGATGAACAAGGTATTTTCTCCCTTTGTATGCTGCCTTAACGTAGGAACAAAAATTGTATTTGCACTCATTATTCCACTTATATTTTGACTTGTTATTTGATTATTTATTATTTTAACAAATTAAGTTAAAACTGAAGTTTCGGATTTTTTTTTCTCTTGAGAATTCTAAAGTGAATTTCTGATATGATTTAAAAAATCATACATAAAATTTATTATACAAACGTATGACCATCCTTATATTCAAACACGACCAAATATTATTTTTATTTGTTTATCTTTTTTTTTTCAACGGACTAAACTGTGTCATTTTAGTCTGTGCGGTATCTAGTGTCTTGTAGTGTTTAATTATTTACATCATGAATTTCTGGATTTTTTTAATGTTAATTATTTTTTTCTTTTAATTTATAAATGGGCCCTCATCATTTGATGCATATGTCATTTTCATGATACACATTAAAATTCAAATTATTCAATAGAACTCAATTAATTCACATAACATTATTCTCTAGAAAGATAAATCTCTCATTTCTATAATCATGGCACTAAAAAGATACAAAGTATTTATAATATGATAGTCACAATTGAACTTTATTTGGCAAAACGGAAAGATGGTCTTAATATTAGAAAACTAATGAAAAATAATTGAAAATTTAATTTAAGATTGGATAATACTTAAGTGTATTGTATGATGCATCTATCTTTATGCATTTCATTTTCATATCCTTTATTCCAATAAATAATTAAAATATTTGAAAAGAAAATAAAAATAATTTATCATATGACAAATTATAATTGGACAATTTAAAACTACTAGTGAAGAAGCATCTAAATTTTTTTTTTTCTCTTGAATTTTAAACACATGACGAGAAATTTATAGAAACTAAATTCGTTAATGCGACTCCAAAAAAAGCCATGAGTCATGTTGGACAAATAAAGTCCACATGCCACGATTAAATTAAAGTAATATACGAAATAATAAAATGACAAAATACAAATAAAATAGTAATTTATATTTTATAATATCTTAATTCACCGATTTGTTGCAATTTGCCTATATTAGAAACGTCTGTGCATGTCGTTTCTAAAATAAAAATAAGAAAATAAAACAAATAACTAATTGTGTATTTATAGTACGCCACCAGTGATTTGTCAAGAAAAACTGCAGAGTATTGTTTATATTAAATAAACGAGTAATAGTTAAACTTTAGAAAATTTTGATATTTTCTTTTCTAAAAATGTTATTTAACTTAATGATAATGGACCTACATTCATTTCCACACACATATATCTTAGCAATTTTTCATTCTTTTAGCATATTGTTTTATAAACCGAGCTGGTGTTATTCAAGATTTGAAATATCAATGTCAATGAAAATATTGTCATTTTAATTTTGTGTAAATATTGATATTGACGAAAATTTCGAAAAATCTTACGAAAATTGATAAAAATTGCTATAATTAATTAATGAAATTTTGATTATGACTTAAGGTTCAAAATCACTTTTAGTTCCTAAACTTTTGTAAAAATAACAATTTAGTCTTTGTGCTTTGGTTTGTAACAATTTAGTCTCCGACTTTTAATTTTGTAATAGTTTAGTCCCTGAATTTTACTATGTAATATTTTAGTTTTTGTACTTCCCCATTGTATAATTTTATGTTAAGATTTAATGAGGCTTTTTGCATATATAAATATTTCAATTAACTAACTAGTGTCTTATTATTTTTATAAAATACAAAGTTTGCATCGTAAAATAATAAAATTGACATCTAACTTTGAAAAAAAAAAAACGTCAGGACTAAATTGTTACAAGTTTGAATGTACAAGGATTAAATTGTTACATACTAAAATTTAGGGACCAAATTGTTACAAAATTGAAAATACAGGGACTACATCGTTATAGAACAAAGTCCAGGGGCTAAATTGTTACTTCCATGAAAGTTTAGGAACTAAAAGTATTTTTTAACCATGACTTAATTAGACTATAAATGACTATTTTTAATCATCATTTCTATAAAAATAAGACAACATCAAATATGTGTGAGTAGAAAAAAAAAAAAAAACAGAAAATTAATTACAAAATAATATCAAATATCAATATTTAATTATGAAATTAAAATAGATGAAAGGTTTGCAAACAGAATAATTATAAATTGTTTATTATAGAATTTACATGTCTAATACTAAAAAGATGACCTCTGGGCATCTAATCTAAAATCTTTATATATGTTATTTTTCTCAAATTTTGGTTCTTAAAAATTAAGGCTTTTTATGGAAAAAAAGAAAAACCTACTTTGGGGTGAAATGATGTAAAAATTCAATGAAATTTAAAATAATATATGTTATTTTTCTCAATTTTAGTTTCTTAGAAACGAAAGTATTAGATGGTAAAAAAAAAAAATAATAAATAAAAATAAAACTTACATCAAATTAAGTTTAATCTGAAATGATGTAAAAATTGAATAGAAAATGTTTGAATGAAATTAAAAATAAATAAATATTATTTTTCTCAGCAAAGATTTTATGGCGAATTGTTAAAAAAAGTAATAAATAAATAAATAAATAAATAATTTCAATCCAAGTCTCGAAATCGAGAGAAAATTTTATTTTCCTTGTCGAAATTTCGAGCCAATCGAATCTTACACTAGGGTCTTGAACATCAAAATCTACCAAAACTCTTTCATTTCAATAAAATCAAACACCGACAAAAATCCATATTAATATAGTATTTTTTTCCCTTCCATCTCATCAATTTTATTTTATATCGTCTCTTGTAATTCACTAACATGCATATATGTTTTTTTTAAAAAAAATCATTCTTCAAACTAAAGCTTAATAAAAGTAAAACAAATTCAATATTTATCCATGCATAAAGTATATTTGGTTTAATCATATCTGTTACCATATATACATGACCATTTCTTTAATTACCATATATGTACAGCCATTCTAGAAGTTCAAAGATAAATTCAACTAACCTTATCAGGTAACATATATATATATATATATGGCCATTTTTCTTAAACCTTAGTTAGTGATATGTTTGAACCTTATACTATTTTATTTTATTTTATTATATATATATATTTTTGAGAACATAACCTTAGACTAATTTAAATTGAAAGAAAAAAGATTTAAAATGACAATAAGATGACAGGATTGATGGATTCATTGGTTGTAGATAGAAAATTAATTATAAAGATGAAAATGGGAAAGTGTTTGACTTTGACCTAAAGAATGAGGGGCAAGGGCAATGGAGGGCTTTTTTTTTTTTTTTTTTTTTTTTTTTTTTTTTTTTTTATTTATTTATTTATTTATTTATTTTTTAATGATATAATTTTTATAGGGGTTTCAACGAAGGGCTTAAATGTGAAACGGCAACGTGATCCGCACCTCACTGAAGAAATAAAGAGAAGCATTAATGCGATTCCATTCCATTCCAATTAATTTATACCCAAAGACCCAAAATTATTGTACCACTCATTGCCCATCATCAATCCCCTTTTTTTCCCCCTAATTTTGAGAGTATCAATCCACATTCTTTTTGTATATTAAGCAACCATATAATATGTATATATATATATATATATAGAGGGAATTTTGGTGTAGTGTATATGTAATCTATTCTTGATGATCATGACTTGATTGATAATTTTTTTTTTCAAAAAATTTAAAAAATAAAATTGGTTTACAATTTTTATTAGGAATTGGGACTTCTAATTCTATTAAAAAATGAAAAAAAAAAGTTATTTATTTATGTAACTACTTTTACTTGGCAGATAGGTTAGTTATTCAATATATTGTGTGATTATTGTAAGATGGAGTATGTTTGAAAGTAATTTTTAAATAATTAAATTTATTTTTATTAGATTTAAAAACACTCTACAATATAGTTTTAATTATTCAAAGACAATTTTAATGATATGAAAAATGCATTTAGTAGTGTAATACTAAATATTAATTTAAATTTAAGTGATTAAATGTGTTTAACAACTTCAAAATCACTCCCACACATATTCTAAATTTCACTTTCACATTGTTTAAATATCTTTTACTAATCTTTCTTAGGCTTAATATACTCGTCCCATCTTACTTTGATGTTAAACAACCGAAACCATGATTGCTCTATATTACTCTGAAAACAAAACAAGTCCACTCATTTCAATAATTGAAAAATTAATTATTTTTGGGTACTCTTTTTTATTATTTTATTTTCTTAGTACAATGAATGAGAAAGTATGAATTTAAATTACCAACTTTAAGAGAACGAGTACATGTTATTCCTTGTAGAATTATGTTGGTGTTAATGTAACATGCTCCATTTATTTTCATCGCTCGATTTTAGTGGATTCCACGTAGAAGATGCTAAAGTGACATACAATAAATATATATAACTAAAGTAGCATACTCTTGCAATACATAGAATTCGGAGATTTTTTCATAATATCTCATTCATTCTTTGTGATTAGAGAAATATTTAATAATGATATGGGCTCAAAAAATAAAGTTGTATATATTTATTGTGAAAGGACAAATATTTTAATAATTTGTGTGTGATTCATCATTTTATTAATTTAAGTTGAAAAAAGTGCCCTACTATATGTTAGTCTTAGTACTTGGAAATTTCAAAAGTCTTACCGTCTCTTGGTAAACATTCGCATTTTTCTATTTATTTGCCGAGTTCAACAAAAAAAAAAAAATCTCAATCTATTCACATTGTCTTGTCATGTCACATTGGTATATTATTTATTTATTTATGTATTATAGATTTTTACCGATAACAGGGAGTATTAAAAGGGAAGAAAAGAAAATTACTGTTGATATTGATTTAAATATCAAAGTTGTGTGGAATATGTTCATCATATAACTTCAATTTAGGACCAATATACCATGGAATAATACAATTTTTTTGAAACATCATTGACTTTTTGATAGTTTTAAACACAATCTTCCTTTTTAAAATAACAAAGTCACACTTTGGTCAATGACGAAATTAAGCATAGAATATAATACATGTGTACATCAATTCGTCGGTATCAAGTGAAGAGAGGAATGACGAACTTTGGACGGTGATAAAAATTAATAGGTGGGATTAGTAATCTCAATTGATTCCACAAACAAAGTTTATAATAATCTTAAACTAATTAATTATGATTTCTTATTTTATAAGTAACATCAAATATATTGTAGATCATCAGTTGTTCAACTTTTCATATTTACGTTGTTGGTTTTGAATATTGTTAGATCGTTAAATGTTTAAATAACATATATAGTCCATCCAATATCATTATTTTATCATTAATATTTAAATTATGCCGTAATCCATCATTAGCTTTTACCATTAAAGTTTGGATTAGTCATTTAAGTATAATTTTAAGTTTGATTAAAAATATATTGAATTAAATTTCACAAACACTTGTCTAACTTTTGGTTGGGTATGTGATTGCTTTTGATAGAATTAGAAATAATTAAGTAAGGATCTTAACCATTTTATATTTAGCAAGATTGATTGTAAATAAATTTGTTAGAATCACTCTCTTAATCATAGGTTCATTTTTACTATTTTAAAAATACATTCTCTACTAAATTTTAAAAGTAGACTATAGAAGAATCAATAGTTACTTCCTAACAAATTTTCGGTTCTTAACTTTATTTTTTTTATAAATTATAAATGGTTTTGTATATTTATTATATTATTCTTCGAAAGATAAATTCAAATTGATTAGTTTAATATCACCGATTTTTTTCTTTGAATAATATTGTATTTTTTAAGAAAAAATCATCCATTTCTCTTATATTTAACAAGTAATCTTACACTAAAGGAACAAAAAAATTATATATGATATAACATTTAATATAAAAAAAATATATATATATATATACAAATTTTGATTGTGTCTATTTAGTTATTGATGTTAATTACAATCTAGCATTAAATACAAACCGGATAACCTATCTTTTCAAGTTTTTAGCTGAAATTTTCAAAATACTAATTTACTTTGTTCCACAGCTAATTTTTTTTTAGAAGTATAGCTACTACCAATCCTTTTAAAAGCTACATCAATTCCAAACTAAATCTTAGTTGACTAGACAATAACTTAATTAGTTAAGATAAAAAAATTAAGGGGTATTTGGCCCACCAACTACATAAATTTGGTGTTAAAACAACTCAACTTGGATAGATACTATTGAAATTTGCATATTTTTCGAGAAACTTTATCCCCTTATTTCTCTATTTTGCACATTTATCAAATAACTCTATCTTACAACTTTGCACCCCAAATACATGCTTTTTAACTTCAACATATTAACTTTAGACTTTATAACCAAAATCAGTGTCCTAAACACCCTTTAGACGAAAAACCATAAACTCTATTTTTTTAAGGACCAAAATCTCTAAACCCTAAACTCTAATGGAACGTTTGATTGAAGGGTTTTTTAAATGAAAATTGACATAGGCATCAAAAACCCATATTTGTTACAAAATTTTTAACACATTGCTGGAGAATATCTTATTATGAGGCATTCTTATTTCCTACCTAAAGAATTTTCTTTTCCATCCAAAATTGTGAGTTTTCTCTTTTCCCCTTCTTCTTCTGTTTTTAATTTTATATAAATTTGTTTTGAATATAGTTAATTAATTTAACAAATTAATATAATTATTTTTTTAATAAATCTAATAATCTATTAAAATATTCATTTAAATTATTTTTACAAATAAAATTTATTAAATAAATGAAATTACTTATTTATATAAAATCTTACTTAATTAACTAACAATATCTTAAATATATTTAATTAGTAAACTAAGATTAGTTAAATTTAATTAGTACAAAAATTATTTTTCAATAATAATAATTGACTATTTATTTTTTTTTTTTATAATCAAACCATATGTTGATTAATCTTAATTTGATCATCCATTAGAAACATATGATCATTATTGTTTATTTATAATAAGTTATTTATTTATTATGTTTAATTTTTTATTACTTCATTCATTATTAATATATCATATTTATGAAACATTTTTTAATGTTCTTTATTAATATTATTTAATTAACATTAAAATTACCAATGTTGAACTTAATTAATAAAAATGATTAAGTATTATATTAAAATTAATATGACATTCATTAAATATATTAATGAGATAATTTTAGTTATAAATTACTCAATTTTCAAGTATCTATAATTAAAATTATTATCAATTTTTTATTAATTTTATTAATATATTTAACAATATTTATTATTTAATTAATTAATCTATTAAAATCATATAAGATTGTCATGTTTAATTTTATAAACTAAATACAAACATAGTTTTTGTTCGTAGAATTCTGATAGTATTTCTCATACACAATCAAACACAATCATATTTAATTTCAAAACATCTTATTTCTAGACATATGTAAAATCTTAAACTAAACTGCTTCTACGAGAAAAACAATAACTCAACATAAATGTCTATTTATCAAGTAAATAAACAAAATGGTTGTGTATACAACAGGCTTTTTAAAGCAATTTATTGAACAAACATCAATAACTAAATGAGCTTTTTAAATATCTTGGTCAAAACTAATAAATAAGAAAAAAGGACAGAGTGCAAGTACAACAAAATGTTTAAAAAACTCTAAATGAAAATGAGATAAATAATAGAGTTTTTTTTAAAGATGAAATATAAATAATATAGTTGATTCATAATAATTGGATTTGGACGGATTTTTTAATTATTATTTTCATAAAATGAATCGTGAACTTCATCACGGAAAGAATGCAAATAAAATACATAATTGACAAAATATTGCAATTTGTTTCTGAGTGGTCAGTTCCAGAAGTATACGATGGCAGTGAAATGCTGCTGCCAGCCAACAGAGTTTCTCACGCCGGATGGGAAGAAGGTGAAGGGAAATGTTTAAAATAATAATAATAATTTAAAAAAGGGGGAAAAAAAAAGTCGTCACGTGCTTCTTGTTCAAATGGACTGGTGGGATGGAGTGCCGAACACGTGCTTCGTTCTGGCAGGGCTGGGCTGGGCACAAAAAGGAAGATGCCTAGGGTCTAATTGAAGTAAGCCCCCATGCAATTATGCAAACTCTCCTATTGAGTACTGATCTTCATCTTTTTGCTTAATTAAGAAACTAATTAACTAAAACTAAAAATTAGAGTAAAATTCAATTCAAGCACCGAAATTTGGAAGGATATATCAATTTTAAATATAAACTAACAATTACGTCTATTTAAATCGTAAACTTTCAATAAGTGTATGTGTATCAATTGAATTTAAATTCTTTTTCAAACTTAGTTCAAAAAATTATATTGCAAAACATATAAATGTTTCATATAAAACTTTTAAATTGTTATAATTTCATCCTGAAATTTATCCATGCAATATTCCTCATTTACATGTATGTACACTTCTTCAAATGTTGGGTTAATAAAATAGATGATTAGAATTGATACACAACCAATTTTCAAAGGAAATCTTAAATGAGAGTCTAAGTTGATTTGCTTATAAAAGTTTAGGAATTTAATTAATAAAATTATAAGTCTCACTGTTTATTCAAACAGAATATAATAGAAGGTATATGCTTATCACTTACGAAAATTTAAAGTTTCAAGTGATACAATTATTAGTTTAGTATTTAAATTAATGAACACCAAAATTTAGGAGTGAATCGAAAAAATATCTATACTAGTTTAGTTAAAAAACGTCTCTACCTATTCTAAGGTGCTTTAAGTTTGAATTTATCGCTGTTTGTTTGATAAAAAAGTTAGAAATTCAAGAGTATTTTAAATTGAACTCATACAAAAATACTATTTTTTAATTTTTTTTTTAACCATAAGTTTGTAGCATTTGAAATTGTTTTGAAATTATGATAGAATTTTAGATACGAATAGTAATTTTTGAACTCATGTTAGATAATAATTTCGTCTTTAATTTTAAAATTTTGAAATTTATATTTGTTTTTTCTCACATTTTTTTAAGAGTAAAAAGTGAATAACAAAACAGAAATTATTATAAATAAAAAAAATATCAAACTATTTCCAAATATAGAAAAAAATGTTCAAGGACCGCGATAAAAGTAATTTTTTTTTTCATTTTGCTATATTTAAAATGAATCCATCTTAATTTTTTAAAACTAAATAGAGAAATTTAATTACAATTTCAAGAATGGTTTGTTTTTTAATATACCATTTTAATATTTTTATATTTTATAGGATGGACTCAAAATATGTGTTCAAAATCAAACGGACATGATGGTAGTAAATATAAAACATTAAAAAATTTAATTTATCTTAAATGTATTTACAAAGATTCGTTGATTAGGTTAGATTCATTCTTCTGAACCTTGTGTTCACTTATTTTGAAAAAAAAAAAAAGCGTTATTTTCTTTTTCGAGAAGAAAAGCGTTAATTCTTTTTTTTGGTATATTTCAAAGCAATAAATTGTTAATACAATTTTCTAAAAAAATTAAATTTTACAATAATAATCGAGATGTATTTCATCTCTTACAATCTAATTGTTCAAATCTTCTTTATATTTATTATATTAAAAAAATTGCTCAATGATTAATTTTAGGTATAAGATAATAATTGGTTATGGTATACCTATTTTATTGACTTTTTGCATGAGATTTTCATTAAAAAGAATATTAGTCCAATATCGACTTAATGGTAGGATTTTTTTTTCTTTGACATTCTTGTGATGGCTTTTTTCCCCAATTTTGTAATGACTAAAAGTATTTGAGTGATAGCTAGCCTTTTATCACGGCAATAATAATAAAATAAATTAATAAATAAGTATATTAAATATGAGTCTTCATTTCTTATTTACTGACGGCGATTGAATAATATAGTTTTGTTTTTAAGTTTTCTATTTAAAAAAAGAGCTAAATTTTAAAACTAAAAGGTTTTATTTTTATTTTTATATTTTATATAATCAAATATGTGAAATCTCACTAGTATTGAAGAATATATATATTAAAAAACAATAATTATGAATAAACTACTTTCGATTTTGCAGTTAGCTCTTAGCTCGATTGACAATTGACAAGCCAACAAATGGTTAGTAGTTGCGAAATGGTTATGAACAATATAAATTATTTGTATATTTCTTTAAATACCAACCAATGATTTAAGGTCGATTTGTATGATTGTATCGACTAATGTTTTGCTCGGGTTAACTACTACCAACCAGCAAATTTTTGTAATTTAAGTTCAATGGATTAAAATGTTTAAATAATATTTTATAGAAGTGTTTAAATGATCCGACAACTTGAATTATCCAACCTAAAACTATAAGGATATTCATCTATTTGGACTATGTTTGAGAGTGATTTTGACATGTTCAAAATCACTTCCCTTTAAAAGAATGATGTTTGGGCTTGAATAAAATTGATTTTGGAATAATTAGTTGATGGGTGGTTGACTGGGAATCAATACCAAAGATGACTTTCTAGTTCATTTTTGATAAAATATTATTAGTTAGCTATTCATGAAACCAATTCTTTTTAATTTAAATCATTAACCAAAGGATGATGGACATTGTTGTTATAAACAACATGGTTAATGACTAGATTACGTGAGATATATATTTTGAATTTTCATGGTTAATAACTAGATTACATGAGATATATATTTTGAATTTTCTTTAGATATTTACAAATTTTTCTTACTCAACGTACCAATCATGCATATAAAAATTTAACAATAATTTTTAGTAATTGGATAATTCTAAAATCATTTTTGGAACCAAGCACAATAATTTAAAATCACTTTTCAATATATGAAAAACACTTTTAAAAGTTTGGAACCGAACATCAATATGATTATATAAAAATAAATTTCACAAAATCAAATTTACCTAAATTTCTTTTTCTAAAATCACCACTCCAACAAACACGGATCCGTGCACATTTTTTTTAAATGATCCAATGCATCTAAGAATATTATTTTTTTAATGTTATTTCAAAAGACAATCTACTTAAGTATAAAGATTGCAATACTTATTATTTAATTTGGCACAATTTAGGCCAAGTTTATTATGAAGTTTTTTTTTCCCAAAAGAAAAATCATTTTCCAAATAAATCCGTTCATCCTATATATATCTATTGAAACAAAAAATATCGCAAAGATCATAAATTTAGTTTGAGATTGTTGTAGTTTTTAAAATTATCGATTAGACTATAACTTGAAAGTAAGTTATAGTGTTTAGTAAATAATACTAAACTATTGTGATTAGTAATGACCAACCAAACACTAAATTATTATTTTTTTTTCAAGAAAATTTAGGTGTGATTTTAGTACACTCAACCAATCAAATTTAGTATATTTACTCTAGAAAACTGTTTATTATATTTAAAATATTTAATGGACTAATACGATATCAAAATATTTTTAAAATAAAAAGAAAAAGGGAATTCAATTCGAGCAATTTTTTTTTTATTGAGTTATATTGTATGTGTAAAGGTAAATTAGTTACTTTCCAAAAACCACGAGAGCGAACTAATAATATGAAAAAAATATAGCACATGAAAGACACCTATTTTGCTAAAATTTTTATTTGCCATTTTTCCAATTAAAACTCAAAATCTTGCTGTAAACTACTCCATTTCAAAAGATCAGTTTTGTGCCCGGCTCACAAAAAGCCCAATAGTGCCGGAAGGAAGCCCAAAACGATGAACCCTCAATTGTATCATCGAAAGTTTTTATATACTTTTTTTCTCTTTCCTCCCTATATAAGGATTGCAATACTTCTTAAAATATAGGTATAATTCGGCACAATTTAGGCAAGTTTATTAAAACATTTGAAAATAACAATTCAATCAACCCATTAAATTAGATATATGAGCCAAAAAATTAGCTTAGCTTAATGTTAAATGAAATACTTTCTTTTTTGGAAGTCAAAGGTTAAATTCTCCATTCTATTGTTGTATCAGAAAAAAGAAAAAAGAAAAAAGTTAAAGATATGCTATAATTTAAAATAGGATTTTTTTTTCAAAATATAAGGAAATGAATCAAAATATTTACAAATATAACACAATTTCATTTGTTATATTTTGCTATAATTACTAAATATTTGTAGCAGTTTTGTTATTTAAAATAATTTTTTTTAAAAAAATATAATTTTTTTTAATTTTAATAATTGAGTCTCTAATTAAGTTACAAAAATGATTAGTCCTCCGTTCAACTATTAAATATTATGAAAAATTTCAATTTACAAACCTAAATTTTGGGAGGTATCAATTTAAACTTTATTTTTCTTATTAACACCCAAATTTTAGGATGTATTAATTTAAACCTTATATATAGTGAATATTAGTACATCAATTTTTTTAAAGTGGTTTTCATTCAAATAGTTTGATTGGAATGGTTTGATTTAAGTTTTAGCATCATTATATTATATTTTTTTAAAACTAATTTTAATAGTATACATTTATTGTATTGATTGTGTCCACTTATGTACCAATTATAAAATATTCTAATTAATCTGTTTTGTTCTTATATTTGACACATGGGTGAATAGAGTATATCAAATATGCCACTGATAGAGTAATTTGGAATAACAAAAAACAAAAATCAAACTTAATGTTTTTTCTTTTTTTTTTTTTTTGATATTTTGCAAATTTCAAAAAAATTATTGCTAAATTTGTAAATTTAAGAAGTTATTTTATTATTGAACAAATCTTCCTTATTTTAAACAAAGGTGGAAAGAAGTTGTAAATTGATATACATATACTAATGTTTAAGTTTAATTCAAGGTCTTAATTGATACAATCCCTAAATTTACAAATATACATTCATTTTTTAATGACAAAAGAATAATTTTGAAATTTAAAAACTTCTTCAAAATCTTTAGAAACTAAAAGTAAAATCACTCTAACATTAGAAAAGGATAAATAATGTAACCAACATTAAAGAAAACCAATGAATAAATGGGAGTTAAATTGCATACAAATTTGTTACAATTGAATGCCAAATAACCAACATAATACAACCCTAATTAGATTTCCAACCTACTGAAATAAAAAGCTTCCAATAAGTGCAGGTAGAAAATACAACCCTTTTTTTTTTTTTTTTTTTTCTCTCTCTCTCTCTCTCTCTCTCTCTTGAAATTATTCTCCTCCTTACGTTTCTTGGCACTTTATCAAAGTAAATCAAATTAAATAGAAACAGAATGGGTGGGCTAAAAAAATAGCTCATTATTTAATTTGGCTACGGAATTTCTGATAATTTCTGTGGTATAAATGTATTTGTTTTATGAGAAGAATTCGTAATTCTTGGCTGAAAGGATAAGCGTTCTCAGCCCTCCGATGGGCGATAGAACCATCAGCAGAACTCCAAACACAATGCATATCTGAAACAATTATCAAATTACTTCAAATTAGAATAAAAAATGTTAAAGAAAGAATAATCGAAAATCAAGAGTGTTGTATAAATTTGAATCCCATGATTTAAAGACAGTTAAATAAAATTAAGAGTTTTGTATAAATTTGAAGCCTATAATTTAAATACACCTAGATTTTAGTATCGTAGAACTATTTATAAAAATTTTATCACTAAATTCTATTTTTTTCCGAATTTGCAATATAATATAAATTAAATTAATACCCAATTTGTGATCCAAGATAAGCTGAATCTTTTTGGCTTGTAAATGGCCAGCCACATGGTGCAAGGGAGCTGCATATTAAAGAGTTCAAAATTAATAATTAATTAGTTTAAGGTTTTAGTTTTGAGAGTGGATTTATTTAATTAAGCAATTATAATTGCTTACGAAGTAAGTAGTGGGAGCAAAAGCAAGGCCTCCAAAGAACCCAAGAAGGCCACCGAAGAAAGGAACGGCTATACCCACAAGCATTGTAAAGGCTGCAACCAAAAGGAAGAACATGAATAAAGGAATTAGACCACCGTATATCAAGAACGGAATTAGAACACCATATGTCAATAGGAGAAAATATCATTTAATTAATGCGGTTTTCCCTTGATAATTGTTTCAACTCACCAACATATAAAGTTCGAGTGATGAATCGAAGACGGAAACAAGGTGTGAATTTCAACCTTTTCACCAACAAGGTCTCGATCATGTCAAATACGGGCATAGCATAGATCTGCTTATACAAAAAAGAATTAGCATTCAAGAAAAAAATGTAAAAATTAGGGCAAATTGCAAAACTCACCTCTAAAGTATGATGATAGTTACAATTACACCCTCAAATTTTTATTTGTAAAAATTGGACCCTTAAACTTCTACAAGTGTAAAAATTGGATGTTTAAATTTAGAATAATGATAGAAATTGGACCTCCAATTGATAAAAATTGAATCCTCCAATTTTATACAATTATGTAAGCTTTAAGATTTAATTTTAATACTTGTATAAATTTGAGGACTCAATTTTGCAATTTAAAGTTCGACATAATTCCAATTACCAACATCAACTACCAGCATATATAGGAGTGGTTTTTGCAATTTTCTTTAAAAATTAATTCAATAATGATTAGATATAGGAGAGTAAATTGTGAAAGTACTACTTTTCAACGGTCATATTAAAAGAGAGTTATGTTTGATAACTTAGATTGAATAATTTTTTTCTCTAAAAATACCTGATAGCTGCCGATGACGTGGATGACGACGAACATGTTGGCAGTGGCAATGAGCCAGGCAGGTTTCTCGAGAGAAATTAAGATGTTGTCTTCAACCGAGTTACCAAAGACCCAATAGCCAACCATGGCAACAGGGAAGTAACAAAGAGCAACAACCAAGTAAGCCAAAATGACACCTTTCCACATAGGGCCTTTGGAAGGCTTTTCAGGAGTGGAAGGAATAGTAGCTTGGATCTCCAAAACAACATTATGACCAGCAAAAGCAAACGCCACTTCTCCCAATCCACTCAAGAAGTTGAAAACACCATCTGCTTTGCTATGTGCCTTGGAGCTATAGTCCACATTTGGCTGCACCCCTTTCTGCAAGGAAGCAACCCAAGCAATGGTGGAGTAGCTGAGAGACATGACGGCGGCGGCGAGAGAGACGCCGGAGATGGAGTTGAAGTTGGGGAGGTGAGAGAGGACGAAGTGGATGGAAGCGAAAATGACAATGAAGTAAGAGGTTTTGATTTGTGAGCAGTTGGGGCAAACAGTCTCATGAAATTTCTTTAACGACTTGCCACCAGTGACCATGTACACAATGTTGACACCAACTTCCACGGTTAGTTGTTGAGGAACCACAATCCAAAGGCCAAGTTTCTCGCCAAAGGCGTGCTGTCCTAGCTCGTGGTACCTGTCAAACCTCTTTCCAGGCACCATCTCGTGCATCTCCACCATTTGCCATAGCGTGTACAACGTAATGATCCATGATAGAATCATTATTACCGAACCGGGTCCCCTATACGTTATCGTAAATTTAATTATATTTATATTTGAACACTCAATAAATAAAAATCAATTTAATTTCTTTGATATCAAGAAATCATCACTAAAACTCAAAAAACTTATGATGGATATTAGATTCATCTTTTTGCAGCTCACTCAAACTACATCAAGAAAAGTTTATAATATAGATTACACTAAAAGAAATTATCTTTGAATTTTATCTTTTGTTTAAAAAAGGATAATGTTTATGTTGCACCTAATCTATGCATCCCTCATTTGGCACATAGTATAAAAAAAATTAAACACAATTCATTTCTTTAAAATAAAAAATTATCACATGAGAATTTTTTCTTGGACAACTCTTGCATAGAAACAAAGGCAACATAGACAGCACCCAAGCTTTTTTCTTTAAAAAATACTCTTTATTTCTGCAATATCACCATTCACCTTTCATAGATACTTCAAAACACATCAAATAAGAATTCCATGAGAATTTCAAACATAAATTAGTTGAGACTTGAAACAGTATGGAAAGTTCACCATCACACCCTTTCAAATTTCGACTTCCCATCAAAATTTAAATAGAATCCTATTTTATAAATAATTTTGAAACGTTTGAAACGTTTGTGAATGGTCAAAGGTTAGAGAGATCCAAGAAGAAAAAGTACCATCCAAGCTCGGACATGGCGTAAGGAAGACTGAGAACACCGGCACCGACCATGGCAGTAACATTATGAAAAGCAGCATACCACCATTTAGCATTCCTAGAAGAAGTAATTGGAAGCCAATCATCAATGGCTTTCTGATTCGCAACTGCATCATTCTCTCCCATATCTTCCAAATTTTTCGTGTTTTGCACAGAAACAACAACCTAAGTGAGAAAGAAAAACAATTAGTTAAAGGAAATTTTGTTTTGTTTGATGGGACGACTCTACACACAAATCAATCTAAGCAATGGTCGTGTGGTGAGACAACAAAACGATGAGCTTATTCATCTTCCTTACTTCAAAGTTCCATATTTAAAGGATCTTGACACACAATCTATAATTAGAGAGTTGTTAATTGTATGGTCTACATACCATTTATGGGGTATATGGTCTGTCGTTTTTAATTACTTTGTTACCATGTTTGCTCTGTTCCTTTTTTCTGAATCTAGGAGTATCCGATTTCTGAGGTGGTCTTTGTCAGCATACCCATGTCCCTACCACATTTTTACCTTCTTCTCCCCATTTGCCGCTCAATACTTGGTCTCTATTCAGTCCCCCTTTACTGTCCTTCATGTAAATTTAATTAATTTTCCTTTTGGTTTACCAATCTCCATGGTTGTGGGAGTAAGATTATTTGTTTTATTTACTTTTTTAATATGAAAAATCGAATCTCGGCCTTCGATCAATTGAGTTATACTCATGTTGGTAGGTTATTGTGACTCAATGTTTGAATTTTCCATTATATTAGTTAAAGTTCCTAATTATTATATTACTTAGCAATAGTAAGTACATGTTTGGGAGGATTTCACTTTTGTCATTTTAAAAATCACTCAAAAACACACTTTTAATCACTCAAAATTAATTTAGTTTTCAATTTTCATCAAAATTAGTTTTTAAGGAATGAAAACACATTTCACGGTAATTTTGAAAATGACAAAAGTTATTTTAGTCATTTTAAAATCACTCCCAAACATGACCTAAAACTATTTGAAACCTTGTTTACAATATTTACTATTTTTTTACATCATCACAAACACAAACTATTATAATTCATAGATTATAGTAATCATTGACTATAATAACCAATTTAAAGCTCCAAACACCTCTGAATTACCCCCTCCATGGTAGTGTGAGTATATATATATATATATATTTTGACTTTATGTGAGGTTGCGGAATCAAACCTTAGAACCCGAGGTTGATAGTACAAGTTCATGCCATTTAAGTTATGCTCATATTGGCATGAGAGTAAAAATTTTGTTGTGATCGGTTATTGGATTGAATTATATTTAGATTGTAAATTAGCTTTTCTTTTTAAAGTTATGTTCAATGTCAAGAAGGAAAAAAGAGAGAAAAAAAAAAAAAAAAACATTACACAAACCTTGATTCAAACTAAGGGGAAAACATTACAGACCAAAAAAGCTTTGGCATGGTATGTTTTACAGTTTTAGAATCATAGGTTAGGTTGGAAAAATATTCTAGTCACATGATAGGTTTAGAAGCCTAACTCTTTTATTGATGGAATTGATGGAATGAATCCTCTTTCTATGCCATTTAAACAAGATTAAATATTAATTTACTTTATCTATCGTCTACTAATTAATTCTTGACGTTTTTTGAAGATAAATTAATGCTTGAAGTTGTAACAATCACATTGAAAGGTTTCCTTTGTATTTGATTATAAACAGATAACGGTACAAATTAAAATAAAATAAAATAAAAAAAGATATTTGACCGCGTAAAGATGTTACAAAGATGAAGATTCCCAATAATTATGATGACCGTTATGACCTTAATTGGGAATCATGCTATCTACCTTTGAAATAGAAATAGTGACTTATCCATTGAATTATGTTTGGATGAATTATACTACAAAGGTAGTTTGTGCAATGTGCAAATAAAAATTATTCATAAATTAAAAATATTTGGACAAGTATTAATTTTACCCCTAAACTTTGAAGTTCATATCCAAAACCTTTAACTAATAATTGTATCAATTTAAACAATTAATTTTCGTAAGTGATCAATTTACACAATCCTCCGAATTTAGTTTGACCGATATCATGTAAAACTTGACATTCTTCCCAAAATATTTTTGTAGTTCATTTTTCCATCATATTTTATGTTATGTTTCTATTAAATTATCGTATTCCCAGCATGAATCACAAAAGGCATATGTAATTAAATTTTGATCACCCACCTTAAGGTGTCACATTGCTCACAGTTTGTTCACATAATTATGTTAATTCGCTGTTGTGAGCAATTTGATTGTTGTCAGGTATGAAACATCGAGGACAACTTCAGACAAGTCATTTTAGAGTTATTGGCAATCAATGTCTCTGTTTTCTTTTCCGAATTGTCATCTTATATGAAGGATGGATACAGAAAGCTGATAATTGAATATTTAAACTTCGTAGTCAATAAAGCTTGACAAACCTTCATTTCATTTAAATCTTTAAGAATAGTTATATTTATTTTACTTATTTAACGTACTTTTAGAATATTACATTACAAATATCAGGCCATAGATCCATATGTCTCACCCAACTAGAAATTTATCTTCACTAATAAAAAAAAAATCTCAGGAGGAAGAGACTTCTGAATGGGAATTTCAAATGATATAGCTTTAAAATTCACCTTGTTGCACACTGTTTCTTTGACATCAAAGGTGATGAATTCTACCATTTTTACTCCTGAAAATGTCAGTTACAACAAAGCATAGAGCAGTTCAACTTTACAAGAGTAAAGACCTGAAAACTAAGCAACCCCCTTATCCAACAATTGGTATCCTTATCCATACTTCATTTTGTCAATTATTTTGGTAACCCAGATTCAATCTTCTCAACCCCCATGTGCTTCCAGATTAGAAGAAAGTGAGAAAAATGGAAGCATCTCAAGCAACCAAATTAAAATCTAAAATTAAGACGACACTCAACCACATCAAGTACAATCGACTTCATCTGCTATGCCGATCGTGAACGTACATCCAGAATTGTAGACATGCTTTTTTTCACACCATACAGGTTTGCTACTGGTAAGCTCACAAGTTCTTCATGATATCTTCAATCCTATCAGCAACTTCACCCATATTCTTCTGCTTAACTTCATCCAAAAGCAGTTGACATGTGAGGTATCTCGGCTTTATATCTTGACTAATCATCTTCTCAAATAACTGGTAAGCCCACTCACACTTATTTGCTCTACAAAGACCATGAATTAGAAGGGAATAGGTTGATATATCAAGGCTCAGATGATGTTTATTTATCATCTCATCCAATAACTTGCTCAGAACATAGTCTGTCTTTCCAGTTCTAAAACAGGATTTAAGCAATGGGTAATATGTCTGGACATCAGGTTTACAAAGCCCTGATTTCTCCATCTCCTCAAGTAGTTTCATAGCCTTCTGTTCTTGCGCACGATGACAGTACATGGAAATCATAGAATTGTAGGTTGATGTATTTGGTAAAACACGCTTGCTTGGCATTTCTACTTCGAATACATGAATAGCTTCCCGTACTTTACCCGCTCTTCCTAATGTATGGATCAAACAATTATAAAAAACTGTATCGAGTTCACATCCAGCAGATTTCATTCTCTCAGCAATTTGCAAGGCTTCCTCGAATTCGTCTGACTTTGTTAGTGAGCATATGATGGTGGTGTAAGTGATGACATTTGCTGGGCATCCTTGAGCATCCATTTCATCAAGCAACTCATAAACCTTACTAAAGTTATAATGATGACAATAAAATAGAATAATTGTCGAATAACTAATAACACAAGGACGATAACCATGCCCTTTCATCTCTTGTAACGTCCAATGTGCCTCATCAACCCTATCAACTTTACACCAACCATGAATGAACATGTTAAATGTGTTGGCATTCGGGGGAATATGTGATTTGAGTTCCAAATATATCTGTCGAGCTTGCTCGACCTTCTTCTCTTTGCACAGAGTATCAAGCAACACATTCATAGATTCAGTGTTCTTCTCCAACCCAAAAGTTTCCAAATCATCAAATATCCTAACAGCATCTTTCCATTGTCCAGCACCAGCAAACCTTCGCATAGCCTTAGCTACAGTATCAAGTGTCACAAGGCGAGCTTCCTTCATTTCTTCTAGCATACTTTTCATCTTGGTCATTTGCTTTGTTTTACCTAATGTATCTATTAAAATGTCATATAAATCTGGTGTGTGCTTGAATCCAGAGAGTGACTCTGCCCATCTAAAGACACCCAAAGCAGATTTCCAGTCATCTTTGAATCGTTGGAGCAACTTGTAAACAATTTCATGGGAGAACTGTATTCTGTTACACACTGGATCGTGCAAAAGACACTGAAAAACCTCATCCTCGCTGCTACCCACCTGAATTTTAGCAATGATCAAGTTGATATCAGAAAGTTTTGTCTCACATTCAGATGGAATTCTTTGCTGCAAATCTCTAGCTCCTACAAACATAGTAGGTTCCAGCGGAGACGAAAAATTTGCAGAGGACAGGGCATTGGAATAGCTTTGGGAGGATATATGAAAATAGGCAAATGCTTTACAACGATCAAGAGCACCGCAAATGCTCTTGAGACTCTTCTGAATATGCAAGGACATGAAGCACACTAGCTGAAGAAAAGCGAAAATAGATTTTTTGGGCAGCTAATATAACACAGAAAACTTGACAATGGAAACGTTTATCTTCTTCTTGACTGATTGAATAGAGAAAAGCCCTAGAGTTGAAAAATTATCAAAAGAACAATTGATACAGCAAATTCCGCGCACCTGTGGAAGTCGTAGTGCACTTTCAAGGAATGTAATGCAGGTATCTATCTTCCTTCTTCTTCTTCTGCAACTATTCGTCAAATCGAAACGGTAAAAGAGCGAATTACGAATTCACAGAGAAAGAAAACAAGAGTACCAGTGAGGAGAAGTGCGAGCTTTTCGTCGATCAGTTGGAAAGGAAATGAATATTCTTGAAACAAGAGTTTCAACTCTTTTTACAGAATGAATTTCAAAATACCGAACTCAGAAACTAGGGTTTTTCTAACCGATAGAAACAACTTCGAGTCTTTGATGCGAGTTGTCGGCGACGGCAAGGGAGGAGAGTAGGTTTCAGAGAATTTTGTGCTCCGGTTCGGAGGAGGATGGACCATTGGAATAATAATATGAAGCATCTATCAGTTGTTATCTTTAATCGACATGTCGTTTGACATGCGAAGTACGAATATAGCCAAATTACAAATATCATAGAAAATTACTATTTTGAATCCAAAAGCCTCTTTTTTTTTTTTTTTATGCGACAAAACTAACATTTTTTTTTAACTCTCTTCCTGTAACTTTTTTTTTATTGGAGGACCACACATAGTAAAAGTACCATTTTTTTACTTATTTAAATATTTTCAATTTTTTAAAAAAAATAATAATAAAATATAAATGTGGTGTTTTTGAACAAATATAAAAACTATGTTAATTTTCTTTTAGTTTACCCATTCTTATTTGAAAAAATAAAATTAAACAGAAATCAATTCCCATAAATTTCAAATTTAAGTCATGTAGGCTAAATTATGAATAAATTGGATAGTTATTAATGACATATTTATGGTATAATAACAATGAAAATAAGAATGATGTCTTGCACTCCCTATGCTTACTAGAATATTCATTCTCCCGTATTAAATTAATATAAGTTTTCAAAAGAAAAAAATGTATTTATAAAAAGGAAACATTTATTATTTGGCAAAAGTTAAGCAAAATATATTAAATAGAATTGAACATGATATAATAATTGAATTCACAAAAGTTGTTAGGATGGTAAAAATTTGTAAAGAAAAAAAATGGAATTGGTAAAAAAAACTTACAGAGAGTACAAGAATTTTCCCGTAAATTTTTTTGTAAAACAATTATAATTTTGATTTAAAAAGTCCCTTATGGGAAATCCCGTAAGAATTCCTTACGAGAATTTTTATAAGAATCCTTAAGATGGTGGAGATTTGTATTTTTTAGAAAACTTTTAGACGAATTGCTCCAGGATGGTAAAATTTTTTTTTAAAAAAATAAAAAACCTTATGAGAAATCCCGTGAGAATTCCTAAGATGGTGGAGATTTGTTTTTTTAAAAAAACTCTATAAGATTTCCCTTAAGAATTCTTAGAATGGTAAAAAAAAATTTTTAAAAATAATAAAAGAAACCTTATGGAAAATTCCGTGAGAATCCTTATAGGAACTTACGGGATTTCTCGAAGATCCTTAAAATGATAGAGAGCTTAAAAAAAAACTTTATGATCCCTAAAGTTTTTTTTTTTTACTATCCTAACAATTTTTGTGGATCATATTCTTATATATTTCAATAAGTTTAAGATAGTTTATTTTTTTTACCCAATTTCATTTTTTAAAAAATTTACCCAATTCTAATTCTTTTAACTTAAATTTAAGTTAATTTGTTTAAGTTAACCAATTCTAGTTTCAGTATGCAAGTTTAGTTTTTTTTTTTTAAACTAAACTTACATAAATTTTCCTATTTTCCAATTCTTACAAAAATTTTCAAGTAAGAATACAATAAACTTTTTAATTAAGGAAATGAAACTTTCTTCCCAATTTTTTTCCTTTAAAAATATGTCATTTGAAACTTTGCAAGAGACAAACAAATTAAAATATTGAAGTTTAAATTTTAAAACTAAAGTTGAGTATGAAAAGTTGTATTGGGTAAGGGTGAAATAGGAGGCATTTGATTGAGAGACAAAATAATATTTTCATTATGTGGGCCCCTCCACTTAAGTAAGAAATAGGTTAGAAAAAGAAGTTCTTGAAAAAAATGTTAATTTTGTCCCCTCAAAACATTTGTAGGTTAGAAATAGTAATTTTCCTATTATTATCATTACATTTTTTATTTTCTTATTTTACTTAAATATTTTTTAAAAGTCCAATAGAAATAAACTTAGAAAAATGTAAGGAAAATAAGTCAAAACAATGGCAGAATCCATCAAGAAGGATGATTTCAAGCCGAATCACTGAATATTTAAATCTTCAAGTATGGGAAGTTAAGTCATGACTTATGAACGACATAGTTATTCTTGAAGTCTGTCAAAAGAAAACTTTGGATTGAACTGTAGTGATGTAGATCTCAAATGGAATCAACAAGAACTTGAACTTTATTCTCGTCTCTAGGTTTTCGAATCAAGAGGTTCCAAATGATTAGAAAATCACTTTCTACCCGAAGTCGAGTTCTAAACATTCCTTTAAACATGACAATGCCCTTAGTGAACTCAACAAATCTTGTATGAAAATGACTTCCATACCAAACACAATATTACCATTACCACTAAAACATTTATGACCATAGCTAAATGATTGATATTATTATATCTTTGACTGAAAAAAAATAACATTCAATAAATATCAAAGCTTGACACTTCACCCACTTCGAACTAAGATTGAGCTCAACTTTCTCTTTCTTGAACTCAGCATGCAACTAACCTTTTTTTATATTTATTAGATAAATGGGAAAATATATATTCTAAATACTATATTTTAATTTTTAACATTTTATTTACTACTTTTTTTCTTTGCGAAAGTTACTTCAATTTCCTTTGAAAAAAAAAAAAAACAAACAAACAGTAGTACATACTCTTATTAAGCATTTGAGTCCTCATAGATATTATTTTATCTCATAGTTTTAGGAGTTATAAAATGTACATATTCATGATTCTGTGAAGAAAGTGCCGTCTAGCAAAGACCGACCTCCCCTTCCCACCAACCATCTCTTGGAATCACAATTCAAATATTAAATGGAGATATATTTGATCAACGTAGGCAGTAAATCAAATTTATGGCCAACCGCCTATTTTCAAATATGAATATTTTAAATTGTCGATTGATTCAAAAACTTAAGTTGATGGGTGAAGGAAATTTAATATCATATCATCTAACATGTCCTTTCAAATAAAGCATTTTCAACTAGTAATTTATAAAGATCTAGTAATATCATTCTGTGACATAAAACAACTCTTATTATGCAGGCAGGAGTTCACTAATACATTAATGGTCAAATGAAACACACTTTCAATTACATTAAGAAAAAATAATAATAACAGGACTATGGTTAACACCTAAACAACTAGTAATGCTATGTATCTATCTCATCAGCTATTGTTAGAAAGCTTGTCAATGGTATTTGCTTGGATCTGCTATTGCTTCATAGGATGATTATCGAGTTTCTTACTTTACAGGATCTTCAGCCTATGCAGTTAGTTTGCAAGCCAATCAACAGTTTATATCTTGTTACCTCATAGTATTAGCAAACAAATGTTTCCCTCCAATCTACATTGATCAAAGTCATGAAGTTCATAGTCAGTTTGGGTCGGTATTGACAAAAGTCCCCATAGATTGTGAGTGACTATTGGATGATCTACTCAAGAATTCCGTCACCAACTTTGAAAACATAGAAGAACTGTTCTCGAGTAATCGAGATGGTGAATCGTACTCGATTACCTTGCCTATAAAAGTGAAAACGATGCATTAGAACGATACTGTTACCACTTAAGTTAGCCAACTCTATGCAGAGGGTTAACAAAAATCATTTTTCAGAAGAATTTTTTCAAAAGCTAAATAAGAAGTTGGCTTGCCTTCATCAAGAACCAAAACCAAATCGTTATCGATAATTGTTGGTATTCGATGAGCCACAGTAATGACGGTACAACCATTAGTCTCCTCTCTTATTGTTTCCTGAATTATATTTTCTGTTGCAGTATCAATGGAAGCTGTTGCCTCATCCAACACAAGAATCCTACGTTTTTTGAGGAGCACTCTGGCCAGACAAACAAGTTGCCGCTGTCCCACACTCCAATTCTCTCCATCTTCAGCCACTGCAGCATTTATAGGCCACGTACAAAACAATACTTTTTGAGTATAAAATAAACTAAACTGGAAAAGAACACTTCAGAAACAATAGGAGATCCCATCTTACCTGGTGCTTCAAGAACCGCGTGGTCCGTTCGGATGATCTCGGCAAAACGACACTTGTGAAGGACCTGAAATATCAAGTTAGTTTCGAGATCGTGTTAACTTTTCATTCCCCACGAAGAAAAAAAAGCACCTGAAATCTCACCTCCCATATTTCTGGATCAGTATGTTGCTGCAAAGGGTCTAGGTTAGTTCTCATGGTTCCTTGGAACAATGTTGGGTCTTGTGGAATAATACCCAACTTGGACCTCAGATCATGTAGACCAATTTTGCAAATGTCAACTCCATCAATGAGAATCCTTCCTGCAGAAGGCTCTACCACTCTAAAAAGTGCTTGGATTAAGGTGGATTTTCCACTTCCTGTCCTGCCAACAACTCCAATTTTCTTCTTTTTTGGGAAGGTACAAGTGATCCCTTTGAGAACCACTGGAAGATTAGGACGGTATTGGACATGAAGGTTCTCAAGTTCTATCTTTCCCTCCTTTGGCCATTCTGGCATTGGCCTACAATCTTCGATAACCGGTGGCGCCTCAGAAGCAATGTTAGTAAACTGAAGAATCCTCTCAACAGATATCATTTTGTTCTCCACATTACATAAATTCCATATTACCCAAGCCTGAAGCACATTCATGTTCAAACCATATGTAGCTGCTAATCCTGCTAAGCCTATAGTAAAATAAACCAGTTGCTTAGGTAATATGTGGATGGAATTATTAGAATGTTATGATGAAATAATGGATCAAATGAAAGTTTTGGATGACAGTGGCATTGATAGTTTGGAAAAGCTTACTTGGATCAATTGCCGTTCTAGGAAGGGTCACTAAGATGGTAAGGGCGAGAAAGAAGACAACATCGAAAAGAAAATTGATCCTCAGGCACAACCATTCCATTGAAGTTGAGTTATGAAAAACCACACGAGAATAATCATCAACCAGCTTCAGTATTTTTGTCAAGAAACGGTCCTCTTGATTGAAACAACGGATAATTGTTGCACCTACGACTGTTTCAGAAAAGTGATGAAGAATTGGAGCCTTCCGAATCCCGACCATTCTAGCTAGTTCTCTGGCAGTACTGATGTAATATCCCTGTAAAAGGAATTGAGACTGTTAAATCACCAATTGACCCAAAAGTGTAAGCAAGTTTAATGTTATATCATCTAACACTCTTCCTCGCTTGTGGACTTGAAATATGTAGAAAACTCAACAAGTGAAAATCAGTACTAATTGGAGAGAAAATAACATTACTGAGGTTTTAACACAAGTTCTCCTGGACCTCTTACTCTAATACCATGTTAAATCATAGGTGTAGGTAAATTTAATATTATATCTGTTAACAAATACATTTTAAGACACTAAACCTAATGATTTAAGGAATAAAATCCTAGAACCACTTGCTGTTGGTAATCATAATTGAGAAACAGGCAGTATATGATAATGTTTACCGGACCTGATCAAAGCACGTCACATTGATGTGATGCCGCTGAATAATCAAATTCAAGGAATGGTAACTTCATACTTTTAGTGCGGTAATAAAAGAGATATTACAAAAAAAGAGCGGGATGTATGTTCTTGCCTGATACCATATAGAGATAGCAAGGACGACAAGGAAGAGGGGGAAAACTTGCCATGCAACCTTGGACATCAGGATGATGATACTCAACAGCTGAATGAGTGCAAAAGCCAATCCTCCTAATCTATAAGGGATATCTGTATCCAAGGTGCCTTGATCAGTAGAAGACTGCATCATAGAGAAGATGAAAAATGGGTTTAAATTATTGATACGATGCAAAAATTTAATAGAGGAGAAAATAACAGACACAATGAAAAGGTAGTAACCCTGTTAAGGATTTGGCTTGAAGGTTTGGCATCAAAAAATGAAATAGGTGCTGCAAATATTGATGTCACCATTCCAAGAAACATTCTTTGTGCAGTCTCAATAGCAATGGTTGCCATCAAAACGGCCCGGCCTAATATAAAGATGGAGCTCCCACCGGACATCAAAACGAAGATCCCTAACAACTGCTCTCTGCTGACCTTGCCTTCTACTTCTGTTGCCCAAGAAATCCAGTAATTACTGCCCATCTGAAGGATTTGAAACAATACTTGACATAAAAGGATTACAGGAACAAGAGCTCCTTTATAAGCAGATGTGATGAAGGTTGAGTAGACACTCCACTTTACACGACCGGTTTGAGTTTCCTCTTCTTGAGTTCTTACAGAGTGGCCAACATTCCCAAGGGATAGTGAAAAATTTTCATCTAGAGCTTCTATCTGATGTGTCTTACATGGTCTTTTATGATGGGGTTTATCTTCTTTGAATGGCTTAACTCCATTCAATGATCTTCTATGAGCTGCAATGTGCCTAGAAAGTTCACCGTTTGAGTCTGACATTAATTCTGCATACTTTCCTGATTGAACAATATGACCATTTTTCATCACCTGGAAGCAAAAGCATTCGAATGTAATTTGTTAGGATATTTCCTAACAAGAACACTCAAGAACAACAAAGAACAACAAAAACACTCAAAGATAGATTTATATTGCAATATCAATGAAGAAACTACATTATACCCTAGCCTTTCGAGAGGGCTACTCTCTCCCAAATTCCTAAAATCCCACAAAATTCCTTGCTCCCAACCCACTCCCTCTATCTATGACTAAAAACTCTAACAAATTTACTATCTATTTACTAATATGCCCCTTCTAATAACCATACTAATATTCTACTAATAATGCCAGTATTTCCATAACTAGGGGTTTTACACAATACAGGGCAGTGGAGTCAATGATTTGTGATACTTCATGTTAAAAACGAAAAATTCAGGTACTTGCCAGAACAAGATCTGCAGCTTCGATGAATTCCAAGTGATGAGTAGCATATACCACAGTTTTACTAGACAGAAGTTGCAAAAGACATCTCTGCATTGTCATTAAAGGTCAGTATAAATAGTAAAAGAACATAAAAAAGAAAGAGGCAACAAGAATAACAAAAAGATGATGCTTACCTTGAACAAATGTGTTCCGGTACATGCGTCCACAGCACTAAAAGGATCGTCCAGGAAATAAACATCTGCATCACTATAGACTGCCCTTGCCAATTGAATCCTCTGCTTTTGCCCTCCACTTAAGTTCAACCCCCTCTCTCCCAACAAAGTACAATCTCCATCCAGCCACAACTTGATATCCTGATTCAAAGCACAGGCTTCTAACACATCCTCATAAAAATGTTTGTCAATCTCTTTCCCAAACAGCACATTCTCTCTTACAGTGCCTGATTGGATCCAAGCACTTTGGGGAACATAAGCTTTAGTTCCATGTACTTTCATTTGTGTTCCTGAGACCTGTGGGATCTCACCCAGTATACTACAAAGTAGGCTTGATTTTCCTGAACCAACTGATCCACAGACTGCAACCTTGTAACCCTTTGGTATTTGCATCTTCTCTGCAACTTTTATAGTTGGTTTCTTAAAATTTAGATCACTAGCTTCCCACGAATACTCCCCGACCTCGATTTCAATCGCGACGTCTGATGCATTCGAAGGAGGATAATAAATCTGCTTCCTTTGGTCTTCTTCTCGAATGAACTCTTGTATACGGTCAAGGGAAACTTTTGTTTGAGCGATCATGGAAATTAGCTCTGGTAGGTTATAAATTGGCTCTTGTAGGATACGAAAAGTAGCAATGGCTGATAGAACTGTGCCTGCTGTTAGAGGGATTTTCATCATAACACAGGCGCCAAAAGTAACGACTGAAACTAAAGTTGGTGAAACCCAAAAGAGAAATGCTATAACGGAGCACGTATAGAGGTATCTCTTCAACCAGCTTCTTTCAACTTCTCGAAGTTTCAAGACCTTCTTCAAAAATGTCTGTTCCCAAGAATGCAGTTTCAAGACTCTCACGTTCTTTAGAGTCTCTGATGTCAATTTGATTCTAGAGTCCTTTGCATCCATTATCTTTGAGTGTAGACTTTCTTGAACATTGGCCAAAGGTGTGTTGCTCACCATTATAAATATTGTGGCTAAAAGAGCAGTAATGGAAGGAGCAGCTCCAAGATTCCTGTAAAGGATGATAAGGGCTAGAGCTATTTGAACAGGAAGCAACCAAATCTTGTGAATATACCACGAGAAGTCTCCAATTCTTTCAACATCCACATTTATTAGATTTATGATTTTACCATTACCTGGACCAGCAGCATTAATAGATATAGATTTCTTGTAGATCATCACTGTAAGAGCTGCCCTTACCTGTATACCGACACGGTGAGTGCCAAAATACCATTGTCTTTGAGTAAGAGACTCCAATGTCTTAGCAAAGAAGAAGAAGAATGCAAGAATCAACCCATCACGGTTGCTTGAGTCATCACTTTTTCCCAACAGATAATTCACAAAGTTGGTGATTAGGAAAGGCCCCATAAAGGATGCGAATGTGTTGAATCCTAATAAAAGTTATGAACAAAGAAATTAGAAAAGACAAAGATTTACAGTTCATAGAGAAGAATTCAAGTAGCGTAAAGAAGAAAAGTTACCTGCAAAAATTGCAGTTAAGACCAGAAATTTCCACGTCGCTAGAACTATAGCTTTGGGCAAGGAAGAAGATTCAACTTTCTTTCTCTGAAGTGATTCTTCTAGCAATGAAGAAGCATATTCAGCTGTTTCAGGTTGAGGTACACAAGGAACATGAGCTAATTCAAGTTTCTGATTCCTCCCCCTTTTGAAGAGAGGATTCAGCCATTGGAATGTAATTCGACTCCATAATCCAGGACTGATGAAACCACCATCATTTTCGGAAGAACAATCATTGTCTTTTTGGAGCAATGACTTCTCAAGATCATTATGTTTCTTGGAATAGTTAACAGTCAGTGCCGTACAACAGATAATCAAAGACAAAGTGAATGAAGCAAAATCTACAATAGTAGCTTTTGGAAGAAAATGAGGAAACTCCATAGATTTCAAGTGGGTCAGCAGGTAAATAATCGAAGAACATAACCCATAAACACACGAGAAAACCCACCAAACAATTAGAATCAACGGCCATTTTTTGCCTTGATAATACATTCCGTTTCTCCAGTAAAAAGCAATCGCAGCAGCCAAAATCCACGTTAAAGCAGAAATTGCTGATTCCCCACAAACGATTCCATGATTCCAGTACTGATACGCAACAAACCCGGAATTCCAAAATGGAATAACAGCATTACAAAATATAGTAATGCTGATTACCGATTTAAACTCTCGAAATGCTCTGTCTCTCGACTGAAGGGAATCACTCTCTACCTCTCGTTTACACGAGTTAAGCAAAACCCACATCAAGAATGCAAAAATAAACAAAGCATTTACGATTATAGAAGGAATGTCCATGAAAAGTTGCGCTTAAAGCTGGAAATTAACACGCATTGAGAAGAAGACGAATGAGAATGGATATGGGAATCTGAGTAAGAAGCAGTAGACAGAGTAATTTGAGAAAGTGAAATGTGGGTTCAAAAGAAACAGGGGAGGAAGAGAAATCCAAATCCTTGGAGAAGAAGAAGAAGAAGAAGAAGAAGAAGAAGAAGAAGAAGAAGAAGAAGAAAAGAAGCCTGTGAAAATGAAAAAATGGCGAAAACTGAAATAAAATTGGATGAAAACCAAAACCTGGTGGATTTATCGCAGTGGCCAATGAGCATGTTCTTTAAACTTGGAATCGCATTTCAAAATGGCGAATTCTGCCACTTTTCAGACTAATCTTTGTCGTCCCCAACTCTTTCCTTTTCAGTCTAATAAAATCACTAAAATAATAATATCCCTTTCCCATCCCAACAGTTCTTCTCGTTCTCCATTGCACGAACATTTAACATGAACTTGTAATTCCAATGATGTCCTCATCATGACTCCATTTTATACTCATTATTATTTTCTTGTTTTTGTCGGATTAATTAGTCTAGATTTTACCATTGAATAATATTACTTATTTAAAAAGAATACAATAATTACGAGGATAACATATCAAACATCTGTTCTAAAAAAGAAGGTGTGTCAATTCATACTTCAACCAAATAATTATTATCATTCGAGAATGTGAAAATCACGGTAGGATGATCAGAATAAAGTTTCAATATTCCTATTTTTTAAAAAGTGACAATATTCTTATATAATGTTTGTACTATATGTGGTCTTCCTTTTTGGTACAATATTAATGGTTGAATCGCTATTACATTTAAAAATTTAAGGAATTTAAGCTGATTATGATATAACTAATTTAATTATATAAATATACTTTAAACTCAGTGCTAAAAACATCAATATTTAATTGTATGATTATGTATTCGTGCATATAAAGTTTATACTAAATGCGACTGCGGGACAATAATGATTAGGAAAATTTCAAATATTTTTAAGTGCCAAAATTTTATATATTATTGTACTATCTTTATCAATGTCACCTAACTTATAATAAGAAATCTTAGAATCTATGTTAAGGTGATTTTAATTCTAAGATTCTAAAATTTGATTTAATTAGTTTTAGGGATGTTTTCGAAAATAGAAAAAAAGATTGAAAGTAATTACAACTTTTTATGTAAAATAGACCGTGAAAGACATCTATCAGTTTACCATATAGACATGGATAGATGTCTATCTAAATTTATCGCGATCTATCATAAATAAAAAGTAAAATTTTACCATATTTGTAAATAGTTTGATATTTTTTCTATTTATAATAATTTTTCTTAATCTTAAACATTAAAATAAAAAAAATAAAAAAAAGAAAAGTAAAGCATTTAGAAATCATATATAATGGTTCCAAAAAAGTTTAAACTAGAAAGCTAGTCAAGATAAAACAAAAGGCAAAACTAACCAAATAAATTGTGAGTGAATCAATATTGGACCACACAAAAGTAAACCATGAAAATACTCGTGTTACAAAAAAGGAAAAGGGTTCAGAAAAATACACTTAGAAAAGGGTTCAAAATTAATTGCAAAACTAAACATGTACACCAAATTTGATGATTCCAACTAAGACATAGGCAATACCCCCTCTCCCCCCCCCTCCCAAAAAAAAAAAGATCAAGAAAAACTTTGTATTTGTTTTCTAATTATTTTGTTTTTTTTTATTGAAATTAAATATGTAAACACTCCTTCTATAGGTTTATTTGCTTTGTTATCTACTTTCTACCTATGCTTTTAAAAATTAAACTAAATTTTGGAATCTAAAAAAAAAAGTAGATTCAATTTGATTCTTAGTTTTTGGTTTTTGGTTTATAGTTTTTATAATTAAGCATATAAATACCTCTTCTAATTCTAAATTTCTTGATTTGTTAACTATTGTTTACTAATGTTTTAAAAGATTGAGCCAAATTTTAAAAACTATTTTTTTAAAAAAAAATTTTTATTTAATTTAGAATTCAACTCCTTTACTTAAAAAAGATGGAAACTATTGTAAGAAATTAAGAAGAAATAAACTTAATTTTCAAAAATCAATCGTAACTTTTAAAAATTTGTTTTTAAAAAAAAAATTGACTAAAAACTAAACCCTTTTACTTAAAAAAGATGAAAACTACACTAAAAATTTGAGAGAAAACAAACTTAGTTTTTAAAACTAAAATTCAAAAATCACATTTTGGACTACCAAATTAAACTTCACAAGAATATTATGAGCTAACCACTACTATTAATATGAAAAAACGACGGAAAATTATCTTAAATGACAAATCTGTTGAAAGTATTTATAATTAATAGCAAAATACACGGACTGTGATAGACTACTATTTGTGTCTATCATGGCACAGATAGTAATCTACCGCAGCCTATCTCGAATAAATAATAAAATTTTGTTATATTTATAAATATTTTAATTTTTTTTACTATATTTAAAAATAGCACAGACTATAACTTAATAAATAGAAGGGCTATGATTCATAATTTACTCAAATGTGTCAAACTCATAAGATTCGAATTTCAAAATTAAAGTTAATTTATCCAACTAAACACAAAAGTAAAAAAATAAAAATAAATAAATAAAGATTTTTATTTTTATTATTATCTTTTTTTTTTTTATTTTCCCTTTTTTGGAGTTCAGAATAGGAGCTTTATTCGTAAAAGGAGTAATTTGGTCCCGGTCACGTTAATGTTATTGAGTCCCGTGCTCCAATGAGGTGGTGACACGTGGACTATATGGCTTAATTAATGACGTAACGCCGAGTCGTGTGGCTGACGAGTGGCTCCAAAACGCCAACCCGGCCCCGGTGTGTGCCCCAGGACCTGCTGGCGTGTGCTATAAGCGTGAGCCTCACGTGTCCTTACCATCATATAAAAATATTTTATTTTTGAAAAAAAAATCCATTTTCATTAAAAATTGTAAAATGAGATATTTTTAAATATGCCAAAACGGTTGAAGCTAATTACAAATATAACAAAATTTTACTTTTTTTTTTATTTATGATAAACTACGATAAATCTAGATAAATATCTATCTAACAATAGATATTGATAGATGTCTATCTAATCTATTATAGATAAAATGTAAAATTTTTTATATTTATAAATATTTCAACAACTTTCCCTATAAAAGTATGAATCCTAAGTGCCCCAATTTAATTTTAAACTTACAATAGTTTTAAGTCTCACAATTTTAACTTTAAATTTATTTTCGATTGATTTATAAATTAATTTGAATAGAAAATAGTATAAAAATGGTTATAAACTCTTTTATCTTCCATAAAATAAAGTTTGGCACAAAAATCAGTTATCTCCCGTGAATTAACCGTGGAATAATCTTTTCAAAACTCATAAATTTCAACTGAGATTTAAGTTAATGTGGTTTTTTTTCCCTAAAATTTTATTAATTTCATATTGTTCATACGTTTTATAATCTATTGAGTGCAATAACAAAAAAAAAAAAATTATGTAATATTTGGACTAGGAGCTAATTAGAGGTTAAATTTAAAATGTTAAAAAATATTTTTGGTCCTTAAACTTTTATGAAAATAACAATTTAGTTTATGAACTTTGGTTTGTAATGATTTAATCTTTGTATTTTAAATTTTGTAACAATTTAGTCCCTGAACTTTAATGTATAATAATTTAGTATCTATACTTGCAAATTTGTAATAATTTAGTTCCTAACATAAAAAATTAATTATCAAAATTAGATTCGATTTTTATTATTTTATGATGTAAACTTTGTATTTTATAAAAATATCGAGTTTCTAATTAGTTTATTCGTTTACTTATACTAGAAATCTCATTAAATCTTTACGCTAATGTCTACAATAAGGATTAAATTTTACAAATTTTGAAATATAAAAACTAAATTGTTACAAAATTAAAAGTACAAGGATTAAATCGTTACAAACTAAAATATATGGACTAAATTGTTACTTTCATGGAAGTTTAGAGACAAAAATGATTTTTAACCAATTTAAAATACTTTTTAAAAATTAAGGTTTAAATTGCAACATTTATCTAAATCTTAGTATACTTTGATAAAAATTGGAAGTTTAGAATTAAAATTTGACACCACTTGATAATTTTAAGAGTCAACATTGATTATTTTTTTTTTTTTTCCTTTTAAGTTAAAAGAGGAATGAACCATAAAAAGTACTCAATCAAAAAGATGAAATATGCACTTATCCATTTAAACAATTGATTTTTGTGGCTAATTTATAATTAAAGAAAATTACATTTTGCTACCTATGAAATAATTACCCTAAAGAAAATGTAAGTTGAAATAATATTATTCTATTTTTATTAAAAAAATGTTTAAATTAGAAAGTGTTGCAATGGATAATAAGTATAATCCATAATAGGTAGGTGGGTTGTTTGTTGTTAGATGTAATTTGAAATACATTGCATAAACATAAAGCATAATTTAAAGGGAGAAAAAGTGGGTTGCTGGATAATTGAAAAACAGGCTGTCAAATGGAAGTACATAATGGCTGCTATTTTTTTTTTTTTTCTTTTTTGTTTATATAATTGCGGAGATACCTTTAATTTCATAATAAAGAGTGCAAATTGTGATGGAACTTGGAATTTAAAAATACAATTTTCAGTAGAACTAGAGTTGTATTTTTAACGTTTTTAATGTTTTATAATATATATGTTTTGAGGCATAATTAAAAACTAGATCTCAATTGATCGCATTGTTATAAATGAGTTCGGTAATATATATTAAAAAACAAGAAAATTAGTTATAGCCAAAATTTCAAATTTTAAATCGAAATTAATTGAAAACATAAAAACGATTTTTTAAAAATAAATTTATTAAGCGATTATTTGTAGAATCAATGAATTTGCAAATAATATATATATACACTAAAAAGGTAATTCTTTTGTAATTTTAACCTTTCTTAAATGAATTAGAGCCAAATGCACACTAACCTAAACGTGATTTAACTAATTAATTGTATATTAGATTAAAAAATTAAAGTTTGAATCTTAACTTTTTCACAGGTAGTTGGAGCTAAAAAGAAAACAAACAAAATAAAGAATTCAAACACACAATGACAACCTTTCTCTTTTATTTTAATTTTTAAGACTAAAAACTTATCCTTTCCACTTCTACTACATTATCTTTTACTTACCAACAACTTGTATTATTTATTTATTTATTATATATATATATTTTTGTTCATTTAAGAATTAAACATATCGTTTAGTTCTAAACTTGTATACTGTTTAAGCTTTATATTTATTTAAAGAGTAAAATATTTTTTTTTTCTTTTAAATTTTTAGGCTAAATCACAAAATATCCTTTAAGATTTCAATAACATTGCTTTAATCTTTTTGTTTACTTTTCAGATTTCTCTGTTAAAATAAAGATTAAAAAATAATGATACAAATAACTTAAATAGTAAGTTTCAATTATGCTCATAAACTTTAATTAAGTTACATTTTAATTATGTCATTATTGTTAAAAAAAAGTTTTGTTTGAAAAAATATAAGATCTTGAAAGATAGATATAATTTGTTGTACACAAATTATGAAAGTAAAATTTGAATTAAAGATAAAAGTTCATATCAAATGAAGCATTAAAATATATTGTACATCAAAGTCATTTAGTTTATTAGATATAGAGAGTGTATATATTGTATAAACATAAAGTCTCCCTCTATATCGAGGAGGCAAGTTTTGTTTTTGTTTGTTTTTTTTCGAAAAAAAAAAAAAAAAAAAACTATTCTAACTTAATTTTCACATCTCTCTTCTCTTTAATTTTATTCATCTGAGACAACTTTTGAAAAAGCATTACTTTACTTTTAACACATGGAACAATTCTAATAATCGTGGACCAATTCTAATAAATCCAAAATCCTTCCTCGATGATTTTTTTCCCCTATTTCTTTCTAATTATATAAAGCAAATAAAGTAACCCAAAATCATATGCATTGTAAAATTAATTTATATATAAAATAGGATATATTTTGATTTGATTGATTTGGATCAACACTTAATGAAAAGAGTAACTTTTATCCTTTCTTTTACATGTCATAGTTTTTTAAATAATCAAATACCTTCAGAATTTCTTAAATAATTATTATAGTTTCTATTTATGAAGCACAGCAATTTTTAACATACCTTATAAAAAGTATGAATAAAATCTTAAAGTTGTGATATATTTTTATTTAAAATATTTATTTATAAAAAAAAATCATGTATATAGACCTACAATTTAACAAATAATGATTATATATGTATGCATGATAAATGATTTAAAATTTGAAAATTCTAATAAAAAAATGATGTGTTTATATATATTTTTTGAATAGTCTATAAAAATAAACGAATCCTTCATTTAGATATCACGTTGAGTAATTGACTTGAGTCAAATTCATTTATGAATTATTTTGGTTATTTAACTACCTAACAAGTCACATCAATTTTGGAAAATAATTGTGTAAATGTCCTTATGTGGGTTAATACTGAGTAAAGACAGATGTTGAAATATTAAATAATATTTTAAGGGGTATTTGGCTTAAAGATTTGACATATTAGAGTTGTTAACTTGAGTTTTTTGTTTGTCCCAAATTCTTCGCAACTAAGAAAATATCAATTTTATATTTTATTAAATTTTTACCTACCATGAAGTCTACGAGTTCATAATTTCTTAGAATTTATAACTTTTGGAATTCATACTTTCATTTATTTTCCTAAATGCCCTCTTAAATTTTATACCCGATTTGATTTTACTAACTTTTCAAATGTTAGAAAAAATCTAAAATTGAAATCTAGTTTAGTTAATGAATTTGTTAATTGAAATTGACGGACACGATAAGTCAACCTTCAGATTTTCTAAGCAATTCAATAATTTGAATTACAATTTTCAAAGTTTAATTATATTTAAATATTAAAAGAAATATTACTAAAATACACACACAAACAAACAATTTTGGAAATGAGAGTATGATGAATAAATTTCCCACCCCACACATTGACTAAATTTAAGTTTGATAAAATTATTATTAGAATAAAGGTTGGAACTCCTCCAAATTTCCTGGTTTGGACATTGCTAAAGAATAAAAAAATTAGTTTAAGAATAAACATCGTGAATTGTCCCTATATCAAATAAGTTGAATAATTTAAATAAATCTAAGAGAAAAGTCCGACAAGTCGCGATTTTACCAATCATTCGATAAACTTGGCACAATCTTAATATCATCGCATCTCAAAAGGGATACATATATAGGATAAAACTATGAAAAACTTATTGTAAAAAAATTAAAAACAATTGCATGTAATAAATGAGTATTAAAAGTTGAAACGTAACATATAGAAAATGAGGGGTGGAATTCAACCTACTCTGACGTAATTGATATAACGTTCTTCCTTTAAAGTTGAAGGTTCAATTCTCATTGTCATAGTTGTTATATTAAAAAAAATGAAAGCAATAATAAGAGGTCATAACTAAACATGCTACATAAGTTAATTATGATTGTTGGTGATAACCAATATATGTATTAGTGTACGTATGATTTTTATTGATTAGGTCACCAATAATATACAATTTAACTAATGATTCTTGTGATTACAATCAATCAATACTTAAATATATTTTTTAAAAAAAAAAAACAAAAAAAAGCTATCAATACTTAAATACTTGAATGAATTATTAGACCTAAAATTTAAAGTTTAGGGACCCAATAGACATTGATTTGAAAATAGAGATAGTAAATTTGTAATATAAAATTTATATAAATATAATTTAAATGCATTCATAAATAGTATCTATATTTTTTTTTTAGAAGAAATAATGTTTAGATAAAGTAATATATGTTACAAACTAATTAATAAATCATGGTAAAATTTAAAAAAAAAAAGCAGCAAATAATGAAACATGAAAAATGTATGAAATACTTTTTAAAAATAGAATAAAATTTTTATGTTACTAGTTTTTCTAAAATCTAAAATAAATTACTGAAATATATATAACAATATTTAAACCTTTGATCTTACCCCATTGTTTACAATAGAAAAAAAAACAATAAAAGAATGGTAATCTAAAATGCGAGTTGATTGAATTACGTTTGTTGTTGTTTATCTTGTGTTTTGTACTTGTATTGACACGTGGTGCACACTGCCCAATTTGTAATAGAAAAAATGCAAACTAATTGATGAACCGAGAGTGATCAATCCGTTTGCGTTTCAAAATTTCATTAACGTTATACCGTGTGATCCTTAGTATACTGCTACAGTATGAGAAGTATGAATCTATCACATCTATTGTTATTGTTTAGGGTCAAATAGTAACTATAACAGTAAATGTGGTAGATTCATAATTCTAAGTAAATATTATCAAAAGTAATCTAATTACATTTGCGATTCTAATCCATTATGATTAATCTATCAATGGAATCTTATTACAACTACTCCAATTTTCATTACGAATGGATAAATATAGCCTTGATCAAAATAAGCAATCTACCGTTATAAGCAACTATCTATTTCGACATTTGATATTTAAGTCATCATATATAGTAAACGTATTTATAAAATGACTAAACATCCACACTATATTTTTCAAAGATAACCTCAACTCCGTCCTTGGTAATAATGTCGACATTTTGCAAACGTTATATCAAATGACGAAAAGGGTTTAATTTAAGAGAACGAATGAAAATGAAAGGAGCTGAAACGTGAGGCAGCAGCAGCCCCACCATAGGGGCAGCCACCACAAAGTCACAAGGCAAGGCTGGGCTGGGCATGGGCTACCAATTTTACTTTGGAAAAGTCTCACTCTCTCAGATTTTTGTTTGAATTGCTTAACAATATTCTTTTGTTTGGTTTTGGTATTGAAAATGACAGTGACAATGTATAATGCCATTCTCCCACAATCTTCATTCCCCATTATCCTTGAAAAGCCATAAGGAATCTTTTCCACTTTTGTTTCTTTCTCTTTTGATTTTATTTTCTTTTTCTTAAGGAAAAAAAGAAAAAGAAAAATCAAAGTCCACCTTTGACGACGTGGCCAACCTATCTCAAGAATTTATAGGCAACTTCTAAGAAAATTTCTAGTAGTTAGATAATATAGAAAGTTTTTCATACTAAACTCTATTCATTGCTAGCCACAAAAATAATATTTAAGAATTATGTAATACAAAATAAATTAATAATATATGAATAAAATAACGTGTGAAATAACGAATAAAATAGTATATACTATATTAGCTTTTTCACTGTGACAATATAGCCATGTCATCCAGCTGTTTCACACTCACATCACCCCTCTTATTCCACGTGTCGTACTGTTCCATAATGCACTGGGGGTTTCTAGTGCTTTAGTTTTAAAAGTTATTTTTACAAACCTTTATTGTTAACTTAAATTTTATCCCTCACACCTAAATGAGATGTGGCTTTCACTTGTCACATTTTCAAACTTTCCATTTAATCAACCCTTTTGAATTTATGAAATTCTACAATTGAGTAATTAAATATTGGAAAATAATAAATTCTCCATGAATTGTAATGCGTATGGCTATATATTATATATATTAAATTTACTTTCTTCATAAACTTAAATTTTTAGGTTAATAGGTGATTTCAATTAAATTTTTGAGTTCATACAAAATTTAAAAATTATTATAATCTACAACTCTTCAATTATCCAATTATAAAGTTGTTATAATTGCTAAGTTAGTCCTCTTTTTTAACTTAAAATTGGAAAATTATAATACTAAGCATTAAAGATTGTGGTTCCCATACTGCCATCTTTATAAAAATTGATGTAAAGAGTTAAATGTAATATCAATAATTTCATACATCTAGGAAAATGAGAATTCGAAAATGTGTTTGTAATTATAACCTCATCCTCTATAATAGTGGTATGTTTTCAGTCAATCATTTTACTATATATATGAAAATAGGTCATTTAAAAATTGAAAAGATATTAAAAACTCGAGATTAATTACACAGCTCTCAAATTTTAATCTATATTTAGAAGTATATAGGAGGAATGTACATATGTTATAGCGAAATAAAATAATTATTTAAAGTTGAAATGTGAAATAATTAAGGGAAGGATCCAATGAACAACGTGGCAGACATTATTGAAAGAGGATAAAGTTTTGGGGATTTTAGGAAATGACGTTTCTTTTAGTCTTTAACACAGCAACAACCATGTGACTTTGACGCTCAAAAGAAAATTTCTCCGCCACAACGAAAATTCCACCGTCTGCCGCCGCCGTTGTCGGCCGCTTCAAAAATTTCCACCGCAAGTGCTCATAAAAATGAAGAATTAAGGAAGCTGCGTTGACTGAGGTAGAAGATGTTTCGAAATTGCTCATCTCAAAATCCTTTTTACAAGTGGAGGATAAAGTTTAATTAATTAATTGGTTAAATTATAAGGTATTCAGAAAAAACTAGATAACCCAAAAAAACCTTGATGAACTCCACTTAGCTCGCACAATATGGATTTAGTTAAGTGTAAACAAATAAAAATTTTATGGGTGGGATTGATTCATAGATTCACCTTAAATAATCAAAATCAACCAGATTTTATTATTAATTTTAGAAATTATGCATTTTAACTTATGATACAATTACATCTATATATAGTTCATTTAATTAATTTAGTTTCACGATCTTTTTTGGATAATTTATTCTCCAACAGCACCTTGGAAATAAAATTTTCATAATATAAATTGAGATTGAGTTGTTAATCTTAATTTAATATATGAAAATAATTATATAAAATTTGTACTGATATTAACATTTTACTTATTTTTAGAACAAAAATTTAAATAAATGACACAGTAAACATGAACTAATCAACTGAAATGTTTCATGGTTGAGTGTTGGGTTAAGTTAATTATTTAAAAAATATTATTTGAGTTGGAGAAACTTACACCCTCGAAAAATAGTTTGGGTCTAAAAAGTGCTTCAATCTAATCCAACCCAACCCACCAACACTCCTTTAAATTATACAAAAATATCTTGAAAATTTGAGGTATGATTTTGTTAAAGTATTGCATAATATTAAATTTACATTTATCTCTCAACTTAAGTTTCTAAGTTGCTAAAATGAATTTAACTCGAGTAACATAAATATATAAATATATGATATTGATCAAGAAATTGGTTCCGTTCAAATTCCCCACCTCACTATACTAATTTTTCTTTTTTACTTCGATCAAAGATTTAACGTTCAAACCCTAATCACATTTTCAAGGTAGCTAGGATAGGATATTTGAACATGATTGAAACTTAATAAAAACATGCCTGGGCCAGTTTGGCAGGTTTGTGTTTATTTAAATTTAAATTTCATAGAGTTAGATGGATTTTGGCATTTGCAAAATTGAGTGTGACGTGGATACCAAAGAATCAAATAATCAATCAATTACCTATTCCCAGACAAGCTTTTTGGTCACAAATATAAAATTAAAAGAAAAAGAAATTGGCAACCTTCGTGGGAAAGACACTGTCTATGTTCCAAATGCTGCTAAAAGCAATTTTCCCATCGTTTCCTTTTTCATTTACCATTATTATTTTGTTCCCAATGATTTCAAAATATTCTTTTATGTAAGAAAAATTGTAAAATACACACCCTATTACGAATTTATTAGAGATAAATAATAAAATTTTATTATATTTATAAATATTTTGGTTCCTCTGCTATATTTGAAAATAACCCTTTATATAATTGCTTTTTTTCCTTGAAAGAATATCAATCTATTTTCACATCAATTTTAGAAGTATATCAATTAAAACTCGAACTAAAAATTTTGTAATAATTTAAATCTTAATTATTTTTTAAGTGTATCAATTTATAACTTTTAATAAATTTTGTTTGGATACTTATAATTTTATTTACTATAAAGTATAAACTACTAAACCTTCCTAAGTGAATCAATCTAGATTATAATTAGAATTTTTTCTTTTTAAATCATCCATTTTGTTAATTTGACATTTGAAGAAGTTCTTATAAATATAAGACTTGATCCATCAACAATTTTTATAGGCAATCTTGAAGCTTTAAATTGATTCACTTAGGAGATTAGTTAAAATAATTATGAGATTAAATTGATACATTTATGAAAATTAATGATTCAAATTGATACAATTACTAGTTCATATTTTAATTGATAAAATTCAAAATTTTAAAAGTATAAATTGGTCTTTTCTTTTTAATTTAAGTATAGATTTTTGAGTTTTTAATTTGACAAAATATTAAGAAGTACAATTTGTCCCACATTAGAAAAATTGAATAAAGTAATGGGCTCCTACCACTAGAGCCTATGCCTTTGATTTCAAGTCGTTTTAGTTAGAAACCCTCAAAGTTTAATGAGTTAGAAACACTCTAAGTTTAATATGCTAACTTTAATTAAATTACTTTTGTATTCTCTAGTTTGAGAGTAAAATAGGCATGATCAATAGTATAAAAGCTTTGAGTGGTGCTAATTGGGATCAAAGAGAGAATTATTATGTGTGATTGTAATAATTTTTCAAATAGTAGGATTTTTGTGGTCAAGTGATTTTTTCTCCGGTTTGGAGTTATTCTACATTAATTCTTGTGTTCTCAATTTTTATTATTTTTTTTAATTTCTCTGTTTTTCTATTTATTTTTGCAATAGAGGTAGGAGGATTTGGTACGAAGTAGGGCTCAATAGTTTGAATACAATGGATTTTTTTTAATATTCTATATAATATATTAATATTACATTTTAAAATTGTTTTAAATAGGGCAGAGTTTATCTTTAAGAAAAAGAAAAAATTGACAACTATTTTGGGTTGGTAGTTATTTTTTTGAGAAAACTCTAGAAAAGAAGACTTTCATGTGACTTCAACAGTAAATTCATAAATTTGAGAAAAAAAGACAACCTGCAAAATAAAGAAAAACAAAATACCAAGTTAGTATTTAGCAAATGGTCAAAGCAAGCTAGAAGTAGAAATAACTTACTTTAGGTGATGGCTGTCACCTCTTATTTTAATAGTGGGTGGATCTAGGGTTCCAAATCTAAGAGAGATTAGAGAATGCAAATTTAGGTTGACTAAGGGGGCTTGGATCATGACACAAAGAAGTGGATCTTCAAGGATGGAAAAAATCTCGCCTCGTTGTCCTCTCAAACTTGTGATTCTTGATCCAAAAATGACCCAGGACAGTTATCATGTTTCTTTAAAATTTTGCAATTTAAATAAGTAAAACAATTACAATTTATTTTCAATTAAACCTTTTTCTTCTCTATTTATAAAATACTAAAAGAGTTCACTTGCATTCACTCTAGTGTCTAGAGTAGTCTTGGTCCAATAACTAATTAGAAAAGTACTTCAAATTATTTTTAAAAGTCAGGTACCCTTTTGTTATAATTATTTATTTTAAAAATTCTGTCAACATCCAATTCACAAAAGCACGTGTCACCACTGTTTAACAATTTCTCGTCCATCATTTTTTTTTTTTTTTTAAGGAATTTCTCGTCCATCTTTATTAAATAACAAAGGTGCCCAATTTTTATGAATGATTATTATTTTTTCCTCTGAGAAATTGGAATGATTGATTTGCGCATTATGAATTATTTGACATTTGATTTCTCTTTTCATACAAAAGTTAAGCTTTTCAAATCTAATTTTGCCACGTTTTATGTTCAATTTAAGTTCAATTAGTTAATTACAAATTGTTAATGGAGGATGTTCAGAGAGGGTACTTCTTCAATCTTTGAAGCGTTTTGTGATTTGTGAGGAACTTGGAAGAAAGATTTATTTATACTTTATATCATTTATTTAAAATAATTAAACCCCCATTAATATATATATATATATATATTCTTTTTTGGCGTTGGCTTAACACTAATATTGCACATCAACATTAATAAAAGGTTATTTAGTCCACGCCACTCCGTTAAAAAGGGAAAAATGTGTAAAATTTCCTCCAATCTGTCACTTCTTTAGAAATAAAGAGTAAAAAAATGATTGTACTAAAAGTCACATAATTAATACAATTTTACTCTTAAATATTCAATTTAAACAACAAACCTAAAATTACTAAATTGTTGTCATAAAACATTTAAACATTATAAATTGTACACAATATCTTTGAAGTACAAGTGTTGTTGCCAATAAAGTCCTCATTGTTATTATTAACCTCCAATTCTTTACCTCAAAACATAACATTGATCTAAAAGGTAGATTCTTCTAATGGTTAATTCTTTTAGTTTTCTAATTTAGAGTTATAAAGTTGGGTTAAATGGTAAAAACTCAATAAATTTGAGAATTCACTTATAGCAATATCATTATAGTTCAAATGGTAACTTGTGCATGTTAGAATATTTAAGAGCTTTAATGGTAAACAAACGTGTACCAAAAATGCACTATTTCAATAATTCACTTCATCACCCACACAGAGAGCGGTGGAAACTCGTGTCTGCGTAAACGAGTTTGGTTTTTCCTTTTTTATTTTTTTTAAATGTTGTCTGATAAATGTAGTTTTTTTCTTTTTAATTATGTTTATAAACAATGCAGATGACACGAAAAATAATCAATAACATTATATTTTAAATCTATAGTAAATAATCACTCATTCAATAATGTAAAATATCTCATCAGTCAATCAATTGAATTAATAAAAGATAAGAAAATGTATATATAATTACTTCCTTGAATTTACAAATAACTGAAATTGTGCAAATCTCATCTTAACATAGAAACATTTTGACATTAAAGAGTAGATATTCAAAAGGAAATAACAATTAGAATAAAAGATATTAAGTAATCTAGACAAAGAAACAAAAATAATGCCAATTTCGAGAGTCTCTATTTTTCTTTTTTAAACTGTTTAGTGTTAAACCAAAATAATATCATTGTATTTAGTGATTAATTATGTATGGTTCAATTCCTTTTTAGTTATTATTGTTAGTCTAGTATCATGCTCACATGTGTAATATCCAAATTTTTAGGGCTTCTTATTATTTATTGAAGTGCGTCTTCCTAGTTGAATGAAATAATATACCAAAATTATCTCCCTCTTTCTTAACATGGCAATGTAACAAAACACATGGATTTCATGCATCGTTAACAAAAAAGTCCACTTGTACACGATTTTTAGGAAGTCGACTAAGTTCACGATTTTCCACCCATCTATCAATATTTTCTCATCAATCCTATATTTGTCATTAATTATTAAAATAATATTGTTTTTTTAAAAATAAAAATTAAAAAAAAAAAAATCACTCAAGAATCGACTTTTCCTTTCTTCTTTTGCCCTAGCCATCCAGTAATTATTGCTGCTAATGATCTCTAATAACAAAATTTGGCATAAAAATATATAACAAAAAGCCCCTCTATAAAGGCATCCACTAGTTTGAGTTCCCACTAATTTTCTTGAGTTCTCAGTTTCTGAAATTAAAGGCTTCCATTTCCAAGGATCTGGGAAGCTCATATTTTTCATCTAGAGCTTCTATCTGATGTATTTGACATGGTATATCTTATGATGGGGTTTCACTTCTTTCAATCACCAACTCCATTCAGTGAGATTTTCTATGTGCTGCAATGTGCCTAACAACTTTCACCATTTGAATATGATATTAATCTTTCATACTTTTTCATCATCATCGTTGTTGTAGTTGAAGGACCCATAAAGATAGATGCAAGTCAAGCTGCACCCAAATATTACTCCTTTTATTTCATAGAAGTCACTATTTTTTTAAGAAAGAAAACTCTAAAGGGTGTTTGGCCCACCGACTTTATAATAAGCTAGAGTTAAATAACTCAACTTCATAATCAACTTCAACAGTGTTCACTATAGAAGTTTGTATATTTATCGAAGACTTCATTTTTATAACTCTGTACTCCAAACACATAATTTTAACTTCAACATGTTAACTTCTGACTTCAGAACTCAACTTAACGTCCCAAAATATAAGAAGGAAAAAACTAAAAGAAAACAGAAAAATGATGGTTATCTTCAACAAAGGTTGTGTTCCAAATATAGGGATTAAGTAAACATATTTGCATCACTATAGATTGCTCTTATCAATTGAATCCCCTACTTTTGTTCTTCACTCAGTAAAATCACACCCACCAACCAAAAACTTAATATATTGGCTCAAAATGACAAGGGCAAAAGCTGAGGATTCAAATGGTTTGGATGGTGATTTTACTTTGTTTAGAGGACAAAAGCCAGAGGATTCAAATGAAAAGGGCAATCTGTAGTGATCTTACTAATGTATTTGAGTGTGATGTGTACTAGAATACATATTTGTTCTAAAACAACATTATTTCATGTTTTTATTTTTTCAATGAAGTCTCTCAAAGTAAATCTTGTGCCATCTTGTATTACATTCAAATATATATGCTTATGCTTGCGCATGATGAAAAAAACTGGTCATATTGTTCAATCGGGAAAGTATTGTAGTAGAACTAATATAAAATTCAGATGATGAGCTTGGCAAGGCAAATTGTAGCACAAAGAAGATCACTAAGTGGAGTTAAGCCATTGAAAGAAGATAAACCACAGTGAACCAAAGACCATGTCAAATACATCAATATGAGCTCTAAAAAAGTAAACAACAAGAAGGTACCTTAGAATATTACAATTAGGGAGGGGCCATAGATTTCTCTGTTGATTCTCTTTGTGGAGCAATAGTTTTTTAAGAAATAACAGTTAGAGCAGTGCAAGAGATTCATTAAAGATAGAGATAAAAAAGCAAAATCTTGAATTAATGGTGGGTTTTGGAAGAAAATGAGGAAACTCCATGGATTTCAATTCAAAGTGGGTAAGAAGGTAAATGATTGAAAAAAACCAAAACCATAGAAAACAGTAAAAAAGCAGCAAAATGATTTGAGAAACCAAAATATGTGTTTTGTTCAAAATAGTAATGAAATCCATGGAGTTTAAGAAGAGGAGGAAGAAGAAGATGACAATGGCTGTTTTGGAAGAAGGGAGAAAGAAAATACCCCATCAAAATGGAAGCAGGTGGATCTTATAGAAGGGATAGAACTAATTTTGTAGGTAAATTTTATATGAAAGTATTTAATTTTGTAGGTAAAACGATCGAAGAATGACAACAAAATGATGGTTTAAAATACTCAAGTTTAGCTCTGAAAATTTTAAGTTTTAAACTTTAAAACGTGTCAAAGTAAAATAAATCTTTAAATTTTCAATCATTTATCTAATAAATTTTTAAATTTACCAATTTTAAATCTAATAGATGTTTTATCCCTTAATTTAAGGAAACAAATAAATTGCTTAAATCTTAGCCTAACAAAAATACCATTATGAGGTCTAATGAGCAAAAGTCTCTTAACATAGGATGAATTATTAAAAATCTTTTTTTAGTTATTTGATTTTTGGTCCTTTAAAATAAAGTTTATTTTTTCTCCGTTTCTTACTATATTTTACATCATTTTTAAATAAAAGAGTTAAATTATTAGTTAAATTCTAAATTTCAAAAACTATTTTTCTTTTTTAGTTTTCAAAACTTAGTTTGATTTTTTGAAAACATCAATAAAAAAAAAAAACAAATAAAGAAATTTAGAGATGAAAATGTGTGTTTATAGATTTAATTTTTAAAAACTAAATGATTATTAAACGAGATCTAAATTGTGAATCATCATTCCAACTATAAATCTTAGTGAACTTGACCGTATATAAACAATCGTCTCTTCTAAAATATCGGATACATAGTTAAGTTATAAACTTTTAAGGTTTAAGTACTACTTTCATTTCATCTATGTACTTTTTGTGTTTTTGCTCATTTTAGTCTATATTTTCAAAATGTTCACTTTAGTTTCTATACATTCAAATTTTTTTTATTTTGGTCACTATAATTTAAAAAAGGGACAATTTTTTATCTATTTACAAAATTTTATAACTAATAAAAAAGCGTTGGGCTAAAATTTTGATTAAAAAAGTAAAAATAAATGATTTAAATAGTCACTTTTTAAGAGTTTGAGGGCAAAAAGGGAATAAAAGTTGAAGTATACAAATCAAAATCATGAAGTGGTTATTGAAAGAAGCCAATTTCTAGGGGTATGAGAAAGGCCTACCAACCATTACCCCAATCTCGAATTTTGCATTTGTGCGTTTATTTATTTAACATAAAACATAATTCATTAACAAAGGCCCAATCGTCTCTTCTCAGCCGACCAAACCAATTAGGAATATCAAGGTCCAACAACAAGAAGCAATGAAAGCCAAAGGCTGGGGCAATGGGCCGCCCTATCACAATCTCTAGAAACATAATTGAGACATAAAGTGTTAATCTTATAAAATATTTTTAAATATAACAAAATGAGTCTAATTATGTACATAGTCATCGATTGATCGGACTCAATCTTTGCATTTAAAGGGCTAACTGAAAAGTGACGATACACAGTGTATCGTTTCAAATCATGAAAAACCACCCGCATGGGCGCATCAAGCTTGAGATCAGGTAAAACCCTCTTTTGCCATTTAAATAAAAAGCATGAGTTTGTGCTTCCATCTCTCATCCAGTGTCACAAATTTTTATTTCTTGGAAGCATTTATGCGTTTCTTCTCTCTTACCGTTTGCCTTTAATTTATTGCGATCTTTACTTCTTTTCTAAATGCGCCCCTCCGATTTTGAGGAAATTTTAATCGTTTCATAATTATTTGGTTTTTACTTTTTATTTTAAACAATTGTATTTTTTTTTTATTTTTTAAACTATTTTAATAAAAATTGTTTAAAATAAAATTTGAGAATATTTTATAAGCTATTTTAAGTGGTCCTTAGACACTCAAAGTTTTTCCATATTAAACCAAATGCACCATTAATCTTCGTTTTCATCTTTCTTATAATATTTGAATTTTTAGTCAAATTAAAAAAAAAAAAATAGAGAGAGATATGTTAAATTTTAAAATTATTTTTTAAAGGGTTGTTTTCAAATATAGCAAAATGAGTGAAAGTATTTATGAAATGGTTGTTCTAATTGTCTATCAACGACAAATTGCGATAGATAGTGAAATTTTTATATATTTGTAAATAGTTTGATATTTTTTCTATTTATAATAATTTCCTATTTTTTATATACAGTTTTCAAATTTTGACTTAAATTTTAAGAAAACAACACTTAGGTTAAATGCACCTTTCTCTATGCATCTCATTCTTATTGCATAAAATAATAATTAAAATATTTAAAAAAAGATATAAGAAAATTTGTCAGATAACAAATTATGATTGGACAATTTAGTGAGATGCAAAAAAATAAATAAATAAATAAATGTAGCCTGAACAACAAAAACATTAAAACTAATGGAAGAAAGACGCTCTATCTATAAAATTTTACCTTAATCTAGCGCATTAGACCAACTCGGCCATCTTAACCCCTATGTCTAAAACATGCTAAGAATCGTATATGCACACAACCTCCAATTTATATAGTCATTTTTCAACTTTAATCTTAAAATTTACATTTTATCAAATTACACCTTAGATTTTAAAAAATATTAGTCTTTACACTAAATATGTAGTGTTCTATTTTTATCTTCTAATATATCTTTTATTAAAAAATTTCTAATAATTTTTGTTATGAGTGTTCAAACTTAGAAAATGAGTGGTATAAATTATGTTTTTTTTCACCAAGTATTATTATGTGTATTTAATGAATAATAAGTTTGATGTTTATAAAAAAAAATGCAAATTAATACATTTACGAAAGTTCAAAATTTAATTACTAAAATTATTAGTTCAAAATTTAAATTAATACAATTTTTAAAAGTTTAAAAAGATGTAAATTGATATTTTAGTTTGATATTGATTTATATATCTTTTAAGAATGAGGATTAAAAAATAATAATAAATAAAAACGTTCAGAATGAGGGCAATTTGGGAATATAGAGCCGGCTCCGAGCCCAACTTCCTACCGTTAAGGCTCTAACGATAGATAACGGCGAAAATTTTAAAAATGTTACCGTTGGTTTTTGGATGAATCCAAATACGGAAATAGCCGTTGCCTTTCCACCCAAGGTCTCTAGGAAACGAACCCTTCATCTTCTACTTTTAGTCGCGTCCTGCATTTCCAAGTTCTCAAATTTCTCAGATCCACCCGTTTTTCTCTTCGTCCATTTGTTTACTTGATTCATTCAGTCCGATTTCGCTTTCAAATTTAGTTTCCCTGTATCGATTAGAAACCCTAAATCATCCGCTCAGTCCAAGAAATTTTGGGGATTTCTTTCAGGTTGAAGATAAGTATGGCTTCCAAAACAGCAACCAAAGACATCATCACTCTTCGCGGTTCTGCAGCGATTGTCAGCGAGTTCTTCGGTATATTATGCTTCAGTGCCTTCTGAAATCCTTTTAATTCGGTTGATTATCGATGAATAACCTTGGCTGATTTATTCTTTTTCGTTTTCTTGAAATTTCTCATTTAGGGTATGCTGCAAATAGGTATGAATACTGGATGTGTTTTCTCTGTTCTTATTTTTGTTACGTGATCATGTAAATTTGTATTTTATCACTTACAACCGATGTTGATTGTAACTGTGTAGCATCCTTTACAATCGTGGGCTTTATCCTGAAGAAAGTTTTGTTAGGGTTAAGAAATATGGACTCCCTATGTTGCTTACTCAAGATGAAGGTGTTAAGACCTTCATTTCTAATCTAACTGCTCAGCTTTCTGGTTAGTTCCCTTTCTCTAAATGAAAGATTTGCAACTTCCAAAAGTTCAGTATTGTATTTTTCTTTTTTTCTCTTGCTGTAGACCAGATTGTAGTTGTGATTTATACTTTCCTGAGAATTATACTTATTGAGAAGTTTTTGAATCGTAAAATTGGTTTTAGAATGGCTGGAAGCTGGGAAGTTACAAAGGGTTGTGCTCGTTATAATGAGCAAATCCAACAATGAGGTCCTTGAGAGGTGGAACTTCAGAATTGAAACTGATGGAGAGGTGGTCGAGCAAGGGTAAAAAAATTCAACGAAGGATTTCTTTTCTCCTTTCCTTAATTTCTGGATTTTGTGTTGATTAGATGATAATGTTGCAGTGTGTCGAGGGAAAAGAGTGATAAAGAAATAATGAGGGAGATCCAAGCAATTATGAGACAGATTGCTTCAAGCATCACCTACTTGCCCTGCCTAGATGAACCCTGTAAGTGTTGGCAAAATTTATTATTTTACGGATTGGTGTAACATTATGTGATATTGTTTAGCCGGGTTCTGAGTCCATGAGATGTCAGGTTTCCATTATAACCCTGTAAGTTTTGCTTCAATCATCACTTGCCTGCTTGATGTATCATTTTTTATTTTGGGAATTGGTTTGACGTGTGAAGACTTATGTTATCAATCGGTGGGATGCCATATAAGTTCCAACATGAAATCATTACTTTTAATAGCTGATTTGAACATAGCTTGAATGGCTAGGTATTTCTTCCTTGTGGGATTTAAGTTCAAATCAATATACCCCCCTTGCTAGGCATAGGTGTTTGAGCTGTTTTCCTTTTAGACGATATGATCCATGATGCTCAATCATGTTTTTGTTGTCTCAGGTGTATTTGATGTGTTAGCGTATACTGATAAGGATCTTGCAGTTCCGTTTACTTGGATGGAGAGTGACCCTAAACTAATTGCTAATCCACAAATGGTGAAGCTGCATTCTTTTGACACAAAGGTGAGTGAATGGGACTTCCTGCCTGAATTTCAAATTTATTTGTTCGGCAAATATCGATTCACTGCATGTAAATTAACTTTTCGATGGTGTTACTGCAGATTCACAAAGTGGACACTCTTGTTTCTTACAAGAATGATGATTGCGATGACGAGTAAAAAACAAACAAAAACCCCCTTTTCTTCAATTTGTTGTCGGTTTCAGAATCCTTCAACCCGATCTCGCTTTCAAGGTTGCATTGTGAATCATTTATTCACATTTTTTTTATTGTAACTTAGGAACAATGTTGTTGTGGACTCGATTAGAATTCTACCTGAATGAAATGGCTGAGGATTGTTTCTTTATAAAGAAAACATGTTTCTGCGGACAAGGTTGTGTCCTCTATTAAGAATAATAGTGTGGGCCAAGTCTTGATCCACTCAGTTTAGCCAAATTTCTTCGGTCAGACCAAAGAATTTTGTTGTCTAAATATATCAACCATCCATAATTAGAAACTTCTAAGTAAATTTCTTTTGAAAAATCGAATTTTTTTTATGAAAGCCGAGAGAAGTTGCTGAGAAAAAAGAAGGCAAAAGAAAAATGGGTTTAGATGGTGGTCTGTCTTGGGCAGATCAATGGGATAACAACCCTGACCCTCCACCATCATCTTCGTCGGAAAATGAGAAGAAGAAGAAGGACGGATCCTCAGACAAGAGCAAATTTAGGAAGACAATCTTGGGCTTCAAATGGATGAAAGAATTGCGAAAGAAATCTGACAAATCTTGAAAAAAAGACCCATAAATCCCAATCGAAGTGAAAAAAATGAATCACCTTACTGTTTTATCAATTTCACATTTTTTACTTGTACTTTCTTCTCTTTTTGTTAAGTAGCTATGAATGACAGAAGCCAGGAATTGAGCAATAAAAATTCTGGTTTTTCCAAACTCAGCATCCAATGAATTCTAATATATTATTATTACATTACAGAATTATGCTTCTGTTTTCTTTTTCTTCTCCTTCTTCCAAACAAATGTAGGGGGGTAGAGGAAAAAAAGCTTACTTTTTGGATTAGATAAATAGTGTCTTATTTACAAACTATTTTGTATACTTTCGAAATACGTCCAACAAAAGAAGTCAACTTAAATTCCATCCCAAAAACAATGCAATTTTGCATCTCTAAGATAATAGATGTGTCTTATTCACCAACTATATTGTATCACTTATATGTCCAAAAAAGAAGTTTCTTTGATTTCATCCCAAAGACAATCAAGTTCTGTTTCTCTTTAAAAAAAGATGAATCAACCTATTTCACAAACATTTTGTATCATGATTTGTTTATTTGGCACGGGTAAGTGCCTGAAATGCTTTTAGAAAAATAAGGAAAACTCAATGACTGTGTATGACACCAAATTCTAGTATGTTAAATTCCTAACAATCCGACATATATAGTTAAGTAGACAAGCATAACTCGACTTTTATTTTTTACATGTAAGATTCTCTTAGCTCAAACTTGTTACAATATTATTATTCTCAATTAAGATGTACAAGGTCGAATCATGCCTAAATAAATAAAGCCTAAGCATAACTCAAATTGTTGTCATATTATCTTCAACCAAATGGTAAGAATCACACCCAAACGTGAACTCAAAAAACTAGAAAATAAATAAAGTAAAATGTTGTCCAAGAAATTGTGCAAATCTACTGCTATACTCACTGCTGTAAATTGAAAAATCAGATAGTAAAGATGGATGGATTCTAATGGGAATTCAAGGAATTGAACTTTATAGGAATATCCGACTTCATTTATTTCATTATTGAAACATCCCAACAAGATGACATTAAGATCCCCACAACATATTAAAAGTAAAAATATGACGTCTAAAGTTCTAACACCAACAAGTTCCTCGACATTAAAGAGGGGAGGAACCAAAGCACACAGATGCACGGTGCAGCGCATTACATGAACTGCCTGACGCAAATATCGAATACTAAAATAATACTACACATACTGAAGGACCACCGCAATGACCAGAAACAGAACGTAATGAATAAAGACACCAAATCCTACAGAAAAAGACACCTTGTCTCCGGACTCAACGGTTGAATATTTTGAGTTGTGTGAATAGAGTCTGCACCATGCAAATTTCCAGTAGCTAGAGGAAGAAAAGCGGAGAGCCAGCAACAAGATGATCAAATCTGAGACACCAGTTCCTAAAAGCATTGATTAAATCTGAGACCCCAATTCAACAATCGAAAGTAATTTCCAGAACAATGGCACCAGTTCAGATACATGGAGCTTTTCTTTTTTCTTTTTCCTTGGCTTCATTCAAAAGTCTAAAATATCCAACATTTGGATTGACAATGCCAGTCAATCCTACGATCATTTGTCGTTTTGGGTTTCCGGCGAGAACCAATCTAAAAATTTTTACTTATATGCACTATAGTATTTAACCAAGCAAGAAGGCTGCAAGTCTCTTGAGTAAGGATGGAAGAACCCAGTTCCCCTCATCCCTCTTATTCACATTTCGATATCTCCTTCCCACAATCAATGCAACGCAAGTCCAGACAAAATGTCTCCTCATGTACTGTCTCATCGATGCAGCGTCCACACCAATTGCACCGAGCTATACAAAGGGTGCATGCCCTGCATCTAGGCGTGTTGGCATCAGGGTTGGTGTCACCTTCTTTTATTCCTTTGCAGCCAACCACCGGGCAGTCATAAACAATCCTCATATTCATACATTTTGGGCATCTTTCTATGTCAATGACACGCCCACCATTGCTTGATGGAAAACGAGGTTCACCTCCTCGATAAAATCGAGGCTCGCGAGTATTTAGGTGAGTAAAGTTCTCAATACCTACTAACAGCTTCTCCAACTCTTTAAAATGCACTTCTGTTACTCCATACATTCCAGCTATACTTAAATGTTTTATTCCCGGTCCACCTCTTGACTTGAAGGCCTTCAAATTATCAACAATGCCTCCAATGGTGAGTCTTGTGCATCCTGGAACACACAACTACAGAAAAGAAGTAAATTTGTTAGAATCCAACGACTATTTGAAATTGATATTTTTTTTAAAAAATGAAAAAGGAACCTTTTGTACAGTACAGTAACGGTGCAAAACTGTATTCCCTACCTTTGTGACCTTAGGATTATTGAGAAGCACCTCGTTGAGACCATCATCACTTATCATTATGCAGTTTACGAGGCTCAGACTTTCCAGACCACCTTGAGCCTTGCTAGTCAATTTTAAGAGAACATCGTCTGTAATTTTCACATCCAGCTTTCCACATATGTTAATGTTTCTCCAAAAGAAAGGGTCCCCTTCCGCAGTTGACTGCAGGGACTTGCAAACTGATTCAACAACAAGAAGTTCCCGCGTGCCAAGATAACCAAGCACAAAATTTAAAGCTGCATGAGGAGGTCCACATGCATCAAAAGAGACACAGTCTCCTTCATGAAGAACTACAGGTTGCAGCCCAGAAGTTTCAGGTTCTGCACCAAGAGTCTGACATGTATCCACAAAATATGGTGGTGATTCAGGATCGGTAAAACAGGATACGGCACCTGATTGTCTCCCGTCAGACCATTCAACGAATACCCCTCCAGAAATTTCAGATTCAATAGTAAGAGTCTTAATTGAATCCACAACATATGATGTTTGAGGATCAGTATGGCAGGGAAAAGGACCTGTTTTTCTCCCATCAGACCACACACTGAATCTCCCTCCAGAAATTTCAGGTTCAATACCGAGAGTCTTAATTGTATCCACAACATATGGTGGTGCTTCAGGCTGAGCAAGGCATGATAAACCACCTACTTCTATCCCATCAGACCACACACTGAATTCCCCTCCAGAAATTGCAGGTTCGATAACAAGAGTCTGAATTGTATCCACAACATATGATGATCGAGGATCAGTATGGAAGGATAGAGAACCTGATTTTCTTCCATCAGACCACGCACTGAATCCCCCCCCAGAAATTTCAGGTTCAATACCAAAAGTCTGAATTGTATCCACAACATATGATGATTGAGGATCAGTATGGCAGGATAAACCACCTACTTTTATCCCACCAGACCACGAACTGAACCCATCTCCAGAAATTTCAGCTTCAATACCAAGAGTCTGAAATGTATCCACAAGATATGGTGATTCAGGATCAGAATGGCAGGACAAACCACCTGCTTTTATCCCATCAGACCACGAACTGAATCCATCTCCAGAAATTTCAGGTTCAATACCAAGAGTCTGAAATGTATCCACAAGATACGGTGATTCAGGATCAGAATGGCAGGATAAACCACCTGCTTTTATCCCATCAGACCACGAACTGAATCCATCTCCAGAAATTTCAGGTTCAATACCAAGAGTCTGAATTGTATCAACAAGATAGGGTAATTCAGGATCAGAATGGCAGGATAAACCACCTGCTTTTATTCCATCAGACCATGAATTGAATCCATCTCCAGAAATTTCAGGTTCAATACCAAGAGTCTGAACTGTATCCACAAGATATGGTGATTCAGGATCGGAATGGCAGGACACACCACCTGCTTTTCTCTCATCTGACCACATACCGAATCCCCCCAGCTCACCAGTACTATGAAGAATTCCTTCATTTCCAAGGGGAAACGCCTGGAACCTAAAGGCATTGTTCCAAATGTAGTTCAATCCAGCAAAAAGCTCATAATTCCCATCAATCGGGGCTCTCTCATCTCTCCCATACCGACTACCATAGTCTACATTCAGATCATCAAGCCAGCCTGTGATCGCTGTAAAAGTGGTACTGATATCCATACCAAATGGATCTGAAGGCAAGAGATCCAAAACATCCCCCGGGACACAATCTCGCGACCCACCCCCTTCGCAGGTATCCTCTAAAAAATTAAGGCAATCCACGAGCTCCCGATTAATCAGCCAGGACGTCCCATAAACATCGGAATTCCTCTCGGAAACACCATCGACAACAAAACCACTCGAAATGCTCATCGAAGAAACCAAATTGTCCTCCGTAAGATGTGGGGGGAACATCGGTCGATGTGAAAAATTCAAGGCCATTACAGATACACCCTAACCCAATATTTTCCTATTGTCCTACGGTGCCAAGAAAAAGAAGGACAAGGACAAAAGAAAAAAAAAAAGGGGGGGGGGGGGGGGAAGAACTAATAGAAGAGATCCCAACTAAAAGAAGAGAAAAAGAACTCTCAATTTCGGATAGCAAACAAAAACACAGCACACCAAAATTTCACGGAGTTTTCTCTCGATGATAAGGTAAACCCAGATCGAAGCACAGGTGAATGAACAAAAGGGGAACTAATAAGGAAGCACCCACACCAAATATACCCAGAAAGAAAGAACAATCACACACTAGGATAATTAATCTTTTTAATTTTTTTTTAATTTTTTTAATTTTATTAATTTTTTTTTTTTTTTTGTTCAGATCAAGAAAACGAATGAAGAAGATGAGAACAAAATGGAATTCAAAAAGCGCAGAAACAAAAGAAACAAGGAGGGGAAAAACAAATGAAAGAAGATATGAGATTAGCAGAGAGAGAAGAAACCCTAAGAAATGCAATGAAGAAAGGCAAAATCTGGCTGAATCGAATGCCCCACAAACGTAGCTTACTGAATTGGAATACTGCAAATGGATTAAGCTGCCGCAAGCTCTTTTAACGAATGGGAGAATTCAACCAGAGAGAGAGAGATGGAGAAGATGCAGATTCGAGCTTTTAGAGAGAGAGGGGGATTGTGAAACGGAGAAGGAGAAGAAAAAGGGGAAAAAGAAAGTTAGAAAAATAAGAAAAAAGCGGTGAGAAGGACACGTGTCGGTTACCGAAGAGAGGATTCTGTTTAAGGCCAACCTAAATGTGGCGGGAGACGGAGCCCTAATTGGCGCCTCCTCCTCTATATCCGCCATCTCTACTTTGTTTATTTTCCGCCGTTGGATTTTCATCAGACGGCTGTTCCTTTGCTTTGGAGGAATTTGTGGGCCAGTCTCCTCTTATTTAGGTTCAGTTTCAAATTCCAACTGCCATCTAACCACGCGCTTATCCCTAGTTTCTCTCTCGACTCCCACGCGCCTAAATTGGAACATAAATAAATTAATGTTTTCCTTTTTTAAAATAGCAGTAAATTTATGTTCATAATAATAATAATAATAATAATAAATTGATTAAAATATTGTTTTGGACCCTCTAGACACTGTATTTTTAATAAATTTTAAATTTTTCCTCAAAGTAGATTTTTTTTTTTTTAAATCAAAATTAGCTAAATAATGATAATAATTTTCAGTAATGAAATATAATGAGTATGTTTTCAAAATTTATAATAAAAAAGTTAAAAAATAACAAAAGAAAAATAAACAATAAACAAGTAATTTCTTGAAGGTATATAAACTAAAACTAAAAAGGATATAGTATCTAAACCAAAAAAATCTTATATAATATAATCTAAAATTTAAACTTTAAAAGAATACCTTTTAAAAAAATCAAATATACATCAATTTTAAAACTTAATGTTTAACATATAACTAATATAGTTTTGTGTATGTATACTAACTTGTTAAATTAAGTAAAATAATGTCAAAATGAGTTTAACTCCATAATACTTGACATACATCCTTCCCTTGAATAATTTCAATTTAGAAAAAGATGGAAACTCATTCTTTTTCTCATATTCTTCTATATTCTAATTACTTATATTTAACTAATATGCCATAACTTTAAATCAGTTAACCTATGGTTATGTTCAAATTTATTAAACCCATCGAAGATTGGTAATTGAGTCGTGGTCAGTTATGGGTTTTCTAATTTTATTCACTTGTTTTTTTTTTTTTTTTTTTTCATTTTGCCTAGCACTACTTCATTGAGAAATAAACTCTCTCTCTCTCTCTCTCTCTCTCTCTCTCTCTCTCTCTCTATATATATATATATATAAGGGGCGTTTTTTTGTTTATATATAAATGGGAAGTTATTGGTATTGTCATATTCTAGCAAAGTATGCATGAAAAATATGGTTGAAAAGGGTAGTTGTGCAAAATAGCAAACAATTGGAAAAATTGAACCCAAAAGATCAGGTAAACTCAGAGAAACTAAATTTGGTTGGGTAAGAAAAGTTTGTATTTTAATAAATATAGACAGAAGTTAGAAGAGATTCTGTTGGGATAACTTGGAGGATAAGATTGGCATAGTTTCCATGGTATTTGCTCAATTGTTTCCATAGCAAATCCAAAAGGTAGGTTAAGGGTCCCATTTTCTCATCTGTCTTGAATTTCCTCCAATCAATTTCAATACAAACAAAAAAATTGGTCCTTTGTTTTTTATTATTTAGTCAAATCCCAAGCTTTCTTCTTTAATTAAAGTAATAAAATATTAATCATATTTATGCAAGAAACTAGAGATACCCTCTAACTTAAGGAGTTATTTGGACCCCAACTTGAAGTTGGTAGAGCAGACTATAAGACTATAGTAATCAACTCTGCACCTCAAAGACTCCTAAAATAATTTTAAAAATGGCATTGAATGGACTAAAATTTCTCAAGGATGGATAAAACAAGTATAAAACATAATGTAATTATCAATTAATATATAAGTATATCAAAGCTTTCTTAATCGCAACTTGAGAGTCAAGTCAGACCATCTATTCTTTCTTGCATTGCACGAAGAAGCATCTTCTCCACATGCAAGCTACGAAGTTTCCTTCAAGTAATTCAAGCTGAAACTTCTATTGAAATCTTGTCTCACAATTCAAGCAACACCCTGTGGAAAATATTCAACTCAAAACCTACAAAATTGAAGTGGTCTCATAAACATGTTGAATTGCACTGTTAAAATAGTTAGATCTAAATTCAAAGAAATCTGATGCTGATGTGGTGACAAAGCATTTAGAATCCTCACTAAAACATATAGCATAAATTGTTCAAATACCAGATTCTCCAAGAAAAAAGAATCCCAAAATTTGAACCAGAATTTCTTAGCTTAATTCCTAGACTTCTTTTTTGAAGACTTCGACGAAGGCTTGGATTGCTCAGAACCCGTGTTTTGGTTGGTCCCTTTCAAACTTGTTGCTTGGTTAGATTTTGAATTTGCATTGTTGGAACTGCCTCCAGGGACACCAGTTTCATGTTTTTCTCTAACCACTGCACCTTGGGAACCTCTCACCTGGGCAGCTCTCTTATCTTTTCGCTTGGGTCTATAGCTCGATCTCTCTCTCCTGGGAAGCCACCTTTCTGGATCAGGGGGAGGACCTGGATTTGCAGGATCAAATCCTTTAGGATATCTTGGCTTTCTCTTTCTCTTTTTCTTTGATTTGGTCTTGTTTTTATCCACCATGTATGCGTCAGATGCTCCAAGATCAGCAGCATTCTCAACATGTATTGCTCTGGTAGTCCTCTCCAGATTCTCCACATCAACCTCCTTCAAGCCTGGTAATGGCTTCAACTGCTTCTCATAAGTTTCTGCCTTCTTAATATCCACACGAGCAACTGTCTTGACCAATCCAGCCAATGCTTCTATACTTCCATGACTTTTAACAAGCTCTTCGTATAATTTGGCAGCATCTTCTTCGCGGCCATGCTTTAACTTGAAGGAAGCTGCTTCCTGCAATACAACATCAAGCTTGTTGTCTTCACTCATGGCATTTGACCACCATTTGACTGCAGAGTCAAGCACGGCAATAGCTCCATCAACATCTCCAGCACGTTCTTTGAGAGACACAAGTGTAGCAATGGTGGCAGGCATGTGCTGAATGTCATGTATCTTAGAAAGGGACTCAAATGCAATATGAGGATGGCCTGCAGCAGCAGCAACCTGCGCCCTTGCTAGGAGAACCAACTTGGACTTATCTGGGAAATTTTCAGCAAACTGTCCCAAAATTTCTTCAGCTTTCCCAGCTTTATTCTCTCTTACTAATACAGCCGCTTGAAGCAGTACAGGTGTCACACTGTTTGGAAACATATCTGCCAGAGTTGCAACCATTTCTCGAGCCTGGAACATGAAAAAGAGGTCTTTCAAGCAGATGCAGGCCACAAAATAATTAAATAATCAATGTGCTGCTACAAGGAGATTTCTATTCCCACCAATCATTATTTCATTTAAAATTTTTATGCCTGCCAAGAGTTGCAGAAAGGTATAAAGTTCAAAAGAAAATGCAGGATATAAAATGACCTGATCCATCTTATTAGCATGGAGAAGGAGAAGGAGACGATTTGCATATATTGTTTCCCTTTGTTTTTGGGAAATCTTTGGTTCAAGTCCACGAGCAAGTCGGAAGTTTGGTGCATCTTTCTCTTTTAGCTTATCAAGTTTTCTAAGGCCATCGGAAATATCTTTTGGACCTCTCAATGCAATAAGATTGTTCACTGCCACTGCAAGCGAAGATTCATCTGCCAAATCTCGATTAATGATGTCTTTGTAAGCTTCCGAGGCTTCTGATGTGTGACCAAGAAGCTGATTAATCGATAAATTGGGATTACATGATTGAATACCTCAAATGCTTAAGGAAAAGTAAAAACATTCATTTTGTCAATGAAGTTACCTGCTGCAAGTATGCCAGTTGGACAGCTATTGGGGCTAGCTCAATCTCAATATCTTCATCAGGCAAATTCTCTTCCATGAGCGTTTCTTGACCAATTCTGACAAAAGCATGCGAAGTAGAACCAGAAATGTTTAGTTTTAAGGAAAACTAATTCTAAGGATAAATGGAGAACTTCAAGTAAAACAAAGATACAGTACAACCATTTAAAACGTTTTTACTGACGAGTAATGGTAACAGTGTTATGTTATATACGTTTGTAAATTGGTACTCAAATACTTAGTCACTTCTGTTATGTTACCATTGAGCACCAAAAAATAGAAATGAACTATTTTTTATGAACTTATATATGTATAAACATATTACCTTCGAGCTGACAGTAACAGTTGTTCTGCATCTGTATACTTGTTCACATCAACTAAGGAACATGCAGTATTGTATGCCAACTCAAAGCTACTGGTAGCTTTCACCCTAAGAGCCTCCATGGCTCCTTGTACTTCAGAGGCCCGCCCTGCTGCAGTTAAAGCTGCAACATAATTTATTTCTAAAGAATCAATCTTTGATTTTGCAAGCTTCTGATAAGTGTCCACGCAAGCATCCATTTTTCCTAAACGATATAAGATCTGGGATTCCAGTAGCATCGTCATTGAGTTTCTCTCTTGGTCTCTCAAGGAACCCAAGGCTTCATCTAACTTATTTTGCCTGTATAGGCAGTATGCCTATTTGTCAAACGAAATGAAAACAGCACAAAATGAGTTAGTTCGTTGTGTGGGGGCACAATTACATAACTGCATGAATCTAGAGAAAGAAGATAAAGATAATCAACGATCAATCAAGTGTCATTCGGTCTTAAAGGGTAATTAAGGGTTTTCTAGAATTTGATAGTGGAAACTCCTTAATGTTGGCAAGGAAAAGAAACCAGAGCAAAGACATAAATAAGAACAGAAACAGATTTAACAAAATACGTTAGTTTCACACCTCCATTTACTAGTGAGTACGCTTGAAATTTACATCAAACCAACAACTGCAATGTAGTCTGGTAGAAGAATCCTGAAAAATCTAATCAGTTTAATGCTTGCGTACTATTATTCTTTACTGAAGTTCAAGAGCTGCAAGCCTATCCATCCAGATTGAAAAGCCTATCTAAAGTAAACAAGAAGACAACGTTGAATGAAGATCTTAATCTTAGGTACTCAAGCTATATCTTCACTTGCTAACCTTAACCGTAATTTCATTCAAGTTATCTGAAGGCTCAACACGCCCAACAAGATTAAGACTTGTAAACTGTTAAGCTCCACAAAATCAAAATTTATGTGTCCTCTTACCATTTCAATTCATTGATACATGTCGCATTTGTTTAATTAGTTATTAGTTTCATTTTCATTTGACTATTGTTTTCAGCCGCATCAAATAATTTTATGGAATCGCCAAAAATGGGCTAAGAGATCCAAGTGCCTCAAAAATATAATCTAACAAATAAATTCCCCATAAAATGCTCGATTCATCCATTTTAAAACAGCCAAGGAATAAAAATGAACATAATTCGTAAAACCCCCTCTACCTTGAAGAAGCTGAAGTCAGCGGTCTGAGAAGATTGAATTGCTGAAAGAGCATTATCGATTCTATCATCCTTGATCAAGGCTACAATTTTGCATCGAAGGGCGTCGTCGTCGCCAGGAGCAATTGACAGAACTATGAGATAATTCAACAGATGTGAGTAACATGAAGGAAAAACGAGAGAGGTTTGGGAAGTAAAGAGAAATGCAACAAAATGTTCGATAAAAGAAGACTGACTTTGATCTGCAACTTTGACGGCTTGTGAGAATTCAGATCGCTGGATGTGTCTGTTTAGAGAAGTGAATTGATCTTCGATGGGTGGAGGCGGCTGAGAAGACGGAGATGGCTTTGGCTTGTCTTTGGATTTCGGAGCCATTTTCTTCCCCGCAGAGCGAAATCTCTGATTTTTCTCCCTCGCCGAACAGGCGGATAACTGAGGTTTTTGCTGCCGATCTGTCGCGTTGTTTCCTGCAATCGTAATGGGCTTCTCGACAAGGAGAGGCCCAAACTCACAATATCTAGCCCGTCGTTTGAAGCCCAACATTAATCCTTTTGGGCCAATCAAGAATCCAAATCATATGTTTGAGAATGATTTAAAAGTTAGATCCAAATCATATGTTTGAGAATGATTTAAAAGTTGTTAAAATAACTTTTGATATTTTCAAATGGTAGAAAAGAAAATTAAAACTAGGGTAAAATAAAGATGGATTCGTGAAACATAAAAATGGTTGAAAAGGTCGCTAACACTGTCATTACGGGTGAATCTATGAAGGGACTGGGAGGCATGTGCCTCTCATGTCGTTTCATTTTACAAATATATATTATTTTTATTAAATATAAAAAAATATATATATTATTTTTTTATTTGATATAGGGGTGTTCAAACAACCCGACAACCCGAACAACCCGGACTACCCAACTCGAAGTAGAAGGGTTCGGTTGGGTTAATTTAATACTTGGGTTGGGTTGGGTTATGTTTTCTAGATTTTTTTGGGTTGGGTTGGGTCTCGAGTTGAAATTTTCAAAATTCGGGTTGACCCAACCCAACCTGAATTACTAATTATAAATATATATATATATATATATATATATATATATATATATAAGGTGAAACTGAAAATTGAAAAAGATAAAACATAAAAGAAATTCTAATTACGTTTCAAGTTTCAACTTCTCCCATGGCTGTTGCGTTGCCAATGCCCGCCGCCTCTCTCCCTCACCCTCGGTGTCGTTCCATAGTCCATTTTAGTATTCTACGGTGAAGCAGAAGAAGAAGAACGCTGAAGTCTACGGTGAAGCAGAAGAACGCTGAAGTCTGCACGCCTACGCTCCATTCTCGCTCACCACAGTGTCGCTCGACTCGCTCCATTCTCGGATTGTCCTCTCCCGTTCTCCCTCTCAGACACTCAGTCTCGGCTCGGCAGTATCACTCACCATAGTGTCGCTCTCTTCGCACTCGCAGCGGCAGTGCCGCTCTTCTCACACTCGCGTCTCGCAACGTGATAGTATCGCTGACTCGCTCTCCTCTTAGTGTCGCTCTCCTCTGTCCTCTCTCAGTGTCGCTCTACTCTCAGAATTTCAACCCGACAACCCAACCCTTGAAATTCAAGGGTTGGGTTGGGTTGGGTACCCTATTCGGGTCATTTGGGTTGGCAACCCCACCAACCCGAATTTTCGGGTTGGTCCAAAAAATTCCCTCAACCCAACCCGTGTACACCTCTAATTTGATATATAACAGTGCGGGTCCTAAAAAAAGAGATGAGACCTTCCTTCCATGGTGATGGTGGAATTCCGTGAATTGGTGGGTTGCACTTTTTATATTTTTTATTCTAACCAATTTTTGTTGCTTAAAATTTAATGGTTGTATTAGAAAAAAAGAAAAGAAATGTTTTTGTTTTTAATTTGAATCTCACAATTTCAATTTTGTAGTCATTAGTTCATTATTTAAAAAAAAAAATGTCTCGTAGGATATTAAGTAAGATTATGCTTATTTTTTTTTACCACTATGTCAACCCATGATGATTTAGTATATATTTTTCAAAGTTCAAGAACTATATATGACACAAATGTTGAAGTTGATGACCTAAACTTTTGACTTTATATAAAGTTGTGCCTCTTAAGATGAAATTTTGGATCTGCTACTATCTGTATACTTGTTAGTTATGATTGTTTTGGTGATATTATATGGAAGCATTTAAAACTATATTTATACGAATTTGTGCCCCTACATAAAATCTTGCATCCACCACTGCATACCATATGTAAATTGAGCTATACAATGATCAAAGTTGTTAATTGTTTTGAATAATATTAAATTATAAATTTAGCTTATGAATTTGTCTCTAATATATTGAATATTCTACCTTTTTTTTTTCTTAATTAAAAAAATATACTTTATTAGATATAAAATTTAATATACTTTAATTTTATATCTAGTTAATATTTGTTAAGAAAAACAAATTGAATATATTGAATTTTCATGTAATTAAAAGAAAAATACACGAAAAATTATCATCCAGCCAAGTCATTCGATAGATCAAAATTTATTAACAAAACGTTTATCATGGGTTATTTAATTATTATTTTATCAACATATTTAAATACATTATGTTATACCCATTATATTTAAATACATCTTATCTCATATCCATCCAAAATGTAATGTACATCACTAAGGGTTTGTTTGATAATCATTTCAATCCTATTTTATATTTATTTGGTTTTTAAAATTTATACTTATTTTAACATCAAATCTTTAAATGGTTTTTCTCCTTTCTAAACAAACATGTGAATTTTTAGTTAAATTCAAAAAACAAAAACAAGTTTTCGAAAATTACTGTGTGAAGTTTTCAAATTTTAGCTTGGTTTTTAAAACACTTACAAAAGATAAATTACATGACAAAGAGACTCAAATATAAAAATAGTGTTTATAAGCTTAATTATAAAAAATCAAATAGTTATCAAACACATGCCTTTGTTTTTTAAAATTAAAATTACACTACTTCAACCTACAAGTTTCTATATTTAGTTATCCACTTTCTATGAATATTTTCAAAAGTCAAATTAAGTCTTAAAAATTAAAAAACAAAAAAAAAACTTTTGAAATACTTGTTTTTATTTTTAGAGTTTAACTAGAAATTCAAATGTTCTTTTTATAGATAAAAGTAAAATCATAATAAAGAAAACCGAGAAAATGTTCTTTTCATAAATAAAAGTACGATCATAATAAAGAAAACCGAGAACAGACAAATATAATTTTGAAATACATTTATTTTTTGAATGTGACAGATCAACACATATTCATAAAACAATCGTTTAATAACAAATCAAATGTTTTACAAAAGGAAAAAAAAAAAACATACCTCACGGACAAAAGACATAGAAAATTAACTTAAAAGCAGATAATGTGACATGTACTCCTTTTACGTTCAAGTTAAAGATTCAAATCCACAAACCACTAGAATATTATTAGTTGTACTAAAAAAAGTAATGGAGATTGAAATGATTAATTAGAAGGTAACTTGACGTAGTTGAGAAACTCCTGATCGGCTTCAAACTTGTTCATGTGCTCTTGTTCGAGATGAACATAAACATCAATTCCATCGCCATCTTTATTGTCAAGGAAGACAAAGAGGTTCTTGAAGATCAAGGCAGGAGAGCTGATCCAGTCGGGTTTGCCCCACCCGAAATCAGCCTCGTAAATGGGCATCCGACATAGGCTGGTGAAGGAGCAAGAGATTAGGTCGCCGGTTGAGAATTGTGTGGCTGTCTTTTTCATGGAGTCGAGGAATTTGGAGCTTTCTTGAAGTCTTTTTAGATAGTCTTTGTCGATCTTCCCAATTTCTTCCCTCATCCGCTTCACAAGATCGTAACAAAAGTCATCGTTAAGAATCTCTTCTGAGGGAACTACAAATGCGGATCGGTAATAGTTTCCGAATGCATAATCAGGGACAGGTGGTTCCAGTCTTGAGCGTATATTTACAGACTGGCTTACTAGGAATATCTTCTTCTTCGATTCCGACCTTTCGTTCTCCAACCCGCTACTAGAAACCTATCAATATATAACCAAAAATAAATAAATAAATAATATTAAAAGAAGACACCAATAATTAAACACTCATTCCACCTTTAAATTTTTTGTTTTGTTATCTATTTCTTTTTTTTTTTTTTACCAATATTTTCAAAAGAAAAAATTTGAAAACTAACCAAAGTAGTTTTTAAAAATTTGTTTTGTTTTTTGAATTTGACTATGAATTCAATTCTTATACTTAAAAAAAAATTCTTACAAATTATTGTAAAAAATTGCGAGGAAGTAAGCTTAATTTTAAAAAACAAAGGTCTGATTTGGTAACCATTTTGCTACAATGGTTAAATTCTTAGCCAAATTTCAAAAACAAAAACAAGTTTTTAGAAGCTAATTTTTTTAATTTTCAAAATTTGGCTTGCTTTTTAAACTATTGGCAAAACCAAGATAACAAAGAAAGAAATTTAGAGATGGAAGTAGTATATAATAAGCTTAATTATTTTGAAATATACATCTATATATATTGTTTCTTTCAACCTGTATACTTCTTATACATACACAAATACATACTATATATATTATATATATATTAAAATAAAAATGAATTTACACTTTATATTAGGTATTTACGGTTTGGTTTTATACGGCTAAGTATGAACTTTTTATCTAAAAAAAAAAAAAAAAACATTTTACACGCTGTAAGTTGGTTTTTTTTTTCAATAAATATTTTAATTCACATAATAAGATAGGAGTGAGATGAATAAAGATAAGTCCCTACTTTACTATATTTTCAACTTAACAAAATTTATTTTAGGGCATTATAAATTTATATGTCTAAACTTTGAAATATAAAAATTAAAACCCTTCACTAAAAATTGTATCAATTTAAACACTAAAATTTTATAAAGTATCAATTTATTCTCATCTCCAAAATTTCTTAGACTGATATTGTGTGAAACTTATAATTTGAGTCAATTAAACTCCAAAATTTTCATAAGTCAATTAACTTAAATCCCTTATTGTGATTACATTTAAAAATCATCAATGCATTAATTTTCAAACAATATGTGTAGACATCTTCAAATGTTAATTTTACAAAATAGATAATCAAAGTAAATGAATAAATGATTCTTCAAGAAAATTCGAATTAAGAATCTAAATTGATTCATTTATATTATAACTTTTCGCACCAAGTTTTTTCAAACTAAATATAATAGATAATATAAATCTGTAAATTTATAAAAGTTTATTATTTAAATGGATAAAATTATTAATTTTAAATTTAAATTAAGTTTATAAATGGAAACTTCCACTAATTTTAACCAGTAAACAAATGTGTTTATTGCAAGGTTGAGCAATAGCTCATGTTAGTTTTTTAGAAAGTTTAGGGACTTACGGCTTTAATGGCGGCAATAAAACGACCATAGATGAAGGTAGACAAGGCCTCAACTCTCGTAGGTCGCCTCTGGTTTACCATGGCAGGGCACTCTGCATATTTAGCTCTAATACTTTCAACATTTGCAGCATCAATCTGATATCGTCTCACCACTCTTTGTCTGAAAATACTCGTCCTCGTGTTGTAAAGTCCCGTCTTCGTCGGTGGAAACAGCTCCGCCGACAACAAATGAGCCCGCAGTGCTTCCTTCTCCCCCCGACAATACGCCGCCCACCCATTAACCACAATGAACAAAGACAGAGCATCGCTAATCTTATGAGAAACACAAATCCCGACAGCAACGCCACCGCATTCGAACACAGTCAATTGAACCCCCATCGAAATCTCGTCAAGCTCGTCCAATTCGAACGGAAGAAATTTGTTTAATTCCGAAGGAAACGGCGTGTTTATTACATCGGATAGTCGACAGTTGACTCTGGTTTCGATGAAAGGGACGCCGTCGTCGTTGCAGTCGATGAAAAACTCGCCGTAGTTGACTCTACCGGCGAGAGGGTAGTAATGGGTCAAGACGTCGGAGAGGGATTTTTTCAGGTGGTCGGCGATTTCCGCGGGGGTGGCAGAGCCGGCGGTGTAGAAATAGACCATTGGGTTGTAGACATTGACAGTGACTTGGTCGAGGAAGGCTAAACTATAACGGCGGAGATGCTCCGGCGTAGGGGAAGAGGGTTTGATTGTTTCTTCTGAAACGATTTCGATTTGGACGGCCATGATTGATTGAAATTTGAAAAGTGAAAGAATAATGTGAAGAAGACAAACACAAGGAAGGGGTGGAAAATGAAACTCTGCTTTGGATCAAATTTAAAAACAACGAGTGCATGAAACTTAGTCAAAGTCAAATGGAGAAGATAACACGTCATCATAATAATATAAAGCCTAATTTTTGTTAACTTCTTAAGGAAACAAAAATATTGGTTAAAAAATTAGTTTTGGTTAGTGGGGTTAGAATTTCAATTTATATATATATATAAATGATTCGAACTCATTTAATTTTTAGGTGAGTTGATTAAGCTTGTTTTTACTAGATTTACTATTAATATCATATTATAAAAATGAAATGTAATCTTTTTAAAGAAAAAACCTCTTACGTTTTATTTTAGTTTATATTTTAATGTGTTATCTTGAATTTTAAAAACTATTATAAACAATGTTTGGATTGAACGATTTAGACTTGATTTGTAATGTGATTGTAATATAGATTGACGTTTTAGGCTCGATTTGTAATACAAAACTCATTTAATTCCAATAGTTTTCAATAAAACTCTATTTTTTATCGTTTCAAGATCTCATTTTTGTTTCTTCTTCGAATTTTCACGCATTCCAATACTCTTCTGATTCTCAGTAATTTTATTATATTCCAGTTTTCCAAACAACTCCTTAAGTTCTAAACTTTGTTTTGGTTCCTATATTTTGAGTTTTATTTTATTTAATTTCATACGTTTTTAATATTCTATGTGATGATTAACCCTAAAAAAATGGTTATAATTAAAATTAACATGATATTTGGCGGTCTAGATTTTGATAGTTCATATCTTTAATATAAAGCTATATGGAGCGTCGACACATTTTCACAGTTATGTTTAAAAAGGAAATGAAATAAAAATAGAACGTCAACGCTAAAATAAATTTGGTAATATTGACTTAGATCCAAAGCTAGCTGTATGCTTACATACAAAATGGTCACTTTAAATTACAAAATTCTCTATTTTGATTTGTTTTTAATGCTTAACATATATATATATTTTTGAAATACATTGAAAATTATCAACTAGCCAGAGTCTTTCTTAACAGTGTTATTTAATTATTATTTTATTAAAATATTTAAATATATGTTGTTGCCATTGCCATCCAATAGTCACCCAAAATCCAATCTACCTGATTAAGAGTCTACTTGATAACCATTTAACGCCATTTTATAATTATTTGGTTTTTAAAGTTTGTATTTGTTTTAACACCAAATCTTTAAAATAGTTTTTATTCTTTCTAAATAAAATGTGAATTCTTAGTTAAATTAAAAAAAAAACAAAAACAAAAACAAAAACAAATTTTCAAAAATTTAATTTTTTATCCTTCATTTGTTAATGATTTATTTTTATTTTATTTTATTTTTAAAAATTAAGCTTCTTTTCTCTCAATTTTTTACGATAATTTTAATCTTTCTTAAGTAAAAGAGTTAAATTCTTAGCTAAATTCCAAAAACAAATAAAATTTAAAAACTACTCTTTTTTATTTTCAAAAATTGGATTGGTTTTTGAAAATAGTGGCCGAAATTAGATAACAAAGCAAAAAATTTAGAGGTAGAAGGGATGTGTTATAGGCTTAATTTTCAACAACTAAAAACAAAAAATCAAATGATTACCAAATAGGATATTAAGTTTTCAAAAATTGGCTTGGTTTTTAAAACACTTACAAAAGGTAGATTACGAGTGTGTTTGGAATGCATTTTCAATAATTTTTATCAAAATAATTTAAAGAAAAATGAGGCTTTTGAAAAACACTTTTTTTCTCCACTCAATCAAAATGGGCCTACATAACAAAGAGACTATAATATACAAGTAGCGTTTATTATCTTAATTTTAGAAACTAAATAGTAATCAAACATAGACTTTAGGTTTTGAAAATTATGATTATAAACACTATTTTAACTCAAAAGTTTTTGTATTTCGTTATTCACTTTCTTCTACTAATATTTTAAAAAACCAAACAAAGTATTTTTTTAAAATATTTTTAAAAAATTTTTTAATAGAATTTAACTAGAAATTGAAGTTTTTTTTTATTATTAATAAAGGTATGAGAGTAATCAACCAAAAATTTTAAAAATAATAAACTAAATTCATAAAACAATAGTTTAATAACAAGTTAAATCATTTAAGGTTTAATGACTAAATTGTTAAAAAATTAAAACTAGAGTGCCAACTAAAATTTTAATACTAAATTATTACTTAAAAAATATTTTTCCACTTAAAATATTTGTCATAGACTTTTCTTAATAGAGTTCTTTAGGTGGGAGAATGATTTTCTGAAGCTCTATTTTGGATTCCAATTTATGAACAAGGAGTGCATGAAACTGAGTCAAAGTCAAATGAAAAAGATAACACGTCATCATAATATAATATAATGCCAATTTTATTTAATTGGTTTTTTAATCAGTTTATTAATATATATATATATATATATATAGAGAGAGAGAGAGAGAGAGAGAGAGAGAGAGAGAGATACTTACACATTGTGTTTTCCTTTCCCACTCACCTACTCCTTGTAACAACGATTCCCACCGAAGTATAATTTAAGATTGCAATTAACGCCGCAAAATTCAATTTTGTCCCCCTCACTTATCAATTTAATTTAATTTAATTATATGTGGGTTGGAATTGAGGGTTTTTTTTATAGTTAGGTTTCAAATACTATTTAAGTATAATTATTGGAGATTGATTCTAATTTAAAGGAGGGAGTGCATATCAATATCATTTTCATTAATGATTGTATTTTTAACATTTTTATTTGAGTCTGAGAAAGTGGACATTTGAATAAATTTATTTGTTTGTTAAAAGAAAAAAAAAAACACTACAATTTTGGCCCAAATTTTAATGTTTTAAAAGAATTGATGTTTAAAGTCGTGTTTGATAATCTTTTTCTTTTTAAAGTAGGAGTTATTATTATTGTAGCCATTTATAGAAAATATATATGTAAGAAATTTACAACTATGATTTTAAGTATAAAAAATGAAAGAGAAATTTTCAATTCACACTCATAAGGTTGTATCAAGTTAAATCTTAAACTAGTAATTGTATCAATTTAAATTTCATATTTTTGTATATGTATTGATTAACATCCTCCGTCAAACTTAATTAGTTTGAAAAATATCTTGAGAAACATGCAATTGTTTCAATTAAATTTCCTATCAGTAAATTAATTCAAACCCTTTATTAAGTTTGAGGTTGTATCAATAAATTAATATACAGTTTTTTAAAAAAAAAACCAAAATGTGAAAAAGAACAGATCGACAAATCAGATACATCACTAACCTCCAACAAACAAGAGGCAAACCAGTTGATCAACTAAAATCGCTTTGACTAAATTAAAAATATTTTGGAAGAAAAATTTTTAGTCTAGTGCAAATAGACATTGTTGATAAGTAGTAAAAAAACGAAAGAATTCAAAGCCGTCTTTCAAGGAAATGATTTTTCAACCAAATTCGTCCAAAATCAAAACAAAGTCTTTTTCCCAAGATTGCAACTATGGCTACCAAGTGACAGATGATTTTTTTTGGAAAATTGAAAATTTTGCACAAATTAGTAAAGAAAGTAAATAAAGTTCAAGTATTAAAAAAGAGAGGTATTCAAATATGATGATTGCCTAATTACGAGGAGTTGTAGCCTAAAATGTAATGGTAAATCTTAGCTCAAATTCAATATACATGGTGAGTCTGATTCAACACCTATTTGATCTTCCCTTTGAAGTATTTTTAGGAGTCTAGCTAAGTCATTTAAACATATATTTCTATGACTAATATGAACTTAGATGATTAAAATTGCAATTCATTGATTCTAAGAGTTTTTCCATATGTCTAGGTCAAACGCATGGTCTTATGTCTATGCTTCTTTCCTAGATTGTTTTTATGAAATTCAAAATTTATCTAACCCTTTTAGTATTAGATTCGATTTTAGGGTATTAATTCAGGTGGTCAAAATATAAACTAATAATAGAAATTTTAATTAATAAAAACAAACCATGTATTGAGATTGAGCCAAGACACTAAATCCACGTGTTAGGCTCGTTCTCTCTTCTCCTTAGAGCACTCACCTATTAGAATCCCAAGGGGAAGGCTAGCTCATAATGAAAAAATAAATAACAATAATTGACATGAAAAGAAGTTCACAGTAAAACAAGTAACTCCAAACCTTGCCTTCGTTCAATCGAACTTGTTCCTCCTTTTTCAAGGGAATTTAAAACTATTACAACCCTAACTTTTGATTAGGATTTGATCGATTAGCAAAGAAGAAATTAAGTATGTTAGACACAAATTATAATTAAACAACAAAAGCAAAAAGAATAATAATACAAAAATAACGTAAATAAAATTTAATTGGGAACATTTTATTAGATGAACTGTTGTAAAATAAAATGACATACTTAAACTAAGTAGTTGAAAAATTAAATTGCATAAACAAAAATATCAACTTAAACTAAAATTAAAATTAAAACAATGAAATTAAAAAAAAAAAAATTCAAACTTGAAGAAAGAGTTGCCCACTAGCCTTGATCTACCTCGATTCAAGCTTTTTCAAGATGAATTAAGATATTACAGTCCCAATTTTCGAAGGAGGTTGGATCTATGCAAGTGGAAAATTAGATATCTAACATCGAGATTGATAGTACAAACATTATGTTAGTTGAACTATACTAATTTTAGTAGTTTAAATGGATATTATTTAAAATATATATATATATATATATATATATTAACACTTCTTCTGTATAAATATTGCATGTTTAATAAAAATTAACTTTCAATGTTTAAATTTAAAATATATTAAAAAGTAGAGTAACTAAATTTTGAGAATTGAAATGATGAAGAACTAATATGATAATATTGGTTAATTGTGATTAATTTAATTGTATAAAGGAGAAACATGATGAGAAAGTAAAAGATGAAAGAGAATTGATGGAATTGACGAGAGGGTGAAGATTGGGACTTCGAAGGAGAGAGGGAGAAAGAAGAAGGAAGAAGAGAGAGAAAAGAGGGATATAAAATATATTAAATAGTTTTATTTAGATTTTTGGTAATTAGAATTAGAAAAAAGAAATTATTTTTTTCGTAAAATATAACTGTCATGTCGGCTTACTGTTAATAATTAACAGATGATGCATACTTCATCACTAAAATTATTGAGTTCAAAAACCTCATCCATTCAAATATAACCTAAATCGGACCAAAAATGTTCATACATTTTAATATTTGTAATAAAATGGATAATTTGAACACACCTATCTTCCATCCTCACATTAGTCCAACGGACAAAAAAAAAAAAAAAAAACAAAAATTAGAGTAAAATATATTTTTGATTTTTGAAGTTTGAGCTTGATCTTTGTGTTTGTAGTTATTTTGTCTGTTTTCGCTTTGCGAACTAATGATTATAAGAGTTTTTGTACATCAGTGATCTTGTGTGAGATAGACTTAAATGGTTATCAAAACCCAAATGACGCCTCAATGATGTATTACCTTTCAAAATTTGAACATATTTTAGACGCAAACTTACAACCTAAAATTCCCTAAATCTTTTTAACAAAATATAATATTCACATAAATTTTTAGTTGTCTTTTTAGTCCATAATTTCATATATATAATTTCCGGAGAACCATCAGAAAAGATAAAGATAAATAGCAAAACATGTTTTTTCTTTAAAATAATAATAAATAATCTAAATAGTTAATTTTAAAATGAAAAATTTTAAGGTGGTTTCAATAAATAAATTTGTTCAATTTAGATAGTCGCAGAAGATTGTTTCAAAATTTAATTCAGGAAGGTTTATTCGACAAAATCCCACTTTACTATTCTTTTATAAAAATAAAAATCTTATTTACTGAAAATAAAGAGATCCATACTAATAATATATAATAATAAGTTTTCTTTTTCTTAAAAAATAAATATTGGCATAAATTTTTCAAATTAAGATTTCATAAGAAAATAAAATTACTTTTTTTTTTTACTAAAAAATTATATATGAAATTTTTTATTAAGAATTTTCAGCTAATTATAAATTGTCACGTCATCACAACAAAAACTCATTTTATTAAACTAGTTGGAACTATATATGTTGCACGTATTTTGTTACTATGAAAATGTAATATACATATAAGTTGAAATAGGAGTTTTATAGATAAAAAATGTAATAAAGTAAATTTTAAAACTTAGTGAGTGAAATTTTTTAACATGAATTAGAGACTATAGAGAGATAAATCACGTCAATTACCCTTGTTCACTTATCAAATTTATATTAACCATTTAATTAGGTATGGTTTATATTTTTCTTTTTCTCAATTGAAGATTTCATCTTTTTCAAGAATTTATCGCATCTTTTAAATTTTAATCTATTTAATGCTACTTTTTTTTTTTAATTAATTTTAGTTTAAAATTTGCATTTTAATTATATTTATATATTTTAATCAAATTTATTTACTAAAAAAATGTCAAAAGTTTATAATATACATTCAATTTTGTCGAGATGTAATGAAAAGAAACCTATATAAAGTTAAGCACTGATTCAGCAAGGAAATGAGATTAAAAATTAAAAGAATAAAAATAAAAAAATAAAAAGAAAAGAAAAAGAAAAAACGTCAACACTAAAACAAACTTGGGACATTCTTTTAAATAATAATAATAATAATAAATAAGCTTGGAACATCATTGACTTGGTCCAACCCTAGCTGTATACATACATACAAAATGGTCACTTTAAGTTACATAATTCTTAATTTTGCTTTGTTTTTAATGCTTGATATTTTTTAAAAGAAAATATATTCAAAATTCTCAATTAGCCAAGTCATTCTATAGAACAAAATTTATTAACAAAATGTGGATGTGTTGTTTAATTATTATTTTATCTCATTCAAATGTCACTCAATATATATTTTTGAGAGTTTGTATGATAATAATTTAGATCTTGTTTTATAATCGTTAAATTTTTTTGTGCTTATTTTAACACCAAATGGTTAAAATGATTTTCTTTATAAACAAATATGTAAATTTTTAGTTAAATTCAGAAAACAAAAACAAGTTTTCAAAACTTGATTTCTATTTTTAAAACATTTGCAAAAAGTAGATTACATAACAAAGAAACAATATTATAGAAGTGTTACTGCAATATGGTTGATTGATTTTATTGTTGTCAAAACTTGAGCAACATGTAAGTTTTGCAACATGTCGTGTATGATGTCAAACATAATGATATGTGGCAGACAAATTTTGGTAGAATATTTTCTTTTTCATTATCTGTTCATATGTGTTGTGTAGATTCGTTGGCTTTCTTTCTTTTTTTTGTAGAGAATATTCTCTTTTCTTGAAGATCTTCTAGAGCTTGAGTATATAATTGCTAACCTCTTTATATATTGAAGTTTCTTCCCACTGGACACATAGCTCTTCGAAGTAGGTAATTTGACACCAAATGAGTTATCAAGTTTTTGTGTCTCTTTGTCTCTGTTGTTATTATTATTATTATTATTTATATTAAGTTATTCTCTTTGTCAATACTCATGTTATAACATGGAACTTGACTTTTGTATTATGTATTAGATCCACTTTAATTTTTCAATTGGTATCAGAGTGATCCGTATCTTCCGAGTATCTTGTTCTTGAGTCGTATTTTAAGTCATCATGGACTATTAAACAAGCGGATCAATAAGTGCCCTCATATTCATAAAACAACAATTTAGTGACAAATCAGTTCATTTATGGAAAAAAAAAAAACTTACCTTACATTGCAGTTTTAGTAACTTTTAAGTTGTGGTATATTTTTCTGCCACCAACTAACAAATTCACAAACAATCATTTTGTAAGATTGTTGGTTTTTTTATTTTTATTTTTATTTTTTTATTTTGTTCGAATAGACAAAGGGAATCAAGAATGAATTTAGAGAATATAATATTAGCATTAGAGTGAGAGATTGAAATCCACATGCATACTACCACAATTTTAATTTGGTTTTGTATTAAAAAAACAATGAACATTAACATTGAAATGATTAATTAGAAGGCAACTTGGCATACTTGAGGAACTCTTGATCGGCTTCAAACTTGTTCATGTGCTCTTGTTTGAGATGAACATAAACATCAACTCCATTGCCATCTTTTTTGTCAATGAAGACAAAGAGGTTCTTGAAGGTCAAGGCTGGGGAGGTGATCCAGGCAGGTTTACCCCACCCGAAATCAACATCGTAAATGGGCATCCGACAAAGGCTGGTGAAGGAGCAAGAGATGAGCTCTCCGGTGGAGAATTGGGCAGCTGCCTTTTTCATGTGGTCGAGGAATTTGGAGCTTTCTTGAAGCCTGTTGAGATAGTCTTTGTCGATCTTCCTAATTTCTTCTCTTACTTGCTTCACAAGACCGTAACAATAGTCGTCATTAATAATCTCCTCTGAGGGAACTGCGAATGTGGATCTATAATAGTTTCCGAATGCGTAATCAGGGATCGGTGGGTCGAGTCTTGAGCGTATGTTCACAGCGTGACATACTAGAAATATCTTCTTCTCCGATTCCCAGATTCCATTCTCTATTGAAACCTATCATATATATATATATATATATATAACAATATCAATCATTCGTTTTAAGCTATTAAAAAAAAAAGTGTTATTGTAGCTTTGTGTGAGATTGTATTTGTTTTGAAAGTTAAACATACGGCTTTAATGGCGGCAATAAAACGACTATAGATGAAGGCAGACAAGGCCTCAACTCTCGAAGGCTTCCTCTGGTTTTCCATGTCAGGGCATTCTGCATATTTAGCTCTAATACTTTCAACATTCGCAGCATCAATCTCATACCGTTTCGCCACTCTCTGTCTCACAATACTCGTCCTCGTGTCGTAAAGCCCCGTCTTCGTCGGTGGAAACAGCTCCGCCGAGGACAAATGAGCCCGCAGCGCCTCCTTCTCCCCTCGGCAATACGCCGCCCACCCATTAACCACAATGAAAAAAGACAGAGCATCGCTAATCTTATGAGAAACACAAATCCCGACACCAACGCCGCCGCATTCGAATACATTCAATTGAACCCCCATCGAAATCTCGTCAAGCTCGTCCAATTCGAACGGAAGAAATTTGTTTAATTCAGAAGGAAACGGCGTGTTCATTACATCGGATAGTCGGCAGTTGACTCTGGTTTCGATGAAAGGGACGCCATCGTCGTTGCAGTCGATGAAAAACTCGCCGTAGTTGACTCTTCCGGCGAGAGGGTAGTAATGGGTCAAGACGTCAGAGAGGGATTTTTTCAGGTGGTCGGCTATTTCGGCGGGGCTGGCGGAGCCGGCGGTGTAGAAATAGACCATTGGGTTGTAGACATTGACGGTGATTTGGTCAAGGAAGGATAAACTGTAACGGCGGAGGTGCTCGGGCGTTGGGGAAGAGGGCTTGATTGTTTCCGTGGAAACGATTTCGATTTGGACGGTCATGATTGATTGAAATTTGAAAAGTGGAAAGAATAATGTGAAGAAGAGAGGAAGGAGTGGAAAACGAAGGTTTGTTTCGAATCCAATTTATGGACAACGAGTGCATGAAAACTTAGCCAAAGTCAAAGGGAGAAAATAACAAGAAATCATAATAATACAATAAAAATTAACAACATATTTACAAATATAGTAAAATTTAGATAAGCTATAAACAGTAATAAGTTTTTATCAATGTCATAGTAAATTACTAGATAGATACGAAAAATAGTTTATTACGATCTATCCTAAATAAACTATAATATTTTATTATTCATCATCTTTGTTATTTAAAATAAATTTTCAATTACATATTTTGATAGTTGTGTTTTTGAATTGGTTTATTATATATATATGCATTGCGTTTTCCCTTCCCACTCACCTTCCATGTTAACCATGATTGCCACCAAACTATAATTTAAAATAACTATTTTTTCTTTTCAGCCGGGCGTTTGATTTTTAATTTTGTTTTTGTTTTTTTCTTCCCAATCTATAACTTATTTAAATGTTGATTGATTTTTAATTAAACTAAAATTAAAGATGTTTTAAAATAAAACAAAATGAATTAACTCATTTATAAGTATAGTAAAATGTCATTGTCTATTATTTTAACTTATTATTACTAAGCGAAATTTATTTTTGACTTAAATATCAATCCTTTCAATGATTGTATTTTTGACATTTGAATAAATGTTTATGCTTGTTTAAAAAACTATAATTATGACTCAAATTTTAATTCAAAAAAACACAACTTGAGATTAAATTTAACACATTCAACTTTGTATATATATGTACCTACAATTTCTTTCGCATTATATTATATTTGCTAATACTTTAAGTATAATTGTTATATTTATAATGGTTTTTTTTTTTTTTTTTTGCAATTATATTGAATTTCATAAAGAAAAAAGAAACTCATAACATTAGGTCAAGACACAAACAAAATACAACCGCACAAGTTAAAAATCAAGAAATTAATAGTACAAACAAACTCTAAAAAATAACTCAAAAGATCAAGAATCTACATAAATCTTCTCATTGGTAATTCAAACAACTTTGAATAAATCTTCAGTTTATGTTTTTGGTTTTTCTACATTTTGTTTTTTGTTTTTAGAAAATAAAAATGTATACGTTTGGTAACTAATTTTTGTTTTTTGTTTTTAAGAAAATAGAAAACATAACTTGTTTGGTACATGTTTTTTATTTTCACTTTTTAAAATAATTATTTAATCGTCATTTTTTATTTTTGTTTTGTATGAAATTAATGACAAACTATTTGTATATATTATTCTTCTAATATATGTACGAGCCAAAACCTACCCAAATCGTTTAGAATGTTGCATCATTGTAATCTCTCCATGACTATGAGAAAAATGTTGCATATATATTTTTCTTTATTTAATTAAATTGAAAATAATAAAATAAATATTCGTAAAAGGCACAAATGAAAAACAAATTCCAAAATATCTATCCTTATTAACAACACACATATTCATAATGTTTAATAAAAACAACAAAATTTGCAAGAAAAAAATAATTAAAAATTGTATGTACTTATAAATTAAAAATAACATAGTATATGATAAACAATAAAAGAAATTTTAAACAAGTAAAAAGTTTAGTCTTCAAATTTTTAAACTTTAATATGTAATAAAATAAATTGAATTTCAAAATTCATATTTAAACTACTTATACTTAAATATAACATAAAATACTAATATATGTAATTTATTATGAAAATAAGTATTTTTATTTTTTTAGTTAAAAATAATTTATATAATATGTAATTTCAAAATCATTTAAAAAAAAAAAGAAAAAGAAACCTTTGTTAAATCAAAATAACATAAGAGGAAGAAAAGTCGTTTGTTCACAAGGAAAAAAAGATAGTTCATAAGAAAACAATTCTATAGTCTGAAGAAAAAAAAAATGCAAAACAATTAATTTATCTTTTCAAACTCTCTTCATAAATTGAAAAAACGATTTTTAAGTTTTTTTAAAACAAAAATTTATTACCAAACAGTCTAGTTCTTGAGAAACCACAAATAAAAACAGAAAACCAAAATCCAATTTAATCACTATACGAAGCTTAAAGTCATCAAATTGAGCACAAATCGAATTTCCTAATTAGGCGAAAAATGAGAGAGGGAGTGGAAAGTAAAAATTCCACCAGAGGTAAATATAGAGAATTCCAATTCTCCTCCCCATCCCGTCAACATCTTTTTATTTATTTATTATAATTTTTTTATGTTACGTTATTATTAATACATAAATATTTATATATAAATTTCAAGTTTTATTATTTAACGGCTGAGATATTAAATATGTTTGGATTTAACTTTTAAACTCAGATAGTATATATGAATATTTGATTCGTAATTATTTATTTATGCTAGAAATTTGAGTAGTTCCTTTTTAAATTCAAATTGTCTATGTGAAATTTGTTATATTAAAAAATTTAACTATTCAACTAAAATTTGTCCATAGTAGTAATTTTAAGTTAATTATTTTTTTCTTTTTTAAAAAATCAACCGAGGAAAAATTCCTTGCGGGAACACAATCCCCGTGAATTCTTTGTGGAGAGTCCTTGCCTCAATTCTCATGAGAAATTTTGTATGGACATGAAATGGGGAGTGGGGATGGAGATGGAGAAGCCAACCCTGGCCCTGGCCCTGATCTACTTAATGGACATCTAATAAAAAGAAATGATAACATTATTGTCACTATTTATATAAAAGAGACACGTAAGAAATATATAAGTACGAGTTTAAGTATAAAAATAGTAATAATTTATTTAAGTCATCGTCAATTGTCAAAATAAGTTTAATTTAACGATAATTGGCATGTTCATTCTTCATCTCCATGTGACTAATATTAAATAAAATTTATATTAGCTATTAACAATAAATTTTGATGGAGAAAGTCAAAGTTTAATAACTTGTAGGTTTGGAGTTTAATTAATTGAAAAAAAGAGAAATGACGTGTTTTTGTTTGAACATTTCCAATTGCTTGTGGTTGGAATTAAGGAATTTTCTATTGCAATCTTCACAGCATATCTTTGTAATAAGAAGAGTATCAACAAAAAGAAATCTTCCAACTTGTAGTGAGAAATCAAGTATAATCAATTATATATATGTTAGGAGACTTTTTAAGTTTATATCATGATCATGTTTAGCATTTTCATATTTTAATATTTAAAATAATTATGAAATCATAATGATGCCTTGCAGAAGCTACGTGGATTGCACAGGTGTGTATCTTGTTGAACTCTTTTTGGCTTATATATGTTATAAAGATAAAAGGGAATGGATTTAGTCTAATTTAATAACCTTGACTTTAGGTTCAGTCACATTTTAATATTTGCCTAATTCACTCATCACCAACTCTTGTAAATTTTATTATCTGTCACATTTATGTTTCATTTCTTAAGAAATCTTGTTCACATCAAAGTTTGTTCTATATTCAATTATTTTCATTTACTTGAATATAGTAGGTAATCACAATAAACATATACTAATATTTTAATTTATTATTGATAATTTTGAATCACTAAAAAAAAAAAAAATGAGATAAAGTAAAACTAGGAGAGATATCTTATCCTAAACGGATCTAAGATTGGTAGGAGTCGATCCAAGTGAGGAAGAGTCCTAACTTAACTCCATTATAAATAGAGCGATGTCCAACATGAAGTAAGTTCCTCTTTTTCCTTTAATTATTTGCTTTGATCTTTGTACTGAGATCTAATTTAAGCATTGAGGTGTCTATGGCAAGTACCCTAATAGTGTGTTATTTTCACTATTTTTCAAGTGGTCTTTTTCACAAATTACAAATTTATAATCGATGACACATGAAAGTCAGGTGAGTTATCTTGGCCAAAAGTTGCCATCAACATAACTCATTTGCTACAACAAAGACTATGTAGAATTTGAAATTCAATCCTTTAAAATTTTAGCATGTGATAGGATATGGCTTGATCAATTAAATTATGCCACAATAATGATAACACATTGAAAAATAATATATTAGATGATATATTTTTATGTTTGTTGATCTTTACTTCTTCCACACATTTACCTCAAGTTATTTTCAATCAGTTTCATTTGTCTATTTAATAAACCTTCTCCACCTTTGTTTTACTTTTATTCCAAAAAAGGAATAAAAAAAGTGGGGTGTCTATGAGTTGACATTTCAATTTAGCAAAGTTGTCAATGCTTTAATTTTTTTTTTTTTTTTGAGGAAATCAATGTTTTGTATTATTATTAGCTGTGATTGAATATATATATACACATAAATGGGTGACATTGATTAAAATAGCTGCAAAGTTTCTCATAATTAATGCATAAATTTTGTGGTAGTGGAACACATTTCCAATTCAACATCCCTATGGAGAATGCCATTTTCTTTCCCAACCTACTTTGCGCCATAAATTAAAATTATTAATATTATTTATTTAGTGGTTGGTATTAACCTTAGTTTATACGTCTAATCTGTATGAATTTGTACTATTAATTTCAAATCTTCCTCCTATATATAATTAGAAAAAAGTATTTGATTTTCTTATTTTGATTTCAAAATCAACCTTAACCCGGTGAACTTTTTTTTGTTATCCTTTTTATGGTATTTGTAATTTGATTTAATTTAAGCGGGTTTTAACAATCTTATTATAGTTTTTATTTATGGTCCATTCGAAGTTCTCAAAATATTTGTGCCTATTACTAGATGTTAGTTGTTTTGTTTCTTTATATACGGCACATATAGGAGAGTTTTAAAACTTTTTGACGAGTTTGATAATCATTTTAGTCTTTTTGAAGGTAAAATCACACTTCCAACATTTAGGGAGGAACATCTTTGTGAATAATAAATCTAAGATATTGGTATTGTTAAATGTGAATAGAAAGATTTGAAAAGCTAAATATAAAAACAGAAGAGTGCAATAAATAAAAGATTGACAGTTATATAATATAATAGTGAACAACTCTTCAGTTTAGGTTTTTAAATTTGCAAAAATTGGAAGAATAATAGTGAAGAACGACAGATTTAATTGCATTAATTTAAAAGTTGGACGATTTAGTAGAAATATATTTTTAAAGAAAAATCAAATATGAAAACTCAAAAAAAAATGGGAAAAGCAATTTAATACATTTTATTATTTGAGAGTGATTCTAAAACTAATCATTTTTGTCACTTGATTAAAGATATATTTCATAATGATTTTAAAAACGACCCGTAGTGATTTCAACCGTTTCAAAATTATTCCAAAATATGTCTAATTTAGCCACATAAAAGTAATTTCAATTATTTTTATTTTTTTATTTTTTGAAATGATATCAATAATTTACCCTCTAAAACTTATCAATTAAAATCCTAAAGTTTCATACGTGTATCACTTCCAAACATGCACTCAATTTACATCCTCTACATTACATTTTGTTTAGATAAATATTGTGTGAGATTTATACTTTATCAATTAATGTCCTACACTTTCATAAGAGAATCGATTTAAACTCTCAAGGTAAGATTTTTGTTTGAAATTTGTCAATACATCAATTCTAATCATTCATTTTTATTAACCTATCATTTGAAGAAGTTTACACACGAATGCATGAACGATTTTCAAATGTAATCTTAATAAATGATATAAATTAATTCAATTAATAATAATTTAGAAGTTTAATTGAATCAATTATATGTTCGCAAGATATTTTTTTAACTAAACTCCAAGGAGGATGTTAATTGATACATGTACGAAAAATTAGAGTTTAAATTGATACAGTTATTAATTCATTTAAATTCGTGTAACTCCCAAAGTCTTGAAAACGAAGGAATTCAAATGTCCAATTTAAAACCTTTAGGACCAAATGAACACACTCTTGAAAACTTAGGAACTAAAAGATATTTTCCCGTTATTTTCAATAGCTCCAATTTTCCAAAGAAAGCATTAGGGTTTGTTTGGGAGGCGAAAATATAATGGGCAATAGAATATAATTCCAACCCCACATTTGGATCTAGAGTATTTTCATCATTTTCAATTCTATTCTATTTTTAACCATTTTCACTATTCACAATCTAATTGATATTTTATTATAAGTGGAGTTTGATTCGCTATCTTTTTCTCTCTCTCTTGTTTTGGATGAATCCGAGTCGGACATGATTGATGTTTGATGATGAATCAATAAATCAATTTCGAAATTCGGGATAATTCGGTTGGATGGCTCGCTCTCCCAGGCTCAGAGTTCCGGAGAAATCTAGAACAAAGGGAGGTTCCAGTTCTTTCCCTCTCTAGAGACTCCTTTTCTCCCTCCTTTTATAACTCCGTCAATGGCGAGTTTCTCTTCGCCTAAACATATCTTACACAATCTCCATTCTTACTTCTCGCTCCAACTCAATTCCAACCTCACACTTCTCTTTTGAGGTACAGATTCCTAGAGATACCACGTGGGGAAGTTTAAATGGCTCAAGCTGTGTCAAATCTGACTCGATTCGTCTCCTTCACGCCTACCAAAGCCTCTAACGATCCCAAGAAGCTTACAGGGTTTGCTCGTAGAAGTAGCATTAAAGCCATGGCTGGGAATGGCAAAGATAATCTCGATCACTTACAGAGAACTAACGGAAAGGAACATCAAACAACTCAGCCACCAAAGAAACGACTAGCTCCAGTTGCTCCTGTTGGTAAGTAGTATAACCTTATTGCTAGATTTAATGTTTTCCCTTCGTTTTTTCTTTTTGTTGAATTTTGTTTATTGGTTGTGTTTGTTTTTTCTTCTAGGGCTTTGGGATCGATTTCCGACGGCCAGAACGGTGCAGCAAATGATGGAGACAATGGAGAGGATAATGGATGATCCTTTTGCTTACTCGGGGGCATGGCCATCACCTCCATTTACGAGCGATGGAGCTGGGTACAGCAGGGGAAGAACTCCATGGGAGATTAAGGAAGGGGAAAATGAGTATAAGATGAGGTTCGACATGCCAGGAATGACGAAGAACGATGTGAAGGTGTGGGTGGAGGAGAAAATGCTGGTTGTGAAGGCTGAGAAGGCTGAGAAGGTGAAGAAGACTAGTCCAGAAAATGGGAAGGTAGAAGAAGAAGGAGATTGGTCTGCTAAAAGCTATGGAAGATATAGCAGCAGAATTGCTTTGCCTGAGAATGTTCAATTTGAGCAGATTAAGGCAGAAGTAAAAGATGGGGTCTTGTACATAACTATACCAAAGGCTAGTGTTACAAGTAAAATTGTGGACATCAATGTCCAGTGAAAAGTTGGGATTAGTCTTCAAGAGTAGTTATAGTTATCTTTTGCTGCTTTCAGTTTCAAAGTACCTGATGTAAATTGTAAACAGTAATGAAGATGAAGTTCTTGCAATTTCATTCTGGCTTTTGTAATTTATTCAACAAAGCTTCGATGTAAACATTTGGTATTACTGATGGAATGATACCTTTAGTGTCTGCAAAACCGCAGCCACTTTAATTTTTTAGAGAATTGGTTCATTGGAATGTTGAAGATCCTAAAGAAATGTGGAGAACTGATTTTAATATGGTTGAGAAGGCAGGTGGTTCCTTCTGTTATTGTCTGAATTGAATATCAGTAGCTGAAACTTCACTTCAGGAGTGCAGTGTTCTTCCGTTCAGAGGATCATCAAGCTCAATATGAAACCTGTGTAAGTTGTTTTCAGATGATTCTCCTATCTTTACCAGTAGCCAAGTTAAGTAGTAGAGCCAATACTTCTGCATGAACAAAACCCTCAATGGATGTCCTAAAAGCAGGAAACTTTCACCATTTTACAACAATTTAATCAGAACCAACCGTGCTGGTTGGACAGATAACTTTCAGGAACGGGAAGTCAGTTTTTTCTTCATTGAATTAGTCTGTTAGTTTTATGCTTGAAACAACAAAATATCCGATCCCACAATAGAATGAGAATGCATCTGGAGAACAAGCTCTCACAAGGATGTCTCAGTATCTTGTAATTGTCTGAACTCAACACCAGTCACCAGTGGTATCAATTATCTCACTATACTCAACCTTTTTCTTAATTTCATTGATATGGCCCCATCGGAATTATGTCTTGTTATTACTTGATAAAAAAAATTGAAGACCACTAATTCATGTGGTATATGTTCTACAGGAACATGTTCAGGCGTTGAATTTGTATCTAAGTCACTGAATGCAATTTATTGAAAAAGACACAACACTGGGAAAGGAGAAAAGGAAACCATTGGATTAGCAGCAGGAGTCATACAGAGAAATGCTCTCTCTCAATCTATCTTGCGATCTCGTGAATTTGTACAGATGATAGTAGCAGAGAATCAAGCTTACAGCATAGTTTGGATATGATCTAGATGACTGTCTCGAACTCGAGTAGCCATTGTTTCGACAGCTCCTACGGATCCAATTTGTATATTGTCAGAATTTTCCTCCCATGTTGCGTAGGGCAGTAGGGACTTCCTCAATTGAAGTTATATACAATTCCTGCCAACGCATTGGATCATGCTTCTTTCTTCTGATGGATCACAACATGTAATCTGGTATAAAAACATTCATGTCTGGTTGAAACAACGGGAGGTTTTCGGTATAAAGGTAGAAATGTAACAGATTTTCCTTGGCTAGAGTTTCTGAGTCGACGATTTCGGTGTCGCTTGTAAGAATCCACAGATCCCTGGTGCTCAACCTGTTTAGACAGTTACGGCAGAAAGGGCAGGAACGTGATCTCGCACTCCTGAAGACATGATTACCAGAGGGAGAATTCTTGTTGTTAACTGATGATAAGAAAAATGTACAACAGAAACTATGAAGTTAAGAAGGAAGAATTTTGGGGTAAAGTGGCTAATATTGAGATTACCAGTCCTGAAAGCAGCTGAGGCACATCGAATGACCACAATTTGGCAAGACAACATCTCTGCAGTTCTCCATGCATATCCCACACTCTTCATCCCTTTGAAGATCTTCATTAGATAGCTTTTGTTCATCTTCTATTATCTTCCTGGACGAAGTCTCTTCTTTTGACTCAACACGCCCACTTTGAAGTTGCCTAAGTGAAGGGTATATTACAGCTGCCATGGTTTTCACAGTAAATGATTTGAAACTAATCTGTTTTGTCTCTAGCAACGCAAAAGTTAGGAGAGAAGTACCGACCATAGAACTCCTTGAGGCTGGCTTTTCTTTCTCTTGGCGACACCAATGGTTTTCCATCGACGTACACCTGCGTACTTGAGTAAACATTGAAGAGGCTTTAGATTTCTTTAAACAGGCGAGAAAGAAAACTTTCCCCGGGCTCAGGAAAATGGAAGTCAGGTTGTCAATAATGCTGCAAGAATTGAGGGAAGCACCTTGTACAAGAGTATGTGGAAAAGGCCCAAGAAACTTGGAAGAGGATCTGTGCAATTGAAATCCATATCCATCCATTCAATCCAATGAAGAAGAAATGGAGCAAATGGGCTGTAATGCAATCTCATTTGAATGCAAAACCCACCGTAATCTCTCGGGAGCATAGCTGCCCTGTAAATGCAAAACCAAACCCCATGAGAAACCCCAGATTTCAACGTCAAAACTCAACATATAATTCAACTAATATAACAAACAAGGCTTGTACATCAGAAGTTCAGAACCATGGCAATCTTTTGGATTCTAGAAAATAGAGGGTTTGTGGCGAAGCTTATGGATTCCTGAAGATGAAACTTACGAAGAAGTCTAGGGAAAAGGATGGAAATATAGGCAACAAATGAAGATTACCAGTGGACTAACCGCTACACAAAAATTGAAGGAGCATTGAATTAAATCACTCGGAAGAGTTAGATGTTGAGAATAGAAGAACCCCAAAAGTTTCCTTCTTAGATTGTCAGGTATTTGCATTTCTTGGATTAAGCTTATGTAATACTTACAGTGTATTTGCATGTCTTATATCAGCTTCAACAGCTTTAAGAGATTCTTTAAATGAATTCCTTTTGGGTTGTTCTGGCCACATTCTTTTTCCTTTGAATTTGACAGAACAGAAGAAGAAATGATAAAGAAAGACGAGAAAAGATGAAATGTATTTGCAGAAAGGCTTTGTCCTGTCATCTGAGAATTATAAGGGGGTAATGAAAACAAAAAGAAAATGAGAGAAAAGAGATGGGTAACCTTGCTTTGATTTCAAACTTCAAACCTTTGGACACTTTAAGACAAGAAAGGGATAGCTTCTCTAAAGTTTTTACCCTTTGTTTCTTAACTTTCTCAACTGCAATTGGGGATTGCATTGTTTCCAAGTCAGACTTTCCTTCCATTGCTAAAAAACCCATAACCCGATAACTAAGCATGTTAAGAATGAAGATAAACATAGGATAACTAATTCATTAACCTATTGATTGCTAAAACAAATAAAGGGGTTATGGATTCACAAATATAATTGTGCTTCTTCTTACCCACATCTCGCCACGTCATTCCACCGGAAAGTGGGTACTGGTTCTTGACCAGCAACGGCCATCGTCTGTCTTTTAACGAACTCTAAAATCAGCAGTTTTGTTTCTTTCCGACCGAATTCCTCCATGTTCCTTCGTTTTTGGAAGGAAATTTGCGAAGAAAAATGTGAGGAAAATAAAGGATTTTAGCTACTGGGCCATCTCCCTTCGGCCCGAGGCCATTTTATTTCGAGGCTGTCAACTTTACCTTGGACCAACACCCATTATGTTTAGAAGATTTCAATTCAATAAGCAATTCAGAAAAATTATGACCTCTCAAGTTGTAAATTGTCGCATTAATTTAGAGCATCAACCTCCAATTTCATAAAATTAGTATTTGCCCATGAATTTTAACCAAAAAAGAAAGAAATTTAAAAATATTCATAAACATTCAGCTTCTGTACCAATTTATATGCTCAATTACCCTAGGCTCATAGTTTTCATAATTTCATCAAATAAACTCCTAGAATTTTATGAGTTAGTCGACTTAGATTTTATTTATTTATTTATTTTTGTAGATTGTCCATAGATTAATTAACGTTATGAATATGACATTTAAATGTCTACAGATTTTCAACTTTAACCTTAATTAATTCCAATGTAGAAGTTTAATTGATATTTTTCATATAAATTTAATCAATACAAAAATAACTATCAATATTTATAATTTTTTTAAAAGACTTTAATGTCATTTTTGTCTAAATTTAGACAATTTTATATGGTAATGTGTTTTATAAATTAATTGAACACATAAATAGATACAACTTGACAAATTTGAAAATGTGATTTCTTTTTTCTTTCTTTTTTTTTCCCCCCTCAATTAGGTGTTTATGATTAATTTTTTTAAAAATTTTTGTCAGGAATTTATTTTAGATATTCCACTCAGATTTTCGTTTAATTTATAGATAAGATTCTATTAACAGCTTCATTTGATTCAAACAGTTCGTTACGATTTCTCTACTGTCCATCATTCTGGGCAGGCTGTTAGTGGAGAGGGCAATTTCAATAAGGTTCCAGGAAAATACTTTTTATTTTAACTCCTCATTAAATGATATAAAAAGTAGTATTTTAAAGAAAATTATTATGATAGAAATCTCAGAAAAATGAGGAAGCTTGAATCCTTGACCATTTCAAAGGTGAAGATGGAAGTAGATTTCGTCACTGAGAGGGACCCGACCCAGCACGAATCCGTGTTATACATTTTTTTCAAAGCTTTAAAAAGCTGCAGACAAGCTGTCCCAAGTGGAGAAAAAGCAGATATTTTTGTAATTTTAATTTTTAACTAAAAGCAAAAGTTGATTAAAGCCACAGAATATATTGAAACCCCTTCATCACTTTATCTTATTATTATTATTTTTAATTTAATTTTCTGCATGGCTCTATGTCTATCTTCATAAAATCTTCTCAATCTAGTAGTGCACTATCAACATTATTGTCAATTTGTCACTTCCCTTTATCTTTTTCTTTGATAAAGTTTATGCTTTTTCCTTATTCTTCACAATGCCCTTAAGGATTTGAATGAAAACAAATAATTTCATCTTTGTTTCTTTTCCCATAAACATTTAGCCAGAGCTTCTTGTATTGTATTGCACTTATTCCCAAAAATAAAAAGAAAAGCTTGCCCGTGAAAGGGTTTGGCCTGGAAAAAGACGATTGCAAAACCCAAAATCAACGCCAAGGAGGATATGATTGAACACAATGGACAAAGAAGCACAAACCCATGTGACTTTGAAAGTGAAACTCAGCTTACTGTTGTTATAGCGATCACTGTTATGCTTAATCACTGATAAAAATCAGTGGGTTTCTTCATTCTCTTTGTTCTTCAAATGGGGTTTCCTCTTTTTTGGGTTTTGATTCTTCTTCTCGTCGTTTCTTCTGTCTATTGTCAGGTTAAAGGTACGTTCTTTCTTCTTTCTCTGTTTGATGCTTTCAAATGTATACCCATTTTGTTTTAAATGAACCCCACAACATTGATTTCTGCAAAAAACAGAGTTCATCAGTATAGATTGTGGAGGGACAAAGAATTTCACCGACCCAGTTACAGGGCTGGCATGGATTTCCGACGCCGGAATTATGAACGCCGGTGGGTCATCACCGGTGGAAAACCCAAATGGAAACTTGATGCAGTACCAAACACGGCGGGACTTTCCAATCGATGATAAGAAGTACTGCTACACTTTGAAAACAGAGGAAAGAAGAAGGTATTTGGTCCGAGCAACTTTTCAATATGGAAGTTTGAAGGATGAAGAAACTTACCCTAAATTTCAGCTCTATTTGGATGCAACTAAGTGGTCAACTGTAACCATTTTTGATGCTTCAAGAGTTTATGTGAAGGAGATGATCGTCAGAGCACCTTCAAATTCATTTGATGTTTGCATATGCTGTGCAACTACTGGTTCTCCATTCATATCCACTCTTGAGCTTCGCCCTTTTAATCTTTCAATGTATGCAACAGATTTTGAAGATAATTTCTTCTTGGAAGTTGCTGCTAGAGTGAATTTTGGTGCTTTAACCAAGGATGCGATAAGGTAAGTTACTTGAGATGGGGGTTTAAAAGGATTCAATTCAATGTTAATGGCTTCTCCTGTTCATTCGAATGCTGAGGAAACTACTGATTTTGTACTTAAATATGTTTTTCTTAGGTACCCAGATGATCCATATGACAGAATTTGGGATTCAGACCTTGAGAAGAGGCAGAATTATCTTGTGGGGGTGGCTCCAGGGACAGAAAGAATCAGCACTTTGAACAATATTAATGTAATGACAAGAGAATATCCACCTGTTAAAGTGATGCAGACTGCAGTTCTTGGCTCAAAAGGAGTGCTGAGCTACAGGTTGAATTTGGATGATTTTCCTGCCAATGCAAGAGCTTATGCATATTTTGCTGAGATTGAAGATTTGGGTTGGAACGAGACACGGAAGTTCAAATTGGAGGAACCTAACATTCCGGATTCGAGTAATGCAGTGGTGAATATTGCAGAGAATGCTAATGGGACCTATACTCTTTATGAACCAAGTTATATGAATGTGACTCTGAGTTTCGTGCTTTCATTCTCATTCGTCAAGACTCGAGATTCGACTCGTGGACCACTTTTGAATGCATTGGAAATTAGTAGATATGTTGAGATTGCTGCCAAGACTGATAGGCGAGATGGTAGATTCTTCATTACCACATCTTATTATGAAGATTAATGATATCCTCAAACTTTTTGTCTGTGACAGATTATAAATTCTCTACTGAAGTGGATTGATTAGTGGTTTCTGTCGCAATTTGTAGAGTCTGTTGTGAATGTCTTCCGTAACGTGTCAGCAGAGAATGTTTGGTCAAATGAAGGTGATCCTTGTGTTCCAACAAGCTGGGAATGGGTGACTTGTTCTGCCACGCAACCACCGAGAATAACTAAGATGTAACTTTCTTCAACTCTTCAATGACTCTATTTTAAGCCTTTTTAGAGCTCCAAACCATGCATTTCTGGCATGTATGATCAGAGGTGCTATTTGAGAAATCTTCCGCTTGAGATAGGCAATGCAAGATTTAAGCCTTTTGGTATCAATTAATTGAAAATTAAAGAAGTTGAATCTGCATTCAAGGAAATTAAGCATTGTATATCTATCATTTCACCTCTTATGCAGAGAGCTTTCCAGAAAGAATGTCAAGGGAGAAATTCCACCAGAGATCAATACTATGGATGGGTTAATGGAATTGTAAGTCCAACTTTCCTTGTGCAAAGCTCTGTTTCATAATCTATTCCCATTGCAATTCATTGCCATATCCTCCTTTTATTTAGGTGGTTGGATGGAAATTCCCTTGCTGGACCACTGCCTGACATGAGTAATCTAATAAACTTGAAGATTTTGTAAGCTCTTGAGGTTATCTACAATTTTCCATTCTCGAAACATGAGAGTGTGTTTCATTGCAATTTAACATCATGATCTTTGAACGTGCAGACATCTAGAGAATAACAAATTGACAGGGACATTGCCTTCTTACCTGGGTAGTTTGCCCAACTTACAGGAATTGTATGTACCAATCTCACTCTCAGCATTTTATGTCAAATAAGTCGAATAGAAAATTTTGGTTATTGTTTCTCTCATAACCTTTACAGAAAGCTTGGTTGTTATATTGATCAACTCAAGTGTGAATCATATGTGGCAGATATATTCAAAACAATACGTTTTCGGGTGAAATACCTTCAGAATTATTGGCAAAGAAACTCATCTTTAAGTAAGTACCCCAACTGATACTCCACCTTAAGGCTTAAACTGCCTTTGAGAATGTGGTTTTCTTTCTCTAGGGACACAGCATCAAAATGAAATGAAAGTCATGTGTTTCATAAATTGAGTTACAAACATCCTGAACAAGTTTCAACCTTAAGAGTCAGAACTCATCTCGAGGGAGTCATGGCTTGATGCATGAGCGTGTTTTTCTTAGTAGAAATGAATCTGTTGATCCTTATTCCTCTCATGAAGTCTATGTAGATTGTACGTCGTAAGACATGATAAAAATAATTGACGTATTTGAAGTTGCTATTTGACATGTATCTGCTCAAAGAGGAGCAGTCTTAATAAGAATGACAAGCTTGGGATATGAAGAGGGGTCCCCATGTGTTGGTTTTACATCTTTTTGATCTTATCTTGCAGGTACGACGGTAACGTGGGGCTGCATAAAAGTGAACGATACAAGATGCATTCTAAGCTTATAGTAGGAGTTTCATTGGGAGTGCTTGTGCTTTTGATTATTCTACTTTTAGGAAGTTTGCTGTTACTCCGCAAGCTTCGAAGAAGAACAGCACCTTACCAGAAAAAAGGTTCCCACTCGACAAACCTGCTTGATATTTCTCTTATAGCACCACTATTTTTCCAAACTATTTCATGTCTTGTGGACCTTAGGCGGTTCTCTGCAAATCAGCACCAAGCGCTCTTCTGGCTACTCGATTGGCAAGGGGGATGAAGGCATGGCCTACTATTTATCTCTCTCCGAGCTGGAAGAAGCGACAAATAACTTCTCTAAGAAAATTGGTAAAGGCAGCTTTGGATCAGTCTTTTATGGGAAGATGATTGACGGCAAAGAAGTGGCAGTTAAGATCATGGCCGAGTCATCTACACATGGGAATCAGCAATTTATGACTGAGGTAGGTCGTTGGCCTATTATTGGATTGATCTCGTTGTGTTCATGTGACTTTGAATTGCTAGAAATGAATCGATCTTAATCCAATTAAGATCCCTGTGATTTTTATGTTGCCAAGAGAACTATGCACTCTACCTAAACAACTTTAAAAAATAAATGAGGGAGAATGAATACAGTTTACATGTGAAAATATACTCGATTTTACCGACTTTGTAAATATGGACAGGTTGCCCTCTTATCAAGAATTCATCACCGAAATTTGGTCCCTTTGATCGGGTACTGCGAAGAAGAACATCAACGGATCCTCGTTTACGAATATATGCATAATGGAACGTTGCGAGATCACTTATATGGTTTGTTCTTCTGTCCAGGCATTAGAAAAGTTCACTTTTCCAGTCTTTCTCCATTAATCATTTATTCACAGGTTCTACGACTCAAAAGCACTTGGATTGGCTGGCTCGGCTGCACATTGCAGAAGATGCAGCTAAAGGTTCATCCTACCTAAAAAACTATGTTCTTTTTTCTCTGAATTTCAGGAGGCCATCTTCAAGCTTTTTTTTGGGGAAATGAATTGATCATTTTTCAGGGCTTGAGTATTTGCACACGGGATGCAGCCCGAGTATCATTCATCGAGATGTAAAAACTAGCAACATACTCCTCGACATCAATATGAGGGCAAAGGTTTCCGACTTTGGACTCTCGAGGCAAGCCGAGGAAGATTTGACCCATGTATCAAGCGTTGCTCGAGGAACCGTAGGCTACTTGGATCCTGAGTACGCAAATTATTTATTGTATTTCCATGACGCATTTCACCCCCTCCCCCTACACCTGCTCATAAGCATGATCATGAACATATGAAAATGACAGGTACTATGCTTGTCAACAACTTACCGAAAAGAGCGATGTCTATAGTTTTGGGGTTGTGCTGCTCGAACTGATCTCTGGGAAGAAACCAGTCTCACCAGAAGACTATGGCAATGAATTGAACATTGTTCACTGGGTATGTAAGATCTTCACTTTCAACAGATTATCACAGTTCTCGAGTCTGTACACGATCGATTTGTTTCTACAGGCAAGGTCCCTGGTCCATAAAGGGGATGTGACGAGCATTGTAGATCCATTTTTAGAAGGAAAAGTCAAAATAGAATCGGTGTGGAGAATCGCTGAAGTTGCCATACAGTGTGTGCAGCAGCATGGAGTTTCCAGGCCAAGGATGCAGGAAGTCATCTTGGCCATACAAGATGCAATCAAGATCGAACAAGGTACTGAAGGAAACCAAAAGCTATCTTCAGGCAGTTTAAAAGCACAATCGTCTCGAAAAACTTTGCTGACCACCTTTCTTGAAATCGAGAGCCCTGACGGTTCCCTCCTTCCCTCTGCAAGATAAGGCCTGACAACTCCAACATGACTTTCAGGTAATGTACGATAAAACGTTAAGATACCGATACCGTGACTGAAATATTGTTTGATAGGGACAGAACAGTAGGAACACTGACAACACATCTTTTACCTTTCACCATTCTCTTATTGTTTACTTGTTCAAACCTGCACAGGAAACACAATGACCAACTGTGAGAAACTCAAGACATAGAATACTTTATATTTTTCCATGCCATATTATAGATATGCATTGGTTTGTGAACGATAGCTATTTCTTGAATCAGTATACTTTTTAATATGGTTTTTTGAACAGATGAAACAAAACTTTGGTTATAGTGAATATGGAACACAATTCAAATTGTTCATAGGGGATGTGATTGATCTGTTATCAATGTCTATATTTTTTTTTAATCAAGTGCTGCTACTGCTGAAGCATCTGTCAGGCTTACTTAAGCAATTTTTTTTATCACATACTTTTAATTAATAGGAATATAATATTTTTTTCTTTTGAAACAGAATAGTAATATAATCTTGTGGAGCAAATTCGACCCCAATAAATTTCTCATATATTTAAGATTATCATTAAAATAATATTACAAGTTGATTTTAGAATCCAGTGAATTTGTTTTATTTATTTGTTTATTTTGTCCTTCCCTCTTCAAAGATTCTCTAAAGATTGCCATTGCTTTACATGTAGGTTTTAATTCAATCACTATTAAAAAGATGTTAATGATTATAAAAGTGACACAATCACAATTACTTTTATAATCTTTGAGAGGAAAGGATTTGAACCATATATCTCTAAGTCGCTATCATATTTGTATATCAATTGCGCTATAATTGTCTTTTTAGACGGCAATAAAATTTTATTTGTGGTACTAGATCTTTCTAAGAGAAGCATGAAAATCGTCCTCCAATAACCATAAATAATGGTTAAATGTTCTAAAGTGAATGTTGGGGAGTGATTTTGAAAGTGTTAAAATCACACAAAAACTTATCATAATCACTAATAATTAATTTAATATTTAAATTTACACTTTTAAATGCAATATTCATATAGTCAATATTGGTTTTGAATCATTAAAATCTTAGTGATTTTGAAAAAAAAAAGTGTTTTTAACTATTTTGGAATCACTCCTAAATATGTTCTAAGTAATATTGAGAATGTTGAGTAATAATAGATTAAAATATTATTTTGGTCATTAGTCATCGCAATTTAAATAGATTTCAGATTTAATAACTCAAGATTATTTTTTTTAATCAAAATTAGTCTAATAATAATAATTTTCATACCAAAAAGACAATATAAATACATTTTATACATTTTGTAAAGGAGAGGCTCATAGAACTTTTATTTATTTATTTTTTATTTTAAGAAAACAACCAATTAGAAGCTAGTTATAAAGACCAAAATGAAATAAAATTCTAAATATATGGACCAAATTGATATTTTAATCTATATAATGAAAGGTTATTAAAATGAAAAGGAGAATTGGGTAAAAGCAGAAGGGAAAGCAGTGCTTTTGGCCATGTGTTAAGAGTCTTAAGAGTAATGGCAAAATGTTTGTAAAAAGAGAAATAAAGCGACCAATTATAAAATGTTAATCTGAGAAGTTTGACTGTGTACACATAGAAAAACGAGAAGATTATGAAATCTAATCAATCAATTATGTTGCATACAAAATTTAAAAAAGTTATTTTTTACTTAAAAAACATTATTACGGATTCATCATATCTATTAATGCAATTTGTGGAACTGCACATGTGAACCATTAGAATAATCACTATTTTTTCAATTAATTAAAAATGCAAAATCAAATCAAAATGGGAATATAGTTCTTTTTATATATATAAGTAAAATTAGTATTGAAAATAAGATATTATATAGAAGTTAAAATATAAATAGCTCACTTGTCATAAAAATATGTGTTGTTAACCTCAAAATGAGAAATTCGATTCTCTCATTCCATATTGTCAATATATATATACATAATGATAGAGGTATATGGTCTCATAAAATCAACAATATAAAAATAATATTGAAGATGGTTAGAGTTTTTTAGGTGATTATGTTTGTAGATAGTTTAATTAATTAATTATTATTGGCTTACAAAAGCTAATACTAAACACATAATAATAAGAGTTATTTATGAATGTTAATTATATTAAGAAAATTTAGATACTAATTCCTCTGTTGACTCTTTAACATAAAATAATGTTAAATAAATAAATAAATAAAGTTTCACATATTTATGAAAATGTTGTTGCAATTTAATTGATTGTTTGAGGCAAATTAAAATTAAAAGTTTCACAAGTTTAGTTCGAACTACAATTTGAGCATATTTTAATTGTATGAGGCATATTTCACCAAATAAAAAGTTAGAAGTTTGACTTTTACTCTTATATGTTGAATTTGAAATGAGAAAAGAAAACTAGCATTGAATTTTTCTTTCAACATATTTATTTGTTGGAAGTACTTTTTGTAGAAACTCAAACCTATTCATTACCCTCTAAAAAAAATGTGTGTATTTATTAAGAAAACTATTTTTCTTATAAAATGATTATTTTATTTTATTTTTTTTTAATATTATCAATCTTCTTCCTTATGATAAAAGCATCTGAAAAACTGGAAACAATTTTAGGAATTGATGAATGATTAGCAGGTGGAATTTAATTTCTAACCTCTATAAAATTGATTAAACTTAATAATATTTTGTGCCAAACCCATCGTTTTGATTTGGTAGATTAACCAATATAGGCCATGAACTTATAGCCTTAGGGCAGCTTCATCATTCATCAATTAGCCCAACTAATCTTAAATTTTAAATTAATTAATTGGGCACAATTCATTTTTGATTAAATATTGATTTTCTTTTTGTAAACAATTAAAATAATAATTCTACTTTTCAATAATGGAAGGCAGAAAAATATATAATATGTGTTAGGAAAAAAATTCCTCTTCTTTATTTATTTAAAAAAAAAAAACAAATTGAATATTTAAAGACTAGGCTAGGCAACCAGCTTCACAAGCAATAAAGGAATATGTTTTGGGTGGATAAGAATGAAAATCAAGCTTTATCAAAAAGGAAAAAAGGAAAAAAATAATAATAAAAAATAAAATTGAAGCCATCCCCCAACAAACCCATAATGGACTCTACCATTCATCTTCTTCATCAATCATCATATCATATCTCGGCTGAAACTTGTTCTTCTTATATGAAAGCTTTTCCTGACCACAGAGGCCGAGTAAAGGTCATTTCACTGCCACCCTCCATTGACTAAAGGACAAAGCGCTTTAAAAGCAAGAGAGAAAAAAAAAAAAAAAAAAGCTTCTTTTTGGGTTTCGAAAGTAGGTCTGGGGTTTACCTTCTTCATCTTCAGTCTCTTCTTTGGTTTGGGATTTTGGGTCATAGGTTTTTAAGCCAGGGCTTCTTCTTTCGCCATAGTCCACTAAGAAAACGAACTTCACGCTCTGGTTTTCTTCTTTTCTCTCTTGTTTCGATCGGTTTCTTGTAGAAGAGGGAAGGGAATCTTTCAGATTATGTATTATCAGCTCGAAAAATTCTCTCATCAGGATTCTCTGGAAGTCTTAGAGGCGGATATTCAGTATGCAAATTCTCTGTGAGTCTTCCCTCTTCTTTTACCCCTTTTAATTGTATTAAGTACTTTTCTTAATTTCCCCTTTTCAATCGTGATGATCGACATCCTAGTTTTGTTTCTACCTGGAAGCAATTGTAAGGGTAGTTTGCTTTTTCCCTAAATAGAATGAAACTGCGTTTTGAAAGGGGGTACAATACCTATAAACTGTTGTTTGTTGGGGTTTTGATGGTGCCCTTCTTAGACGTCTAATTGTTTTTGGTTTTATTTTTGGTCTTTAGGGCGGCTGCAATCCCCATGGCAAAAGGGGGTACCTATCTTCAAATGAAGTTGGTTTATAATCACTTGGCTCCCATTGTTCTGTTTTTGCTACAATGGATGGATTGTTCTTGCACTTGCTTGCTTCCAAGATATTTAAACCTCTTCCACATACTTGTGTACAAGGTCTGTTGGCTTTTGTAGTTGTAGATTATTGATGACTATATGAAGTTTCTTTTGACTGCATCGATATCAATTATGATATGGTATCTTATTGCTGATCTTTTTATCAATTCAGGTATATCCAGAGGGAAAACAAAAACGAAATATATCCAGGCATGGAAGGAAGGCAACTATTAGGGACTTCTATGGTACTGACTTGTTAAGTTTGTGAGCTGATGTTCTTCCCTTTTTAAGTAGTTATGTGTATTCTGATCTTGTGTGTTTCCTCATATTTTGAATTCCAGCTATAATATTGCCTTCGCTTCAGCGAATCCATGGTAGCTTGGATAAGTTTGACGATTGCAAGGATGGGCATCACTGGATTGAGATGTCTAGCAAGAAGAGAGGTGATAAAGATGGTAGACTCATGAACATCGATATGAAGCGAGAAGATGAGTGTGGTATTTGCTTGGAGCCATGTACAAGGATGGTTTTGCCGAATTGCTGTCATTCAATGTGCATCAAATGCTACCGAAATTGGTAACAAAAAAAGTCTCATTAAGCATCTTCATTGTCTATGAATTACTTTGAAGTGGCCTCTGTGCTCAATTGCTCTTTCTTCCTACATTACAGGAACACAAGGTCTGAGTCATGTCCATTTTGTCGTGGCAGCTTAAAGAGAGTCAACTCAGAGGACTTATGGGTGCTCACCTGTAGCGATGATGTGGTTGATGCCGAAACTGTTTCCAAGGAGGACATGTTGCGCTTTCATCGCTATATAAACAGCCTTCCAAAAGATTATCCAGATGCCCTCTTCGTAGTATATTCCGAATATCTAATTTAGTTCAGATTTCAGAGCGAACTGTATAGAGGGAAAATCCCGACGCTAAATGTAAAGGTCAGAACATATCCTCTCTGCTTCATATAGAATAATTGATCACATGACATGCTTAGTTAGAACTAATAATGAATCAATGTAAGATGCCAATCATCTCCGCATCTCGGCTCATGTATCTTATAAACTTGAAAGTGCCTTTTCTAGTGCACTAATTGTCAATAAAGATGAATTTGGTCTCCGATGGATTATATCATATGTTTTGTTGGCATGGATCTGTTCTGATCTTCAAAAATCTAGAATTCACTGTGTAATTTGTGGGGTCTTCTCTGGAACTTCAACTCTCTGAGCTTATCGTGCATCATAGGATATAAGTCCTCCTGTTCTTTTCGTTTGGGGTTATAATTATATCATCATCAAGATAGCTTTGATCAATAATCATGGTTGGCCAAAGTACAATAACTTGAAAGAGAGTAATCTGCTGTCTTAAGGAATTGAAAATCCACTTTGAAAGCAATGCCCATTGCAGAAAACAGACTAAAAGATAGAGAAAACCGTGGAGATATTTCTCTGCCAATAGCATCATCTTAGAGTGATTGAGATTCTGAAATCTAAGTTCTAAAACAAGTGGTTAACAGATTGACTTGGATTGCAGGAGTTTGAATAGCCTTTTCTTTCAGTACACATTTGAGTTATTCATGATGCTAGACTACACATTGAAAAACGAATGCTTGTACTATTTTCCATTCTATTTTCAATTCTGGGAGCTGCTCATACGACGTACATCCTCACATTGACTTATCGCTCGCTGTTATCATCTAATGACAATAGAAAGAGACGTTTAAATGAGACTTAAAGGGCTTAATTTAATCAAAATTATCTTGCTTTCCTTTCTCAGATTAAAAGTTTTATGAAAGAGATTGCCCTTGTTTGTTTAGTGAAAAAGCTTTGTGAAATGAGTATTGTTGTCTCTTTTATAGATGTTTGATGCGTCATGCGTATGCCTATTCTCATTCAACAAAATCTCCAACCAGACGCTTAAAGTATTTGTGTCACTGCCATTTTGTTTAGTTCTATGCTCAAATTGACGTCTGTACTAAGTTTTGTTTTGTTATACATATTAATCAAAATTCAAATTAATATATTAATTTGATTGATTAAATAATATTTCAGGAACTAACCACTTTGGGTTAGCTTGATGGTATTAGAACAAGTGAAGAAAGCAAGGACTTCGAAAAAATGAATTAAAATGTCTCAAAGTTTGGGTTAAGTGAAAAAAAAAAAAAAACATTGGTAAAGTTCTCTAAAACTTTGAGATGAGATCGATTGAATTGAACATACCATTACAATCAATATTTCTCGAGAGAAAAAATAGTTTTTTTTTTTTTTTTTAAATATATTGGAGATTTTAGATATAAGAGAGTACAATTAATTCTAAACATATTAGAAAATATAACTTATTTTCTTGATAAAATATAGAAAAAAGATGTCCAGTTGCTCGACCAGAGGTAACATGTCATGCTTTGTAACGTCAGACGAAAAATTATCATTAAAACCAATTTCCCAATTTTACAAATAATATCATATCAAGTCATTTACAAAAATTGCCAAATTTTACTTAAAACGAGTAATTAAGGCAAATTTATTCTAATTATATAGATTACGAAATTTTCAATAATTTTCTAATAATGGAAAGTTTTTTTTTTTTTTTTTTATTTGACAAAGTAATAATGTAAAGTTTTTGGAACATTGGTTAACTAGCCTGAATTTATATTATCAACCTCCAAATTAAAATTATAAAAATAAATGGATCAGTAAAAATAATTCCCTTTTTGTTCACCTAAAGACTTCCGCCAACATTTTAATTTAAAATTATTATTAAATAATTACAACCCGTAGGCCAGAATTTTATTGTGACTGTGTAGAAATAAAAATGAACGGTTAGGATTCGAAGAGACGTTCGACTTCTTTAACCGATCGGCTTCAAACTAAATTACAGCAGTGTCCACCTGAGCCCAGCGATTGAGACGAACGATGGCGCTAAATCAGATCAATTGTTTCGCGAAGTGAACCGCGTCAAACTATGCAGATTCACGTGGAACAGTTCGTCGAGTCGTTGTTCCAGTATTCATACCTGACGATTACTCATCCATTGTATGGAATCGCCACACTGATTTTGCTGGTTTCCATTTCTTTTACGCGCCATTTGGATTTATTTATTGTTTTTTGAATTTGTAATTCAACGAAGTGGGGTGTTGAATCGTTGTTTTCTAGGGTTTAGTGGTTATTTGATTCAATTTAGGTTTCATTATTGAGCTTCTTTGATTTGCTAGTATTGGTTTTGTTCTCTTTGAGATCTAGTTCTCGTTGAGAGGTTAGGGCGGTTGGGCTATGAGATATCGACATGTCTGAGAATAATTATCCAGAGCAGGCGCTGCAGAGTTCAGGAAGCGGAGCTGAAGATGGAGCTGAAGGGGTGGAGAGTGCGGTCAATGTTAATGTTGGGGATTCATCCTCTGAGACTGCCGTGGATACTGTTTCCGAGAATGACTCCGTTTTGCAGTCCTCTGAAGTGTCCACTGGATTTTCCCCTTCTGAACCCAACCAGGTTAGTGTAGTGTAGTATTTATTTACATGCAGAAGCTGCAGAATTTTCTTAATATGAATTTTCCTTGTCAATTAGAGAAGAAAAAGATAGTTAAATGCTTTGAAGATAAGATTATCTTTAACATGGGGTTTAGGGATCAACGTTGTCGCCAGTGGGTTCTCTTACCGAAGTTGCAGAGAACTCTGGACAAGATGGCCCTGACGGTACTGTAGTAGTCGAAGATGCTGGAAAAGAAGATATGTTTGTGGACTGCCCGGACGAGTTAGCTGGCAATGTGGATGGCAGAGAAGTAGTAGCAGCTGCTGAAATTCAAGGTAGTTTGATAGAGGAAACGCCTTCTGATATGCAACAGGAATTACAGTATGAGGTAGAAAAGGTTTCTCTGATGCATGAGGTGGAAAACACGAGGGCCACTCTGAATAAGACCATTTTTGAGAAAGAAAATGTCATACACGACTTTGAGGTTCATAACCACCCCCTCCCAGTTGTGGTTGCATGCTTTTGGAATGGCATTAAATTGCTTTTTTTTTTTTTTTTTTTTTTTTTGGGTGTTTGATTTGCAGGAAGAAAGAGAGGCTTTTGTGCAAGAACTTCTTATCATTTGTCGCCAACTCAAGACTGCTACTAATCAACCATCGATGCTCAACATTACCGGCAGTCAGTTGAATGAGAGCCTTCATTTGCGCGGAATCAAGCATGTGGAGGAAAACACTCTAGGTACTAATACCACATTGAAAGACCTGGTAAACGAATGCTCACAATTGGTTAATAGGACTTTAGATGAACGGTTGCAGTATGAAGCTACTATAGGAGAACTCCGTACTAACCTTTTAATGAAGGATCAAGAGATTGAATATCTTAATGCAAAGGTTGTTGAATTTTCGGTGTCTGATGAAGTTGTTCGCTCTTATGCAAATTCAATTGAAGATTATATGAAAGTTTCATCAGAAAAGGAGAGGGATATGGAAGCCACATTAGACGGAGTGTTAACTTCTCTCAACTCAGTATTGAATCAGCAACATCTTCTTGACGATTCTATATCAGAAAAAACATGTCATGTTGAAAGAAGCACCGCTCTGTTAATTGATAATTATAACAAAATCCTTCTGGATATCAATCAACTCCAAAAATGTTTATCTGGGGCAGAGTCAGACATCATCTTTACAGAAATTGGAACAGTTTTGGCCTCTGCTCATGATGAGTTAACTGAGCTCAAAGCTAAAGAGTTAAGCAATGTTGAAAAAATATATCATTTGGAAGATGAAAATAGAAGATTAGCAGATGAGCTAGGCAATTACAGATTGACATTTGAGACTGTTAATGGAGAACTTGAAAAGGCAAAGAGTGAGCTGGACAATTACAGATTGACAGCTGAGACTGTTAATGGAGAACTTGAAAAGGCAAAGAGTGAGCTGGAGCAGGAAAGGATAAGGTGTGTTAATACTAAAGAGAAGTTAACAATGGCTGTGACAAAAGGCAAGGCATTAGTACAGCAACGTGATGCATTAAAGCAGTCTCTAGCTGAAAAAGGTCACGAGCTTGAAAAATATTCCATTGAACTACAAGAGAAATCAAATGCTTTGGAGGCTGCCGAACTAATTAAGGTTGACTTGGCTAAAAATGAAACTTTAGTTGCTTCACTTCAGGAAAATCTGTTGCAAAGGAATATGGTCCTCGAAAATTATGAGGATATTATATCTCAACTTGAAGTTCCTCGGGAACTTAAATCAATGGACAGTATGGAAAGACTCAAGTGGCTTGTGGACGAGAAGAAAGTTCTGGAGGCTATTTTATTGGAGTTTTATAAATTAAAAGATACTGTAAACTTATCTGATTGGCCAGATTTGATTGCACCTTATGACCTGAAATCTTCTGTCAGTTGGCTTAAGGAATCATTTTTTCAGGCTAAAGAAGAAGTAATGATCTTACAAGATGAACTTGCTAAAATAAAAGAAGCAGCACAAGGAGAGATTGACCGCATAAGTGCATTACTTTTAATCAAATTGCAGGAAAAGGACTATCTCCAGGAGCAGTTGGATGATTTGTTAAACAAATACGAAGAAGTCAGGATAAAAGAGCATCAGACTTCATTGGAGAAGGCTCAAATCATAACAATGTTACAAGAAGAATCTGGAGTGACGATAGATGATGGAGGGATCAGTGAAACTTCGTTGGATTTGAACTTGCTTGTTTACAGATGCTTTCAAAGGATAAAAGAGCAGGCTTGTGCTTCTGCTGAAATCTCTGGTGAATATGTGGAATCTTTTGAAAAGGTTCATGCTCTTTTGTATGTCAGTCATCAGGATTTGATGCTTTATGATATAATTTTGGAAGAGGAGTCTTCTAATTTGAGTAATTGCTCAACTAGGTTAAAATCAATATCTCAAGAACATAGAGAAATGAAAGAGGAAAATGACTCTTTGCAGAGGGATCTCCAGAGATCAGAGGAGAAATATGCCATGCTAAGGGAAAAGTTGTCCTTGGCAGTTAAGAAAGGCAAAGGACTGGTTCAGGACAGGGAAAATATGAAGAGTCTCTTGGATGATAAGAACATAGAAATAGAGAAGTTGAAACTACAATTAGATAGTCTAGAATCAACAGTTGCTGATTGCAGAAATCAAATCAATTTGTTGTCTATTGATACACAACGCATTCCGGAGTTGGAGTCTGAACTTGGTATCTCGAAGGACAAATGCAATCAATATGAACAGTTCTTGTTGGAGAGCAATAATGTGTTGCAGAAAGTAATTGAATCAATTGATGGAATTGTTCCTCCCATTGATGTTGTTTTTGATGAACCTATAGCAAAGTTGAAGTGGATTGCAGAATACATTAGGGAATCTCATGATGCTAAGATACGTACTGAACAAGAATTGGAGATTGTTAAAGGGGAATCGAGTACAATGGAAAGTAAATTAGGAGATGCTTTAGCTGCTATGAAATCATTGGAAGATGCATTATCATCCGCTGAGAACAACATTATTCAACTTTCTGAGGAGAAAAGGGAAATAGAGTCTAGTAAGACACGCATTGAACAGGAGTTACAGAAAGCATTAGATGAAGCCTATTCCCAGTCCAGCATGTCTGCAGAGGTTTCTTTATCCATGAGCCTACTTCAAGAGTCGTTATCACTGGCAGAAAATAAAATATCTGTGCTTGTCAAAGAGAAAGAAGAAGCTGAAGTTTGTAAGGTCACCGCAGAGATAGAGTCTAATAAAGTCAAGGAGCAGGTTGCTGTTCAGACAGATAGATTGGCGGAGGCCCAGGGAACTATAAACACATTAGAAAAGACATTAACTGAGCTTGAGGCCAAGGTTGCTTTGCTGACGGAACAGAATGCTGAAGCACAAAGTGCCATAGAGAAGCTAGAGACTGAGCGAAAGATAATGCAAGAAGAAGTCAGCTCTCAAGCAAGCAAAGTTGTTGAGGCGGTGGAAATGAGAAAATCCTTGGAAGATTCATTATTTAAGGCAGAAAGTAAAATTTCTATAATTGAAGGAGAGAGGGAAAATGCTGAAAATGAGTTATTTGCTCTAAATTCCAAATTAAATGCATGCATGGAAGAGTTAGCTGGGACAAATGGCAGCTTACAGAGTAGATCTGTAGAGTTTGCAGGCTACCTCAATGATCTTCATAAGTTTATTGTAGATGAGACATTGTTGACTGTGGTGACAGGATGCTTTGAGAAGAAGCTTGAGAGTCTAAGAGAGATGGGTATCATTTTGAAGAACACCAGGGATTGTCTTGTTAACAGCGGCATAATAGATTCTCATAATCACCATGCCGTTGAGGTAATTTTCCATGCTTTGTTGGATATCAAGATTGGTAAAATACTATCTTCTATTATTTTCAACAAGTGCATACAAATTTTTTTCAGCGTCCCAATCTGTTTATGCTGGTCTCTGTCTTTCATGTTTGCATATTTTGGTAGCTTATTTGTTTTGTTCGCCCTGAATTCTTTTTATGGCCTGTTTTTCTATTGTATTCTTCTTCTTTATAAATGCAGTTTTCTTTTCGGAAAAAGAAATCTTCTTCTTCGTCTTCTTCTTCGTCTTCTTCTTATTATTTTATTTGGAAGCTGCATTTTCTTTTCTAGATGCAGTCATTTGATGGTTTTTTGAATCTTTTAACAGTGGCACACAAAATCTAGTATTTTCCTTTCCCCCAGGGCACATTAGGGGTGTTCAAAAAACTAGATCAACTCAACCTAACCCATACAGTTTGGGTTGGGTTATCGACTCATTTGGGTTGGTTCAAATAAATGAAAATGTTATGAGTTGGGTTGGGTCATGGTTTTACCTAAAACAACCCAAACCAACCCGAATTTATTATTAACTTTAAAATGTATATATTTTTTACTTATGAATCTATGATAAAATTATAGAAATATATTTATTTTAGTTTTATTAGTTTTATGTTTTTTTGGATAATTTTTTCTCCAACAACTCCTAAAAACAATTTTTAGTAATTTGGAAAGAAAATTTTCATAATTTAAATTGAAAATGTGTTGTTAATTCTAATTCAATATATGAAAATAATTAAATAAATTTTTTACATATTAACATTTTACTTCTTTTTAGAACAAAATTTAGATAAATGATCCAAGTAACCTGAACCAATCCAACCCAAATGATTCATGGTTGGGTTGGGTTCATTTTTTAATAAGGATTATTTGGGTTGAAGAAATTTACAACCCGAACAATTGAGTTGGGTCTAAATCAACCCAACCTATGAACACCCCTAGGGTACATTGATGTGTCTGCTCTCGCATTGTAGAAATATGTGAAGTATCTAATTAGTTATTGTCCAATATTCTGTATGGATTCGTTTCTGATTACATTTTTTTTTTTTTTATTTAATCCAGGATTTGAATGTTATGGAAACCCTCTCTCATGAAAAGCTCCTTGATTTTGCTGTTGAAAATGAAAGTTGTAAGGTGGTTGTTGAAGATGATGTTGGTAATATTTCATCATCTTTTAAAAAGATTATGGAAGGAATCTGGTTAAAGAACAAAAAGTTCACCGATTATTTTGAAGGTTTCTCATCTTCAATGGACGGGTTTATTGCTGATCTGTTAAAAAATGTGGAAGCAACAAGGGAGGAAATAGTTTTTGTGTGTGGACACGCTGAGTCCTTGAAAGAGATGGTGAAGAATCTGGAAATGCATAAACAGGAACAAGAAATTAACAGAGTGATGCTGGAAGATGATGTTTCACTTCTACTGTCTGCTTGTGTTGACACAACAAAAGAACTTCAGTTTGAAATGACCAACCATCTACTTCTACTCAACTCCATTCCCGAACTTGACAACTTGAAGGATACCATACCCATGGAAAATAGTGAGACTAGTGGAGCTTTAGCTGCAGAGTCTCGAGCACAATCATCTGGTAGTAAATCAGCTGCCGCTGCAGAACAATTATTATCTGCTAGTAGAAAGGTTCGATCTATGTTTGAACAGTTTGAAAGCACCAGCAAGGTTGCAGCTGGTAGAATACAAGATATGCAACATACATTGGAAATAGCTGAGGCAACTACTGAAAAAATTAGAGACGAAAAGGACTTGAACCAAAGTATGGTAGTTAAGTTGCAGACTGATTTACAACTATTGCAGAGTTCCTGTGGTGAACTTAGGCGTCAACTGGAAGCTTGTCAAGCAAATGAAGAAAAGTTGAAAGAAAGGGAAGCTGAAGTTTCATCATTGTATAATAGTATGCTGGTGAAAGAACAAGGTAAACCAATCTTCTTCTTTCTTCAAGTATTTGTAGAAGTTTTCCATTATCTTTTAAAAATCTTCTGATGACTTATTTATGTTTTTCTCAGACGCAGAAAACTGCATTTTGTCAACAATGCAAATGAAAGCCCTCTTTGAGAAAGTTAGAAGCATTGAGATCCCTTTGCCAGAATCAGAATACCTAGATCTGGAAAAATATGATTCACCTGATGTAAAGAAGCTCTTTTACCTAGCTGATTATGTTTCTGAGTTACAGAATCAGCTCAACTTATTATCTCATGACAAGCAAAAGTTGCAGTCTACAGTAACTACACAAACACTTGCATTTGAACAGCTGAAAGAGGAGGTTGATAAAGCATCGAGGAATCAGCTTGATTCAGAGAAGATGAAGAAAGATCTCTCGGAGGTTTCTTTTTCTTTGGTGCAAATGATTAGTTTGTTGGGTAGTAACTACAATGGAGATTCGAAGTCAGATGGCTTGAAGGGACTAGTAAGAACTTTAGGAAAGCAGATTCAGGATATGCTCTCAGAATCTGAAAATTCAAAAACCAAATTTGAGGAACTGAGTAAGAAGTTAATTGGGAGCCAAAAAGTCGTGGATGAACTAAATACCAAGAATAAGCTACTTGAAGAGTCACTTCAAGGGCGGACATCTCAACCAGAGATCATCAAAGAAAGGAGCATCTTTGAAGCACCTTCCTTTCCTTCTGGATCAGAGATATCAGAGATTGAAGATGCGGTACACATCTATATATTAGGAAGATTGAATTTACTTGTGAGAAACAACAACATAATAATAATTGTTGAGGTTTTTAAGATATGGAATATAATTTGTTTGCTTGGGTCAGTCGCGATGCGCAGTTACTGTATTATCCATGAGTACAAGATTAGGATGCTGTTTTTGCGAATTTTTAGATGTGCGTTCCATATAAATCTCTTGGCATGAAATTCTGTGGATCACATCTTCCACTGTTTGGTATTTTGCAGGGATCAGCTGGGAAAAGTGCAATGCCACCTGTTCCATCGGCCTCAGCTGCCCATGCACGAACTTTGCAAAAAGGCTCAACTGATCATCTTGCAATTGACGTAGAAACAGAATCTGATCGTTTAATAGAAAAGGGCATGGAAAGTTACGAAGACAAAGGTTTGTTATAAGTTTTGCCTATTTGTTTGATCAGTTTCAAAACTTGGAGAATTTACGTCTTTTTTCTTCAGGTCACGTGTTCAAATCACTCAATACATCGGGTCTCATCCCAAGACATGGAAAACTTATTGCAGATCGAATTGATGGAATTTGGTAAGTGCTAAATTTCCTCGAGGCAGTACTATATTTTTTTCACAGAAACACACGCTTCACCTTAACTCGTCTGAATTATCATAGTATGGTTAATAGACTATGGTCTCAACATGATTATATTTATTGAAACTCGAGGATTTCCTCCCCACCATATAGGAAAAATGATTAGATGGCAATCGCAGCTCTGTTTGGCTATACTTAACTACCATTTTCATTAAACTGTCAAATGACAACGTATACTCAAATTTCTACCCTTTCGATAAGACACGAGTATTCCTGATGCTAATCCCTTTGCAGGGTTTCTGGTGGGCGAATTTTAATGAGTCGTCCAGGCGCAAGGCTCGGCCTCATAACATACTGGTTCTTGTTACACATATGGTTATTGGGAACCATTTTGTGACCAAATAGACGACCATCCACCACCTACGGGATTTTCTTCATGTGTCGGTAATTTGTATCATGTATATTGCAACCATCCTTTTCTTTAAACTTTTTCTTGGTTCATTTATTGACTTCATTAGTTTATGCCTGTTGTCACGCCTATATTTGATTCTCGGGACTCAACTTTTAGGAGTTCAGAGAACTCACTTCTTTTTTGTACTTGGTAGATGATAGATCAAGTTATAGATGAATAATAGAATATAGGCCTTGATAATTTCCTTTTCATTTCTGTACTTCGATTTACACTTTCATTGACCATTTTCTTCAGTTTACATGGTCAATTATGTAACTTTCTAAGATACCAAGGCTCCAACTTATTCCTAGTAGCTGGCTGTTTAAAAGTCGATGTATAATTCTTTCTAGAAAAAGACTCAACGTCTTGTTTTTTTTTGGAAATATTTTCCCTTTTTTTAGAACAAAATATGTTTGCAGACAATTATTCCTTCCTCCGAAAACATAACTTGTACTGTTGTAGATGGTTCGGTCCTTGTCCTTTTAGTTGGACCCAAGTTTAAATTCTACTTTGGTATTTTTAGTTTTAGTTCATTAGGGTCCTTGTAATTTTAAAATATTCATTTTGGTTTCTGTATTTCTTAAAATTTTTATTTTGATATTTGTATTTTCAATTTTTATTCATTTTGGTCCTTATACTTGTAACTTTAATTCTTTTAGTTCAAGAGTACAATGACCAAAATGAACATTTTGACCATATAGAGACCAAAATGAATCAAAGTTAAAAGTGTAGGGACTAAAATGAACATTTTCAAAGTACAAATACTAACTTGAACCAAAATTAATAATACATGAATGAAATTAATATTTGAACCTCATTTCAACTTCTCAATTTTTTTACGGACTTTAACATGCACAATAATATTAGCTTTTACCAGTCATCTTGAACACAAATTTGAAAACAAAACAAGAAATGCTTTTTTCCCCCTAAAAAATCATTGAAAAAAAACTATTTTCTTTAATTTCGTTAATGTTGGAAAAATGCATCAATTTAAGGAAAAACACGGCCGTATAAATGGTCAAAGGCGATATAGAATGAACTTTTACAAGTTTCGGTTTACCTTTTCCAATTCTGTTAATTCGTTGAAAATGATTTTTTTTTTTTTGACCTAGTTATTTAAGAAAAAAATCTATTTGTGGGTACGTATTTATGATCATTAAATTTTGAACTGTTTAGTGAATTATGGTAGATAGGCATTAAAGTTTCACATTATTAGAATAGAAAAAGAGCAACCATATGATTATTTTAAAGTATATACTTTGGATTTAAAAATTGAATTCACATTCGGCCATCGTTGTTATTGAGCCGCCAATTTTGAGCCCTTGATTTTTTCTCCTTTTCCTCACAACAGACAACAGTAAAACTCTCTTACGCGTTTAACAAATTGGACTTCGTAAGCCAATTTAACCAAATCCTCTATAAGAAACCCAAACTTCCCCTTCCTCTTCAACCGCAGCTCTTCTTCTTCTTCTTCTTCTTCAGCTCCAATACTCTTGAATTACCCATTTCCTCAAAACTGCAACCTTCACAAGCTTCAAATATGACAACAGTAAGATTCCACTTTGCCCATTTTTGTGTCATGCTTGCTATTACTTGTTTGCCTTGTTTTTTTTTCGTTGTTTTCCATTTCTGATTTGTTCTTTTTGCAGGCTCAGAGGGGTCCGTTTCTCCCAAAATTTGGTGAGTGGGATGAAAAAAATCCTGCTGCAGCTGAAGGATTCACAGTGATTTTCGACAGGGCACGAGATAATAAGAAGAATGGAGGAGGAACTGGAACTCCAAATAATGTGATACCACAGCAAAACCAAAATCAATACCAAAATAAAAAACATGAAGCTGCTAAGAAGAATCACGAACACAAGTATCCAAGAAAGCAGGTTTGCCTTGTTAAGTTCTGTTTTGTTTTGCACCCCTCTTCTTCCTTATATCGGGAAAAATCTCTTACTACTACTACCGCACATATGAGAAATTAAAAGAAAACAATAAAACTAAAAACACAAGAATTAACATGAAAAAAATTCAAACCGGAGAAAGAACCACGAACCAGACAAATTTTACTATGTAAAAGATTATTACAATCACATTGAAATCTCTCCCCGACTCCAATTACAACAACATTTTCTCAAAGTGTTATTCCACTCACGCAATGGAACTAGTATACCAAGCTTAAAATTGGGATGATTGGAAAACAGAGATATAAACTCCTTTTATAGTGTTCGGAAGCCCATCACTCTTTGGAATCTTTTAGAGGTGGACAACTGCACTTCTAATATCTCATAAAAACCCAACATCACTTTTACAACATACATTTTTCTTCCTAACCATCTGGTTTTCTTTGTTGCAGAAAGGATGGAATTGCTGCTTTTGGTAGCCTTTTTGTGACTGAAAGAACAAAATTCTTCTGTTTGTGGTGGCTTTTTGAGTATTGATGGATGCTGTAGATTCAATTTATTGTGTGTATAAAGTTTTTGGAAACTTTTGATGGGGTTTTCTTTCTTTTCATTACATTAATTAAGCTTCTTGGGTTGCCTCCTCCTGTATTAAAAGCATTGTTTATAGAAAGAAAAAGTTGTTATTTTATTGTGCAGCAAGTTTTGGGTTGGCTTCTTCTTGGGCCTCTTTTCTTTTGTTAATGGTAATGCATGATTATTTTGACATGTCTTATTTGATCATCTAACCTATCTTTTAAATTTAGTGAAGTATTTAAGATTAAAGACTCCTCGGTAGACTATACTTTGTTTTGAATGTTACATCACAAATGAAGCAGGGAAGAATCAAATTTGTGATATGGGACACATGTATTTTTGCTTAACAAATCTAAATTATGTATAGGTTAACTAAACACTTCACATCTCATTTATTCAAAAATTTTGTTCTCTTTCTTACATCACCATAAGCCAAAATTACAAAACTATCCTTAATTTTTTTTTTCCCTTCCTTCTCTTCTTTCCGATTTTCCTTCCTCCATTTTTCGTCGACCATCATAATGTTGTAGAGGTTGTTGCTGGTCATTGAAATGTTGCTTGGAAAGTCAAATGCAGTGAAGTGAGAGAGCGAGACAGCAAACAACGAGATAGGAGAGATCGAGAATGAGAGAGGTTGCCTAAAGAGAGAGCCATAGATTAAGAGAGTGAGAGTGTAAGAAAGAGGAGAGAGAGAGAGAGGAGATCAAGAGAGTGAGGAGAATGAGAAACCAATTTGAGTGACTGAAGCTCTGTTTTGGTAGTTTCACGCAAATATGACGTAAGCAAAATTTCAAAACCCCTCCAATTTTGAAAGGTGCGGCATATATCATTTTTTTCTCTAATTTTAGGTCATCCACAGAACCCAAATTTTAGAGCATAATTTTATTATTTAATGTCAATATCACTATAAAGGAGGAAATTTCAACCTTAAGAATGTAAATTGAAAATATTAATGTTTGAACAAAATTAAGATTTTACAAACATGGTAGAAGCTACAAGATATGTTTACTTGATGATACTAAAATAGTATTTGTTAAATTCATGTACCTTTCATATTTTAGGAAAGTTATTATAAATAAGAAAAATATCAAATATTTACAAATATAATAAAATTTTAATTTCTATCGTAATAGATCAGATAGACACAGATAAAAGTAATAGATGGATGAGTCTATCGCGATAAAATTTTGCTATATTTATAATATTTTCAACACTTTTTCTATTTTTGAAAACATCCCTTAATTTTATATTCTTTTTTTAACCAATGTGATAGATACAAATTAAATGGAGGGGGAAAAAATGCTAGACGACATGTCGTCTAAAGTAAGACTCGTCAGCACACCATCGCCAATTTAGTCAATAAAATGAGTTTGAATATTGGGACAATATCAGCTTTCAGTCAAACTTCGTTAGTGACGTGGCTGTGGACTCTGAAAAGTGAAAACGAAGACGACCCTAACAACAACAATCATCAATCGATTATTGGAAAGAGAAGGATTGATTGAAAATCAACCGTTAATTGTCAAGAATTTCTTACGAATCAGAATGATTTCTTCAAGTTATTGATTTGTTGCATCAAAAGAAGAATGCTATTTATCTGAACGGATGTAAAAGGAGAAGCAAAATGGCGCGCTGTGCCGTCGACGGTGGCTGCCCCAGTGATTACATCGCGATAGCTTTTGCTGCACTTTGTATGACTTTGTGAGTTTCTTTCTTCTGCTCTTTGATCAATTCTTTGTTCTTGCTTCTGCCACTTATGATGTGATTTGCTTGTTGATTCTCTAACCTAATGCATAAATTTGGATGTTGTTCTCCTTTAACTAGAAAACATCCAACGATTTCGCTCATTTTTCTCAGTTTGTTATGTGTATATGTGTTCTTCTTTTTGTTCCTGTTACACTCTGTTCTTCAACGGAGTTGGGAGTGTTCGTACCATTGCGACCATGGTAGCTGAGCTGTGTTCTCCTTTCCATGAGTTCTGGGTCAACTGGAGAGGGCTCTAGTGAATCCCGGCCTCTTTGAGTTGTTTCTTTTAGTATTTGATCGTTTTAATTCGAAGCTGAGTTGATTATATCTCTCAGTCCAACTTCTTTCGTTTCTTGGATGAATTGAGTTTTAGTTCGTTTACGTGGAACGTGATTTTCTTTGTAATAAATGGAAAACATCCGCATTTTGTTGCTAGAGAATTGGTTCCTCTTCATTGTTGACGAGTGGGGCTTTGCTGTATTATATTTAGAACTGAGCTAGTTGGTATTTGAAGGCTAAGCTCTGCCAACATTTGCTCCTGTTGATTTATTGCTTGTTTGTCTGTTTGAATCGGGCATAGCATTATCCCACTTTCTTGCTTTCAGGCTGATATTTCGGTCAATATTACCATATGTGATTTACAAGATTCCTCTTCCAAAAGGCAGCCGCTTTTGGATTCCAGTAATTCAAGTTTTTGCTAGCCTCAATCTTCTGCTGTCAATTGTGGTAGGTTATGGAACTATTTGCGTTACTCTCTAATCCTTTTTCCATTTTTCGATTTGAGGTGTAATTTATGCCAACTTGCTGTTTCTCTGTTCAGATATCTGTTAGTTTCCTCAAATTCAAGAGGCAAAGGTGGCGGTCTTGCTATATTTGGGCAGGTTTCAGTACTTTTGTCATCACTAGAATTTAGAAACTTCCTATCAAATAGACTTCTTAAATATTTGTTAATTGTTATTACTTTCTTCCCAAATCTTATTTTCCATTTCTTGCTCTAGTGTGGGTTGAAGGTCCCCTTGGATTTGGTTTGCTGCTGAGCAGTCGGATAACCCAAACCTTCCAACTATATTACATTTTTGTTAGGTAAGTAAACTTAGTTTATGGAATAGAGGACTAGAAAGCTCAGACATTCTGCTATACCCAACTTAGTTTATGGAATAGAGGACTAGAAAGCTCAGACATTCTGCTATACCCCTCCTTTCCTAATGTTCTCTTGGATTTGATTTTTTATTTTTCAGGCGGCGGCTACCACCCATCAAAACATACATCTTCCTTCCACTAATTCTATTGCCATGGATTTCCGGGGCTACATGTGAGAGTCCTCGAGTTTTATATGTATATATATCTTGTTTGAACACTGAAATAATGAACTTAATTACTTTAAAACCACTTTGCACGAAATATCAACTCCATCCACTTACTCGATGACAATACTTTATCTTCCTCAATTTATTTTATACATGAGGTACCTGTTCAAGATATATATACTTTCGTAACTTCTGATGTGAAAGTTTCAGAAACAAGAATTTTTCATTTTTTTCTGCAGTTATCAATGTCAAGAAGCCTCTAAATTACAGGTGCCACATGGGGCCTCGGTGGATTATTCCAATCATGTCTCTTCATATACTATATGTTGCTACTTTGATTGTACTTACATGGGCTGTTCGTCATATAGAGTTCAGATTCGATGAACTTAGAGATCTGTGGAAGGGAGTAATAGTCTCAGCATCTTCAATTGGTATTTGCTATTTTAGTTTAAACATATTAAATTGAAATTACTAAAATTTCCTCCAAAAATCCTCATTTTTGAAGAATCTTTCAAAAGCTTTCTTTCCAAAAAAAAGTTGCACATAAGTCCTAGATCCCGAGGATAATTTTGATTTACTGCATGTTGCACTTTAAAAAGACTTTTGTCATCTCTTTGAACTTTTGTAGTGGCATTCTGTTCATACCTTGTCATCTATATCGTTGTCAATCATCTTTTATTATCAAAAACCAATTTATGGAAAGAAAAATTTATTGTCCATTTCATTAGCTGGTCTCTAGTCTGAAATAAATATATGCGTAAATACTTTAGGACACAAAATTTGGGGTTAATTTTTCACTTGTTCTTGGTTCTTCCAGGAGTTTGGGTTTCTGCCTATATTACAAATGAAATCCATGAAGAGATCTTAGGACTCCAGGTTGCCTCTAGATTTCTGCTTTTAGTCATGGTACAGCATCCGTGCAGCTTTACCCTTTTTTTTGTTCTCCTAGTGGACTAGCCAGCAAATATGAATATGTGTTTTGGTACCTTGCTTTCACATATTTGACGGTATCAATAGTTCATTTGTAATCTGAGTCATTTTTAGGACTTATGCGAATTTACCTAACATTTCCCAGGCATATTTCACAGGCAAGTATTCTTGTGCTGACCTTCTTCTCCATCTCAAGCTCACAACCACTCCTTTCTCAAATCAGTTTGAGAAAAAGGGAAGCGCTTGAATATGACTCAATGGGTCATGCTCTGGGCATACCAGATAGTGGATTGTTACTGCAAAGGGAACCAGAAACAGCCATAGATCCTAATGAACCACTGGAGAAATTACTTCTGAACAAAAGATTTCGTCGGTCTTTCATGGCTTTTGCTGACAGGTATTAATTATACTCCTGCGAATAAAGTTGAAGATTCAACTAGAGGATGGTACCAGTAATTAATTTGTTTGAATGCATGCTATGATTGAGTAGTTTGTTGGCTTTGACTTTGTTAGGGGGATTTGTTAGTATCCAAGGTGTTTATATGAGTATAGGGAAGAGGTGGTGATAGAGGGATAGATCATTGGTGAGAGTTTGTGTCAAGCTTTTGGCTCGAGGAGTGTTCACTCTTTTTACTTGTATTTTTATGTGCTTTGGGCTATTCACATATGTTGGCTTTGTTCGGTTATCTGCTTCCTTGCAACTTCTTCTCATGTAAAATTTTCAATGTCTGTTTTCTTTAGACTTTCTGAACAACTTTGAGGGTTTAATTACTTCATATGTTACCATATTACTTCAATTTTTTTTTCTTCTCAATTGCAGTTGCTTAGCGGGGGAGAACGTGCACTTTTATGATGAAGTGCATGAGCTAGGAAAACTGCCTTTGGACGACCCTGTGAGAAGAATCTATATGGCAAGACATATAATTGACAACTACATAACACCAGGTTTGGGCACTTCGATCTACCCTTGAAACTTAACCAGTACTGCTCTTTTTCAACCTTAAGTTTCATTCTAATGTATGCTTGTGAGTAGAGTAAAAGCTTTTATTTTTATTGGAACACATAAAAGATGTGACTCCTTTTTGAACTGGACAGATGGCTTAAAAATCACTCTTTCTTTGCTTAATATAATTCTTTAATGTTTTGGTCATTGTGATTTCAGTTATAATGTGAAAATCAGGTAGTCCATCTTTGGAGTACATACTTTCCACTAGCGTTGGCTTCCTACCAACTCAAATAATGTCACTGTACTGTCACTTTGATGTTATTTATTTTTAAATGATTCAAACTCCTTTAACCTTTTTTTTCAAGGAAAAAAAATAGCGTATATGCTTTCATATTTGGTCTTTATCATATTTTATATCAAACCTAAACTCATGATTGCTTGCTCTGTCCTCTTTTGTGTGGGGGAACGAATGATCAACAAACATGGAGGCACCTGGTGATTAAGTCTTAAAAGTTACCATATATAAGTTGGTTATTTATTATCAAACCTTGTATAAAGATATAAGCGACCAATACTTTTCCTCCTGTTGCACCGGTTTCAAGGACCAAATAATGGAAAACAGGGTGCGAAAAGAAAATAACACAACTCTTAATTTCCATGTTCTGGGATTCAACTTCTTTTTAATGTGCTCAAGTTGGCAGGATTTAACTCGATTTTGTTTATGCTTTTTCACATATGAACTTAAGTGATCTCTGTTTTATTCAAAGCGGCATATTTCATTCATCCAACAGGTGCAACAATGGAGGTGAACATTTCTCACCGATGCCGTCAAGAGATTTTGACCACTTCTGATCTGGCTGATCCCAATCTCTTCAATAATGCACTAAATGAGCTGATACAATTGATAAAGATGGTAAATATTTCTATTGCACTTCTCACTTTCATTTTCCACTCATTTCAATTTCATAACATCTCTGTATTTTGTCCTGTTATTTTCCTTGAAGAATTTGGCAAAAGATTTCTGGTCATCAATGTTCTTTCTGAAGCTAAAAGAAGAAACAAGTATGAGATCAAATGGGCGAGACCTTGAACAGATAGTGAGTTGGAACCTCTCTCCTAGATTGAGTTCTGTACAAGGCGCTGATGATCCTTTCCACCAAGAGCAATTTCCAAAGGGCTCTGGCCATGATAGTACTTACGACTCAGACCACTAAACTTCCTAAGATTTGAATTCTACACATCCCTTGTTCTAGTTGCCTTTACATCTCAAGTTTATTAATTGATTCGTAGCTGAAATTATTTCCTTCTTTTTGACTCACTCACGTGGGTCCAAAGAAAAAAGAAATGGTAAGAAGTTAGAGAACAAAACGTGTTTGTCATTAATCTCTCTACGTCAACAAGGCAAGCTCAGAATTGATAGCGCAGTGACGGGGCAGATAAATCATGTGATTGTTCTTTTCTTTTAAAGAAATAAGACGAAAGTTTGTCTTCTTTACGTGTTATGAGCTCCAAGATGTAAATGGTAATTGAGCAATTAATGTCCCCGGAGGATGGTCCAAGATGTAAATAGTAATTGAGCAATTAATGTCCCCGGAGGATGCAGAATTATCATCTTGGGTTCGATAATCTAGTGGTCCTGCCCATAAGGAGTAATGGCATCGGCGCTTTCATCTTGCAGGAAAGATGGTAACTTTTGATGAATTAAAGCCCTGAAAATGGACAGGTGGACGGGCTGAAATCACGAACTAGAGCCACTTAGTTTTTCAAGAACTCTCCAACTTTGATGTACAAAATTTAAGACAGTTCATAAATTTACTAAAGTTATATTGTATTTTCGTTTTCCACTACTACAATTACGAACCGTTGTTGCCGTTAACTCCTTAATACTTGTACATTTTATGCATCTCAAATATTGTTTGAAGTAGAAGATTGATAAAATCTTGAGCTCCACAGAAATTACTCCAACAGTACAGTTATAATTTCATTAGTTACCTATAAGGAAGGAGTCTCTGTGTTAGTTTTCTCTCTGATTTCACCATTAATGTCGTATGCTCTTTGGAGGCATACTCACAATCACAACACAAACATTAACATTTGTAAGTCCCACTTCATTTCTTTAGCATCTTTTTCTTGTTTTGGTTGAAGAGATACGTATAAACCTCCCAATAACAAACAAAAGAAAATGAACATTCACATGAAGTAGGTAACCAAGCAGAGTTTCCTTTTCCTACTCTCTCCCCTCTACTCTGTACCCTACTACTCTCTCTCTACTTTGTCTCTCTCCTTATTAAGTAATCAGTTATAACCATGAAAATGAGGTGAAGGCAAGGAAGATAAAAGAAGGAGAAGAAAACAAATCATGCACACAATGAAGGACACATTCTTTCTATCACTCTCCACTCAGCCCATTTGGCTTCTCGCCCTCTCCTTGCTTGGTTTCTTCACCATTCTCCGACATGCCACCAGTGTCGTCCAATGGGTTTTCCGAGCTTTTCTCAGACCCTCCAAGGATCTGAGATGCTATGGCTCATGGGGAGTAATCACCGGCGCGACTGACGGCATTGGAAAGTCATTTGCCTATCAGCTGGCCAGAGCCGGACTCAACCTTATATTGGTGAGCAGAAGCTCCACCAAGCTTAAGGCAGTTTCTGAGGATATCCAATCTCAGTTTCCTGACACAAAAGTAAAGATCATTGAATTGGACTTCACAGAAGACGATATTAGTGCTGGTATTGCAGAGATTGAGGAGGTGATTGAAGATTTGGACGTGGGGGTTCTGATAAACAACGTGGGGATTACATATCCAAACGCCAGCTTTTTCCATGAAGTGGATGAGAAAGTTTGGATGAATGTTTTTAAAGTGAATGTGAAGGGCACTACTTGGGTTACCAAAGTTGTTTTGCCAAAGATGATTAAGAAGAACAAAGGAGCTATTGTGAATATTGGCTCTGGTGCTGCTATTATTGTTCCTTCTCATCCTCTCTATGCAATCTATGCTGCTACAAAAGCGTATGTAATCAAGTTCTCAACTTTCTTCCTTAATTTATTTTCTTGTTACTCTTCTTCTTCTTCTTCTTCTTCTTTTACTGTAAATTATCAGGTACTTCATAATCATGAGGGAAGAAAGTGGAAAAGGAAATAAAGAAAATTTGAGGGAAAAAGTACATCTCTTTCTCTCTTCCTGAGAGAAGAACTGTTTACTGAGATGTGGCTTCCTCACCTCCCCCATGCCTCAGCAACTGCCATGTCTTCTTCCAAAGTTCCTAATTAATTTTTGAGAAACTATTGGCTTTTTCTTTGTATTTTGAGATTAAAAAACGTACAGGTACAGTTGAAAAAGTTTTGGCAGTGGGATTGGTTTATGTTTAAAGAAAGTGCTGTTGACAAAGATGTCTTCAAATCAGCTTCATTTGCTTCTGCAGCCACATATACTTAATGAAACACAACTCATTTTTCCATCCACACACCGATCCAATGCCCAACCTTGAAAATTCGTAGGATATTAATTTTCAAGTAGGTAGTCATTATAAATTGAATATATGATCTCTTAGTCATGTATTGAGATTATATCTTATTTTTTACTACTAAACTAACCTATGATGGTTCACTCTCATCTAAGTTAGAACCTTCTCTTTTCCGATTTGAAGGGAAAAGAAATCCTCCCTTTGATCTTGTTGAATTGTTGATGACAGAATCTGGTTATTTTTTTTCTTTTTCTTTTTCTCAGGTACGTGGACCAACTCTCTAGATCCCTACACGTGGAATACAAAGATAGGGGAATTGATGTACAGTGTCAGGTTGGTAAAACAAGGCCAGAAAAATTCATTTATTTCTTAGACTACACAATTCTTAAATGCTATTTTTGATGACGCGTAACAGAGGTGGTATGGAAAACTGTCCAATCTGCTCTCTTTTATTACAAAACTCAAGCTTGGAGCTGAAATTTTTGTGTGAAATAAATAATCTAGGTGCCATTGTATGTGGCAACTGAAATGGCATCGAGAGTAGCATCGGTGAGCAGAGCGTCGCTGTTCATTCCATCGGCCGATGACTATGTGAGAGCTGCAATTCGCAGAATTGGATACGAGCCACGGTGCACCCCTTACTGGGCTCACTCGCTCCAATGGTGCTTCGCTTGCCTGCTCCCGGAGGCGGTTCTTGACACCTGGCGGCTGTCCATTGGCTTGCAGAGGAGGAAGGGATCAGACGCCATGAAAGGGACTGAAGGTTGCAAACAAGAATGAAGGACTTGGACTTGGAGAAGAAGCGATTCTGTGAAGGTTACTGTTGTACTACAATTTACAACTACATGATTTGGTGGAATAGTAAATGTATTGTCATACTCATAAATGTGATGTGTTGTTCAATGAGGTGATATAATAACGTTGCCGAACAATTACTTAAATGTTCTCTTTGCTAAAGCATTAGAATTTTGTGTTAATTCAAGTATGATTCAATGGATAAAGACAACAATCATCATCTTAAAAGTCATAATTTGATCTTTTACTCTTGTAATTATTGAACTCAAATTTTATATATATATATATATAGATATAACTCAATAACCTCTTAATTTTGATTGACTAATATTTGGGGAAAAAAAAACTTTTCAATTTGATATTTCGATTTTCTTGATATGATGTTAACAAATAAATAATTTGTCGAGCTGTATATAATTCGACTAAGTGTTTTATACCTAACTACTCCTTTTAAAGTTGTACTTATGAATCCCTACCCAACTAAAAGTATAGACAAGACATTAATGCTATGAAATTAGATTTTTGAAATTCCAACTCTTTCTTTCTTGTTAAATTGTAATATTTTTTATTTTTTTTTTAAAAAAGTAAAAGAATGACTTGACAAGTGAAAACTCATCGATGTAAGTGAAAAGAGAGTTATTGCATGGGAAAGTTATTTTTATTTTTACATTGAAATGATGTGTATCGATGGAATGTCTTGAATTTGTTATCTAACGCTTCGAGTAGCATACCCTAAACCTAATTTGTATTCATTCATACATTATTTATAAGTTTGGCTTTAGAGTTTAAAAAAGTGCTCTGTATATAAACTCTCAAACTCTAAAGACGCTTCTGCGATATTATCTAATACTTCTCTCTAACAATAAATTAATCTCTCTCTTTGCTCGTGGACATAGCTTATAACATTTACTAGTGAATCACGTAAATCTTTATGTCGATCTTTTTATTTACATTTTCTCGCTTTATTTATTTTTTTATTTTATAACATATATAATATTAATAGGAATATTCGAGATATAAAGAAAACTGAAATAATTCACTCAAAAAGTTGCTGTTTAAAGTTCAAATATATACTAACCGTTGATTTTAGTTCAAATATATACTAACCGTTGATTTTAATTTGATTTCTACACTTCTAGAGTTATTTAGTATTGTTCATATATTTTGTGTTAAACCTTACAAAAGTCCTCATGAGTGGTGAGTGCCAGAAATTTGTGATAAAAGTTACTTGATGTAGCAAATTAACATCATTAACATAATATTTAATTTTAACGCCGAGGGTTTGTCATATTAATTGAAAAACGTAAATTTTGGTTAATTTCATATAATATTATTTGGTGGAAAAGTAGAAGTTAAGTGCTAATCTTGTTTTATAGTGCAACCAAAACCAACAATAAGTTCATACAATTTTACAATAATTCATTTTTACAGGTATAGCTACTACTTATCATGTTGAAGTTCAATTATTATTATTTTTTTCATTAAAGTTGAATTAAAAGATGGTTACGATAATGAAAGTTTTAAAATTGTAGAAAATAAATTGAAATTATGGTGGATGTATAGCCACGAAAAATATAATTCAACCATATTTTATTAAGTTATAAAATCAATGGGATTGGGAAACTCATATCAAAAAGCATTAAATGTGAACAGAAACTATACCAAAGCATTAAATTGTAATATATCAATAATTTTGCTCCATTGACAAACTAAATAAAAGAGAATTTTCAATTGTGTCTTAAATGGTGACTGCTGCTATGCAATTTATTTTCCTATATGTAACCAAAAAGAAAAAAAAAGAAAAAAAAATGGTGGTTTAATATATTTTTTTTGTGATTCATCAACTATATATAACTATTAGATATTATTAAGAGATGGTTTATTTTACTTAATTATTTGTAACGGGGAGTTATTCTGTTATTCTATTATTATATATATTTGAAGAGAGAGTGAACAAAGAATGAATAACACTTTCAATGTGTAAATAACTAAGGTTTTGTTGGGTAATAATTTCATTTTTTGTTTTTGTTTTTAAAAATTATACTTATAGACACTACTTCTACCTCTAAATTTTTTACTTTGTTGTCTAGTTTTTACTAATGGTTTAAAAAACCAAGTTAAATTTTGAAAACTAAAAAAAAAATAGCTTTTAAAAATTTGCTTTTATTTTTGGTTTTGGAATTTGGCTAAGAATTCAACTATTATACTTAAAAAAAATGCCTGCAGAAAAATAGCTCGACGCCAGGATGATAAAAAGCTTAACACCTCATTGTAAGAAATGTGAAGGAAATAAGCTTAATTTTCAAAAATCAAATGTTTACCAAACAAGGTCTAAAAGTATTGATAGTATGATAGTAGTTGAGTCTATCTATGATAGATCACGATAGACTCAAATAGATATCTATCACTTTATCAAATAAACACAGATAGATGTTTATTTAAGTCTATCGCAGTCTATCACAAATAAAAATTAAAATCTTACTATATTTATAAATTGTTTGTTATTTTTTCTATTTATAATTAATTTCCTTAAAAGATTTATTTTATTAACAAAGAAACCATCTTAACAACCGCACATTAACCATTATTGCACTCAATAATTTAAACTACTTTTTTTTTTCTAAAATTTAAAATGACGAAACTCTCCTTTTTTAATAACTTGAATTAAAAGCTAAGAAATAAGAACGTGAAAAAAAAAAAAAATACATATTCATTTCTTGAAATTAGAAAACCTACGTTTCGATCTGGTGCTTGCCTCAAACACTCGAAATGCTTAAGTAGAGTGAAAAAATATGGAAGGTAGGAGGTTTAACATTAGGATTCAAGATACCTCATATGAAGCTGTAGCGATATATTTATAGAGACAGTTGATAACCTAATTGGATTCTATGGGATTCTTGGGTTCAAGGGCATGTTGATGCAAAAGTTGGGCCAAGGGTCCAATTCAAGATCATTAGTCAAGTGGGCCTCCTCGTGGAAGTTGGGCCCAAAGGTCAAACTCCCCTCTCTTGAGCCATCATGACCTTGTCTTGGTTTTTAATCCCATTTTCTTTTGCCTTTATTGATTAGATTTATCTTTTGGTCCAAAATGACCCATTATATTATGTTTTATTATTTATATTTTAAAAATGTTTTCAAAATCAAATCTAAATTTGGAAAAGAAATTGTGAAAGAACAAGCCTAATTTTCAAAAAACTAAAAACCAATTTTCAAAATCTAAAATACATGGAGTCAAAATAATTTAACCTATTTGAAATTTAAGACTCCAAGTTTCAAAAACTAAAATTTAAAAACTAAATTGTTACTAAATGATTCTAAAAGTCCATTTGGATTAACTTAAAAAGTATATATATTTTTCAAAAATTCATTTTTGTTTAAAAACTTTTATAAGAACGGTTAAAAATAAAAATACTAATAACTTCTAAAATCTATTTTTTTAACTTATTTTTAAATTAAACACTTGATAATGTATTCCAAATACACTATTAATAATTTAATCTATTTAAAAATTTTCAAATATGAATCAAAATTTATCCCATTTTTAATCTTTATTCTTTTGTTTTTGTCTTTGTTTGGTCTAAAGTTAATTGTCTGAAAATATAGAATTACCTAATATTGTCGTCAATACAAGTAAGAGCGCATTAAGCTTGACATCATTAATCAAGAAAAGAAGACGCAAATTATTTTGCCCAAAAAATAAAAAATAAATAAAAATAAATAAACCAATTAATTGCAATTAAAATCCGTGTCCATAAACGGAAATAAACACACAAATAGACACGAAAGAAAGAAATAAGAGGAATGTGTCGGAAAGGGAATAAGTCCATTACCAGCGGTGGGACCATGCCACGTCATCCAAATGAGGTCCAATCAGAAATATCTAAAATAACAAAAAATAATAATTCTAAATTAACCAATCAATAACTTGCCCAATGGAATCCTCTAACAAGTTTCTTTCAATCCAGCTGTATTCCCTTTTCTTTCTTTTTCTTTCTTTTCATTATACATTTTTGACTTCATTCTTAAATTCTTAATTCAATTTAATTAAAGCAAAAAAAGAAAATCAAAACTCTCATTTTCAGTAAATACAAGAAATAATAAAAATAAAGGAATCAAGACCGTTGGATCGTGTTCGTCGTTTTCCTGAAGACAATCTCCGTATCCAATCCAAAACCGTCGATCTTCCCGATGCGGACCACCGTCGATCTCCGAAACAGAGCCTCCAACGGCTTCACACTGTAAAGATCATTGGCGGAGTACTTATCCGTCTGTCGGGATAAGGCCACGTGTAAGACGCAGATCCCGCCGGGCTTCAACGTCCGTTCGATCTCCGCCACGAATCGCTTAGGGTAGAGCGCGTGATCGAAGACATTGGAGAATTCGAAATCGAAACTGTTATTCCCAAAGGGCTGATTATGAAAATCGCCTTCAAGCACCAACGGCGGGTAAGGAACGAGGTCCATTCCGATGGAATCGGAAACACCGATGTTCCTCAAGGCCTCCACCTCTTGCCCGACCCGAGCGCCGATGCATAGGGCTTTCGATTGGTTGGAGAGAAGGCCTTCCCGTTTCAAACCGTGGAAGAATCTGGAGAAGACTTGGATTTTGCGATCCCAATCTCGGGTGGTCCATATCTTTCGGAGTTTAGGGTCTAGGGTTTTGTTGAGTTGCTTCTTAATGTAGCGTTCGTAGGAAGTGTAACCGGGTCGGATCCTTAAATCGGGAGATTGGGAGTTGGATTTGTGGGAGGGGGTGGAGAATGGGTGGTAGTAAGGGCGGAGAGAGAGGAGGAGGATGAAAGGAAGAGAGAAAAAGAGAGATAATACAAAGTATTTGGATATAACAAGAGGTTTTGTTTGGATACCTTTCATTTCTGTAGAACAAAAGCTGCAATTCAACAAAATGTGTTACTCTACAAAAAGGGGGAAACTTGTTTCTTTCTCTATCCCTCTCTTCTTCTTCTTCTTCTTCTTCTTCTTCTTCTTCTTCTTCCCCTGAAGACCTGCACAAAGCAAAACAGATATGGTTGCACCAAGTTGACCTCTTTTTATTATATAAAAAATTATATTAAGCTTTCTTTTTTATTTGGGGTTTAATCAAAGGAAATGGGTTGGGGTTAGCTGGCAAAAAATGGGAAAGTAATTTATTGTTGCATGTGGGTATTTTGGTCCTTTTTTTTCACAAAATTGCATGGGGAATTTGGACAACTCTACAGTCTTCACATGCCTTGCTTTTATATCACACCTCCACTCTTTATTTTCTTTTTTATGTTTAAATTTATGATGAATGGGATGCGGTTGGTGAGAAATAAGATATAATCCTTTCTCACAAATAATCATCATTCATAATAATAATAATAATAATAATAATAATAATCAATTTATGTGAATTATCATTAACTTCACTCATAATAATATCAATAATTAACAAATTTTTATTGCCCTTTTTCTATTAAAAATTATTCTACAAATGAACCGTGTTCCAAATAACAATAATATACTCTACAATTGAAATTTTAACTATTTTTTTTTTTACTCCAAGTTTCAATTTTGATTCATTTTAATTTAAAATCCTAATTTTGGTCAATTTTGTTTAAGCATCCCATATGCTTCCTATATGAAAGGAGTAGTAAAGTTAAGTAAATAAAGTAAAAAAGCTGGGACATTACATTTGTTTTCATTCATAAATAATAAAAGCATAGTGTATGCATAAATTAAATCTTATTTAAACAGAACATCAATCATAGTGGAATAGGAAAATGGAAAATAACCCACCAACTGCCACCTCCATCTCTTTGTACGTATTATATTTCATTTAATTGAATGTCAATTGATTACAACACAACACTATGCAAAAGCAGTTAATTAGGGAGAGTTTGTTTCCTGAGAAAGTGGGGCTAGAAAATGATGTCCATGATATAAAAATAAAATAATAAGAAGTAAACTTTAAACAAAAAGTAGAGTATTAGAGTATATAATAAATCAAGTATTAATTGGGATTAGAATGTGGGGGTGGGTTTTGGCATTTTTTTTTTTTAAATTATTTTAGCTAAAGTGTGGTTTAAGTATCTATAGACATTCATTTAGTGCCAAACAAGCATCTTGGTCTTGCTTTTATTAAACACATCCTCCAAATCTGTTTTATTCCTCATTTAACAACTTTAATGTAATTAATTTGATTAATTCAGATGTTAAATCCTTTAGTTTGAATCACTACCCACCTTTCCAGTGTTAGAGTTATTTGACGCTCCAAAATGTAATATTGTATAGAATATATTATGTTTTTTTAACTAAAAATTATATATATATATAATAAAGTTATTTTCAACCCACTATCTTTATTGTTACACCTGTTAGTTACTGTTGCAAATATTATTACTGGAATAATATGAAGATTATGAATCTGCCACATTGATTATGTTATCGTTACCATTATTAGTAGGATCAAGTAGTCCATAACAATACCTTAATTTTTATCAATGAACTTGAGTTAGACTAAAAATATGCAAACTTCAATAATGTTTATTAATGAAATTGAGTTAGGCTAAACACCCCTTGTGAGCTTAACTTTTCATTTGAGTGAATCCTCCCATTTGAAATTATTAATATGCACATTTTTATAGTTCTTCAATATGAACATATTCAAATTACAGGACTAAAATTAACATTTTAAAGATAATGGATATGAGTTCAAAATAAACTAAAATCAAAATAACACGAAAATAGTGTTTTAACCTCAAAATGTAAAATTTTGCCCCATTTAAACTAACTCCATCTTTATTTAAGGAAGAAAGGAGGAGGAAAGTTCTTGATTTGAACAAGCTAATAGAAATTATTCTTTAAACCAAAAAAAAAAAACAAAACAAAAAAACATGAAGTATATTGGTTGATGAAGATCAATTATAAACACTTCAAAGGAAAAAAGAAAAAAAAAAAATCTAGTTTAGTTTTAGACTAAAACGCTTCATTTATAAAGCAGAAGAGAGATTTGCATTTAAAATTACAAGTAATTGAGGATCACCATCACCACTTTCACTCCGATCTCATCCGATTCAGCTGGTTCAACGCCGGCTGTAGAATATTGTACAGAACCCACGCAATCGCCGGCGCCACCACAATCAACAGCAACTGTCCCCGCCCATCGCTCGAAGCCTCCGCTGCCATTGCCTCCGGCGTTCCCACCAGTCCCGACGCCACCAGCCCACCAAGACCTAGTCCTACAATCACCGCCTTCTCCGTACGCATCCGATTAATCTGATTTAGCGTCGGCTGAAGAATGTTGAACAGAACCCAAGCCACCGCAGGGATGAGCGGCAGCAAAAGAGCCACTCCCCGGTTGTCTCCCTCCGCTAGATCCGCGATTTGTTGGGCGGCGAAGGCGGCGTCTCCGGAGCTGAGTGTTGAGAAGATTGCTCCGGCAATGGCGGTACCGGCGAGGGAAGATTTGAGTGGGATTGGGAGGTTGGGAAGGGAGATGAGTCTGGTGGGCTTTGAAGGGAGGAGTGGAATTTTGTTGGGGGTGAAGCATTTGGCGTTGAGGATCGCGATGGTTGCCATTGTTGCCGCCATTGAAGGGAAACTGAAGAATTGGTGTGTAATGGATTGAGGTTGAGATGGGAGAAGTGGGCTTTTTGTTTGAATGAGGGTTTTTGGGAAATTTGAGTGAGGATTTGTGGGAAATGAGAGCCAATGAAATTGAGAGAGGGGATTGTATTCTTATCCAAAAGGGTGGGATTGGGAAATTTTTAGCCTCAAAATTTGTTGCCCCATCCATAATATCTTCTTCTTCTTCTTCTAATTTTCACTCACTAGAATTTGATGTAAATTTCAGCTTAATAATCTTGATTTATACTAATGTGTATGGATAATTAGTCCCTTCAAGGGGAAAAAAAAACTCTTAAATAGGTGGGTTTTATGGTTAATTGGAACTTAACAACTGTATTATCCATTATCATGAATAAAAATTAGATATATCTACTCCATTAATTTGGTAATTGACTACAACCAAAATATATATATATATATATATTTTTAGTGATTGTCAAACATTTTTATTTTTTTAAAAAATAATTTACCTTTTAAATTAAAAACTTGAAAAGTTATGCGAAATACATCCTAATTGTCTCATTTAATAGTTATGACATTTATTCTTCCTCTAGAAGTTTGTAAAAAAAATGAATTTCCATCACGAAATTATTGGCATGTTGGAATCCTGCAAGCCCATGAATGAGGCTCCACGGTCAACTCCCTTGTTGATCATATCGGTTATTAATATTATGTTTGAATCTATAGACCAAATTTTTCATTTTTGTTCAATTTAGTTCTAAAGTTTGTAACGGTTCGATTTAGTTTTATATTTTTATAATTTTTTATTTCGGTTTCTATATTTTCAAAAAGTTATTGTTTCAATGTCTTAATTTTCAATTTTAGTTTATTTTCTCTAAATTTTATGTTACTGAGGGGTTGCTCATGGGTGGACCAAAACCCAATAGGTACCAGGAAAGAGCATAGGGTCACCTACGTCCCAAGAGAAAAATGTTAGTGCCTCAGGATTTAGGTCAACCAATTAAGTCGATAAATATATACCAATAAAAAAAAAAAATAATTGAATCGAGGCTGGATTAATACCCTGCAACCTTGAGCGCCACATATCATATTCAAGGCATTCCAACAAGATCGCTAAAATGGAATCAGAATTACTGGAAATCTGATGACGATAGGCTTTACTATTTGGAATCTGGATTACTGTAAATTTGATTACAGTGTTTAGGGCGTCAGGTTGGCTTTATTGGGGTTTTTATTACCGTGTTTGTATTGTTGGGTTGGGTATATATATATATATATATATATATATATATATATATATATATATATATATATATATATATATATATTAATTGTTTTTATATATCTGTTTTTTACATCATATTACCTAAGTTTGTGACATTATGTAAATCCTAATTTCATGAACTTTAGGTAATACCCCAACTTTTCAAAGAGTTATTTTCCCATCCATTCAAGTTTAATTTTAGATTTCATCTTTTTGCTTATTTTAGAATAAGTTGTGGGTTTGATGGAATTAAATTCTGGCTTAATTTGGGTTTCGAATGGATGTTTGAAATCTATTACAAATAAATTAGATTTAAAGTAGATTAAATTAAAATATTTTTAGTTTTAAAATTTTTGGATTAGAGCTTTTAATTTAAATCTAGAGTTCATAATTTTGAGAATGTAATGCAATTTTTTTTTAATTTTAAGAGAAAAATTTAGTTTATTAAAGAAGATAATTATTTTATTTAGATTTTTTGTTTTTTCACTAAAGATTTAAAGAAAATGTTGAGATATTTAAAATTTAAGAAGTAAAAGAGAAATTTGACCGAGACAAAGTTAAAATTAATTTAAATAAAGTGTTGGTGTGGATTGTCTAAGAAAAAAATTGTTCTTTTCAAAAATCCATTTTCATTCAAACATTTTTTATTAAAACTTTTTAAAATAAAAACACTCATGGGTATTTATTCTCAAAAGTGTTTTTTTATATAAGTTTATTATGTACGAGAAGTCTTTTTATTAATATCAAATTACCATAAATGAGAACTATAAAATACTATTAACTAATAATTTAAATAATGGTCTCTAGAGTTGGTTGTTAGAGGTGATCGCTGCAGGAATTTGTGGTGGTTATTGCTAGAAGTAGTAAGTAGTGGTAATGGTAGAAGGCAGTTAACAGTGGTAGTGGCCGTTGATGGTGGTTACCGAAGTTTGTCGACACAATTATTGGAGGTTTGGACGGAGTTAGTTGACAGTGGTGATTGGAGGTAGTTGTAAGAATCGGTGGAAAAATTGGCATTGGAATAGGATTGTAATTACAAATGATTAAGTTGGTGGTTGAATTTTTATTACTTGGTTCAGATACATGTAAATATCTAGAAGTTTTGTGGATTGATTTGGTTTCAGTAATAATATTATTATTATTTACATTTTTCGTTCAACTTCATCCCTTTTCATCTTTTTATTTGAAGTTAAACTACTGTTCCCAAATGTCACGATAATGCACTTTTAATTCCAAAGATAACTTATGAATTTTTAATGGACTAATTAACCAATAAAAGGAAAAATAATTAAACTACCCAGAATACTCTAAACTAATCATGAGGTTTAACTTTTAAGTTTGGGCTCTCTGAGAATTATTGGAAATTATTTTCCTTTTCTAGCATTTTTTTTCTTTCTTTTTCTTTTTTTTTTTTTTTAATTTTTTACCTGTACTAAATTAATGTAGCTATACTTTTTCAATAATTCTTTTAATTAAAAGCTACAATATAATTTAGATGTTTTTTCTCTTTTAGTTCTTTAGAAGCCTATAATTCAGATGTTGTCTTCATTAATAACCCGTCTTACCAAGTGAATCTTACTTTTTCCTTTTTATCATTATAATAAAATGTTTTTTTTAAAAAAAAAAATTAATTTTATACGTCAACTTTTCAAATTATATTGTGGTCTATATAAATTATATAACTATTTTGATTGATACTTTTCAAATTATTAATATTTTCTTTTTTCTTTTTCTTTTTCTTTCTCACATTTACTCACCATATGTTTCAAAAAAATAATGTTTTTGTTTTTAGGAATACGTGAAGGATTCAAATGTTTATTTTATAAAACCAAATCTTTAACCATAAATCCCTTACCTAAAATGAAAATATCCAAATGTTTTTTCCACTAATTTTCGAGACTAAAAACATTATAGATCTCAACTTTAAAGAGCATGTTTGGTTGACCATCTAAATTCTGTTTTATGTTTTTAGATTCATTAAATAGTGCAAATTCTGAAAACAATTTTTATTGTTATATGATTTAATTTAAAATTTTAAAACGCAGAATTATATTAAATAAAGATTAAACGTTCGTAATTACAATATGTCATGTTATAAACTCAATTCATTTATTTATAATAAAAATAGGTATATTAAAAAAAAAAAAAAGCAGGTTTAGTTTTGAAATTTATTTTCCACTCTTGTTTTGTTTTGTTTTCTTTGTATTGAGAAAGAAAAGGGGAAAAGGCGAATCGCATCGCAATGAGTGGGTTTGATGAGGGGAAACTAAAATGGTTTCAAAGTTGCTTCTTTTAATGACACCCAAAAACACCATTTTCACACAACTTGGTACCTATAAAATGATCTATCACTTGAGGGGAAAAAGAAGAGTGTTAGAGGTTATAGAGCACATGTTTGTTTCCTTACAGTCCATGGCGCACTTATTAGTTATTACACCATGAAGCCAATCATGATTCAACATCACCATTCATTAATCTTCTCCATTATTCCCTTCTTCTTTTACCAACTCTTACCTCAACTTTGTCTCCAATCTCCCCCCCCCCCCCCCCCCCCCCCCCCACACACATCATTTCTAGATTACATTCCTTGCAATCCGACTATACTATCTACTTGTCTTAAATTGCTTTCAACAGTGAATACTATCCCCATAAACCAACACGAGTCAATCTTTTCACCATGTTTTATTCTCACTCGCATGTTTCATTGGTTAAATTAAGCACGCTTAACTTTGAGGCTCCTCAAGTAATTTAGCCATAAAAAAGGAAGGTGGCTCTTGTCGGTAAAGGTAATAACTGTCAATTTTTCTAAGCATTTTTTTAACCTACTTTCATATCTCGAAATCTCTCTCATTCACATGTGTTCTCAATTAGTTCATGATTTTAGAATGTCTTGAATTTGATATCTAGCACTTTGAACGACCAAGTACATGTCCCTAAGTTGTATTTGTATGTCATATTTATGTTATTTATGTTTTTGATCCTAGGGGTTAGAGAAGTGCATTATATAAACTCTCTGACCCTAGAGGTGCCCCTGACTCTATATTCTGAATTACTCTCAAATAGTAACATATCTTAGTGAATCACATAAATTTATGTGTCAATTATATATTATTTTATGTTTCTGTTAATCTTTATCTGTCGATTTCTTAACACATGTTGATGTCAAATTTTGGCCAAAAGAAAAAGCGTCTGACCTCCTCGTGACGACAACGGTAAATTTGTAATTTAGGGAAGAGATGACTTACAAAACAAAGAAAAATGGCTTTGATGCCTAGGTCAGCATGAGAACTAAATAACAAAGAAAAAATCATAAGTTTTTAGACACCTCATATGGAGTCATAATAGTGTGTTCACAGTGAAATTCTGACCTAGGGCATCTACATTAGGGTTTCTTTAGTCACATTAGGTTAATTATCGAGCCAAATGGGTTAAGGCATGCATTTAGCACGTGTCATTCCTCAAATGTGGAGAGTCGGCCTCGACCTCATCCTTGGCCAAGATTGAGGCGGAAGAGGCTAGTTGGGCTTTTGACCACTATTCTTCTCATTCCCAAGACCTAAGTGGGTCACAACATGCATGAAGAATTGCAAATGAAACAATGGAACTAGTACTGCACCCCTGTTCTCCTCTGTTTCTTGCCACTGCTGCTTTTGAATCTTCTTTCTCCAACGAAACCGATCAACTTTAATTCCAATCCAGCTATTTTCACGTACCATTTTTTATTTTTGTTTGAATTCGTCCTTTAGCTTTTGAAATCGGCTGTTTGTAAATCAATTTCAATCATTTTCTGTTCATAATTCCACCATCACTGACAGACAGATCTTGGTAAGCTCATCTTCTTCGCACTGCATGGCTATAATCATCACCTCATCCACGCTGTTTTCCCCTTCCTTTTTCTTTTTTTAACAACTTTTAAGATTACCCATTGGATCTGCTTTTTCTTTGTTGCTTAAAGTTCCATTCTTGAGATGAACTGAAACGTGTGGGACTCAAGAAACCTCTGTTTGACCTTCAACCACTTCTTTGAATATTTTGACAAGAGTTTGTAACTTTCTTTTCCATTCCATCTTAATAAATAAAAGAGATTAAGAGAATGTGCTTTAAAATTTCAAATTATCGGAGATGTGACATTTCTTACTAGGTTCAAGTAATGAAACAGATTAATGTAAATTATATTTCAAAACAATTTTAATAACAATTGTCGGTCACGTAAGAAGAACGAACATTAGTTTAAACTTACTATTAAAACGGTAAACAATTTAAATCTTAATTTTCATGAAATTTATAATTTGAATTAATTAAACTTCTAAATTTTTATAAGCGATTTTATAAAAAGTAGACAATTAAAATGAAAGTAAATGATGGAGGATTTAGAAAAGGTATGTGCTGTGGTAAAATGAATGCCATCCTCAAAATTTCGAGTATTAGTGGACATTATTTGACATGATTAATAACCCACACAGTAGCATAGTGAAAATTGAGTGGCAAGGGAAAAAAAAGTGGTAATTTTCAATTAAAAGTCCTAATTTAACGGCAGTTTGGGGTATGTGAGATTGGCATTATTCACTGAATGGTGGTTAAAAAATAATTTAACATGGTAAAAAAAGAAAGGGAAACGTGTAAAAAGATGAAGACTATAAATAATAGGTAGCAGAGGCATAAGTTCATTGTCTTGCAAATTCACCATCAAAGAGACACCTCATCTCTTTAAAAACGTATAGATTTGGAGGGGGAAGACACCTCTCTCATAGGATAATAAAAAAGCAGGAATTTTTCATTCTCACTCCTCCAGATAAAAAAAAAATTCCCTTTCGTTTTCTTTCGGAGAAGAGAAATTCTTGAATCATCCTATAATTCTTCTTCTTCATCATCATCCTGTATATCTGCCACAAGTAGCATCTGATCGCAAAACCCACTTCATCATCATCATCATCATCCCCATCCATTTTTTTAATCTAAATTTCTATCTCTTTGGCCGATGAAGTTGGGTTTTGATGAATTCTCTTTTCCATGTAATTTCCTTTCTGAATAATTACTAATCGATCTGCGATGATCATCGTGTACAGTTTAACAATTGTTGATCCTTTTTTTTTTTTTTTTTTTTGTGAATTTGGGGGAAAATAATTTTTGTTTCTGGAAATTTTGTGATCTGGGTGTGAGGAATATTTTTGTTTGTTTGTTTTGTTTGTTTGTTTTTTTTTTTTTTTTTTTTTTCCTGAAAAGAATTATGACTGATCATTGGTGGGGATGGTTATAATTGTAAACCCCGTTCTGGGTCATTAAGGATGGAAGTTGATTTTCAGTAATTGTTATCATTTTTTGTTAGTATCTCTGACTTTTTTGCTCCTTATAATGAGTTTGCGTGAATACATGTTTGTCCTCTCTTAGGGTAATTCCTTCCTTTTTGGGTTTCTTTTTTGGTGTTCGAATATCAATTCATGGAAGATTGGTATTCTTATTCTTCCTAACAAAGCTTTGCCTTCTGCTCTCACCCAATTTTTTCATCATCATCTTCCTTCTTCTTCTTTTGATTTCCATTTCCTTCATAGTTCATCGTTTTGTTTCAGAGTTTCCTCCCATTCCTTCTGCTGCTACTCTTTTACTTTGTTTTTGCTTTTCTTAAGCTCAAGTTGTAGTGATCCAGTGGCTTCTTTGGGCGTTGTTTTTACACGTTGGGTTGTTTGTGGTTAACTGATCTAATCTTTGATCTCTTTCACGTGGTTGGCTCTTAAAACAGCAACCTTCAAACTTCAAAGCATCCATAAATCCATTGGACTTTTTTGCCTTTTCGTTTGTTTTCTCCTTTGTCTTATGAGGAATTTACACAGGGGTGCTTTGTTTCTGATGTAGATTCAAGAGTGGAAGTTTGTTGAACAATCCGGTTTATCTAGGTAGATAATAATATCTCCCATCTTTTAGATTTACGATGGATTACCTGGAAACAATAATGTAGTGATTTCTTTATTCATGTTCTTGCAATCTCAGCGATCTAGACTCATCTTCTACCAAGTTTGGGCACTGCAAAGCCTTTGGCAGTGCCCATGGATGCCACGACAAGCGAAACGGCGGCTATACAGTTCCATAGCATTCCTGATCAATCAGTTTCTGCTATTGTCACCAATGCAACATCGACATTTCCACAATCGAAACGACATTGCTTTGGGGAATCTGACCCTGGCGAATTTCCCTTAGCTGCTAATCCTTCCATTGTTCTTCATGTTCTGACGGCATGTAACTTGGATCCTCAAGACCTTGCAAAGTTAGAGGCAAGATCTTTCATTTCCTTTGTTATGCTTTTCCAGCATTGTTGTTAACTCTAGGATTGATAATGCTGCTGATTGATTTTGGTTGTGTGTGTTGCAGGCGACATGTTCATTCTTTAGACAGCCTGCAAACTTTGCTCCTGACTATGAATTGTCAATTTCGGAGCTTGCTGCATTAGATATGTGCCAAAAGAGAGCCATATTCAAACCTATGACAGCAGAACAGCATCAAGCATTGAAGCAAAGATGTGGAGGTTCGTGGAAACTGGTATTGAGGTTTTTAGTGGCTGGAGAAACATGTTGCAGGAGGGAAAAATCCATGGCAATAGCAGGACCTGGTCACAGCATCGCTGTCACATCAAAAGGAGCTGTTTACTCCTTTGGATCCAACAGCTCTGGACAGCTTGGACATGGTACCACTGAAGAGGAATCACGGCCTCGCCTCATCAGGTTGCAAAAATTTCAACGATTCTTTCACCTGATACCAAGTGAAGTAGTATAAAAATTAATGGACTCCGTGGTGTTGCAGATCCCTGCAAGGAATTCGAATAATTCAGGCAGCAGCAGGGGGCGGGAGGACAATGTTAATCAGCGACGCCGGGCATGTTTATGCATTTGGCAAGGATTCATTTGGTGAAGCTGAGTATGGTGCTCAAGGAGCTCAAGTTATTACTACACCAAAGTTGGTCGAATCCCTGAAGGATATATTTGTGGTGCAAGCTGCAATTGGAAATTTCTTCACTGCTGTATTATCAAGAGAAGGTAGGGTGTACACATTTTCTTGGGGGACTGACGGTAGGCTCGGTCATCATACCGAACCAAATGACTTGGAACCACGGCCCCTGATGGGAGCATTAGAAAACATTCCAGTTGTTCAAATTGCTGCTGGATATTGCTACCTTCTTGCTCTTGCTTGTCATCCTAGTGGCATGTGAGCTTCATCTTCATTTTCCTCAAGCAGCATTACTGTTTTTAACATTTCCGTCTTTACCTCTTAGCACTGATTGCATGAAATGGTATTTTAGATTTCATTTTGTTACCAACAGATGAATAACTGTTATCCATTCACAATCCTATGTTTCCAAAACATCAGGTCAGTATACTCAGTTGGGTGTGGACTGGGTGGGAAGCTCGGTCATGGTTCAAGGACCGATGAGAAACAGCCACGACTTATTGAACAATTTCAGCTTCTGAATCTCCAGCCAGTTGTGGTCGCGGCTGGTGCTTGGCATGCAGCTGTTGTAGGTCGCGATGGTCGAGTTTGTACATGGGGTTGGGGCCGATATGGGTGTCTGGGTCATGGAAATGAGGAATGTGAATCTTCCCCTAAGGTGGTGGAAGCATTAAGCAACGTTAAAGCAGTTCATGTTGCTACAGGAGATTATACAACATTCGTAGTATCTGATGATGGTGACGTGTATTCTTTCGGTTGTGGAGAATCCGCTAGTCTTGGACATAATATCGCCATCCCCGAGGAACAGGTTTCACTTTCTCCTTGCTTGTACTTTCTTCTTTACTTATACCAAATTACTATCTTCATAATTTGGTTCCATTCATCACACACATCCTATCTTAGAATAGATGCAGTTATGTATGATTGATGATATCAAATTCTTTCAATCAACTCAAAACGGGCCGCATCCTAAATGTTTCCTACGTCATGCTTCTTTCATTTAGACACTACAAGATTTAAATTTGCTTTTCTTAGAAGATCCACGGATAGTCTTGTGTAATCAGCTACATGATCTGCTGAACTCTAACAAGTAATTAATCTTTTTATGGATATTGTACAGGGGAATCGGCAACCTCACGTGTTAAGCCCAGAACTAGTCAGGTCTCTGAAGCAAATTAACGAACGGGTAGTTCAGATTAGCCTCACTAATTCAATTTACTGGAATGCACACACCTTTGCACTGACCGAGTCGGGGAAGTTGTATGCATTTGGAGCTGGAGACAAAGGGCAGCTCGGGGTCGAACTTCTGGCGAATCAAACCGAAAGGGGAAATCCAGAGCGAGTTGACATTGATCTGAATTAACCAAAAAGAAAGAAGTCAGTAACTTTCTCGCAGCAAACACAACTCCATTGATGTCCAAAGTATGCTAATGGTTATGGCATTGCATTTTAATCCCTAGATTTGGCGAATGAAATTATTAATTTGTAAATAGAAAAAAGAACCCAAAAAAAAAAAAAAAGGAGGAAAAAGGTGAAGAATGGTTTTATGGTTGTTGTTGATATTTGGATGGGAAATGGATGGGGCCAGGATGTCCTTTTGTGGGTTTTCAGCTGTTTATAGTCCTCTTCAAGTCTAACATTTTGTGAAAGCTTCAGATGGAGTTGGATTCCATGAGTTCGATTCGACAGAGGATTAAGGTCTTAAAAACAAGAGAAACAAAACGAAAATGAAAGGGAAATTCATGGAGAAGTTTCCAGAAATCGCATGGCGACATCAGAACAGAACAAATGTAATGAAAAACAATCTCAATAGCATTACCCAATCAGAGAGTAAAATCGATCGAACTTGAACATTGCGAATGATTGTTGAAGAAAAGCCCCGCAGCGCCCATGTGTATGGATCGGAATCTATTCAGTTCGGAGAAGTCTCTTTGTTTCAGATCTCAACGGTTCAATTCAATTGCACGGCTTTGCTTTTACGCGCCTCAGCCTCAAACTTCACTGTCTTTTTTCAAAAAAAAAAAAAAAAAAAAAAAAAAAAAAGGAAGGAGACGGAACTCACAAATATTTACAATTAATTCACTCGGGTCTTTAAAAAATCTTTAAAACACGAAAACATTTTGAATCTTAGAACTGATGATGTCGTCTTTGATGGTCAGTTGTAACTGATGGTTGTCATGTCCTCTAGCAATGTTCAGGCTACTTCCGCAGTCTTGGAGAAATTGGACCTGTACCAAGAATTAGGCCTAAATTTTTAGCCACAGGGCTAAAAGGAATCTCTAATCCGGAATAACATCTTCTTGTTGTCATAGACAACTAACTCATAAAGCATATTGTTTAGTATTAACTGTCTTTAGCTTGTAGTTCTTGTGATGACATGTGTTAGGTGTTTGAGCAATAACATTCCATGGAATCACTAGAAGTTGTGGGAGTAAATTGTGAAGATCTCTCTCTTTTCAAACTATCCTTGATCTCTTCAATACCAAGTGACGGAAAACCTTACCACTTCTTTCTTTAAAGAACATAGCATTTTTATTTGGAAACAAGCAAAATTACTAAACAAAAAGTTTTAGTGTTATCTAATGAATGACACTACTCGAAAGTATAATGATTAATTTTGTTTGTAAGTATTAGTCAGAAATTCTAATCTTCACCCCATAAGTTAAACTCTAGAGATCGTGTTTTGAAAAGAAAAGAAAAGAACGCCCAATTATCCAAAATAATGTGTATTTGGCAATTTCGTAAATCATGTTAAATAACTCAATTTCAACAACTTCTACAGTATTTACAATTGAAGTTTGTATATTTGTCTAAGAAATTCCATATTCCCTTTTTTTTCTCTCCCTCCTAAAGAACTCGACTCCAAATATTCTCTAATATTTAATATAAGTAGTTTGAAAACTACAATATTACTATAATATAAAGATGAAAGATTCCACAAAGGATGTATTAATGCTACTACACGAGAACAGTTGTTTGATTATTCTATTTTTCTCTATAATTCCTTCCAAAACTTCATTTTGCTCCAATTGTTTGATTACTCCAAAATGAATTAAAATACTTCATCCCTACCCTATAAATTTGAAAATTCAAATCAAAACCCCTACGTATATGTTATATTATATTATTCATTCTTTAAAAATAAAAAAAAGGGTAAAATCATGGTAAATTATTTTTTGAAGAGTACTTTTTCTTTCTTTACTTTGCCATCAAACCAATGATAATTTTTACTCAATATTAGATTTGCCACAAGAGAAAAGTCAAAAGTAAAAAATAAAAGAATATTGCACGGAAAACAATGACTAAAACAAATGATTCAAGAATTTAAAAGACTCGAAACAGAGTATTTGCTTTAGGATAAAAAAAAATAATAATAAAATAAAATAAAATAAAATAAAATAAAAAAGGTAATTACTTTGAGGTCTGAAGGAATGTGGGTTATTAAGCATTTCAAATGTAATTGATGATATGATAAGAGACAAGAAAATAAACTTCTTTTTGAAACCTTCACCCAAGCTGAACGCCAAAAAACAAGCAATTCAGCTCATCTAAAATTCACTGAAATGCTGATTCTATAGGATTCCTCAACGCCCATCTACATCAGAAAAGCTAAATTTGGACCAATTGCTAATTTAAGAAAACCTGGCCCCCAATGAAAGAATTGAAGTAATGAACCACATTTCGTACAAATTATACAGAAAATGATCATATTTTACACCACCCATGTACACCTACGAAAGGCTGCAGCAAAGCATCCAACCGAACCCAACCGAGGTGCACGTTAAGGGGAAACGGCAAAGCATCCGATCCAACATAAGCTGGGACTATACTACCCCAATGGCCAAAGCTCAAGGATGTTTGCATCAGTACATTCCTTTGAAAACAGGATTTGTCCGGCATATGCTTGCACCGTACTCTTCATATTCTGCTTTTGTATGACAAGCCTGCGTTGAAAGAAAACAAAATAAGTTTGCTGATTAGGTGAACTGAGCTATTCTACCGCAGGGTCTGTTGGGCTGCATTTGGCAGATTGTTCGCGGGATACATTATGCACGTACCAAATAGTATCTGAATTATCAATAGGCTCTCCAAGCACATTGAAAATGAAGAATTATCGATAACCTCCCCATGAGTCACTATGCAAACACCTGGGGAGCTCTCATGTAAAAGAACAACCATATCCGACAGACTACTCAAATGGACAGACATTAAGAGATGCGCAAAACCTAGCAGACCCATTACCCTTCCCCAACCCACCAGACAAGAAAAACACCTAACAGGTACCGTGGTTGACATTCTTCCCAAAAAAGATTATAATTTGCATATGGAAAAAAGATATAACATAAATACCGCAAAAAACTCGGGAGTTGATGCAAGAACAGAGCCTCCAAACCAGACGGCATATCTCTGGATGGGATGGCTAACAACATTGACCTCCACTGGATGCGACTGAAAAGGGCAAGAAAATTATAAAAATTAAAGTAATGTCCTGCAGAGAGAAAAAAAATACAACCACCAGTTTCTTGTTTAAAAAGAGGGAAACAAAAAGGTCATACAACAATTCTCACTTTTATTTCTCCTCCTAATCTAGCTTCAGAAGCAAGGATCCGGGCATCCACGATCTTCTTCAAGTCTCTTTGTAACCTCCTATGGAAGTCCTTGAACATTGTTGAACCTCCCGATAGTACTATATTCTAAGGTAAGCAGCAAATATATTCAATAAGAGAAGTAGGCTTTTGTAAAGAAGAAGAATAAGTACTGCAACAGAACGGCCATTATGTATGTCTAGGCACGCGCACACACACACACACAAAGGGAAAGAAATAGGAAAACGGTACATGAAGTAAATCTGATAATTAAAGAATGGCAGAAAACAGGGCGAAAAGGAAGGTTCAATATATCTTCAAAAAAGTAACCACATGCGGAACCTGAGTAAAATGTAAAATGCACACAAACAAGGTAAGAGAAACTCAAAACATTTCCTAAGCTGAAATAACTATCATCTTCAGATCCATCGTTTCATCAAAATCAGGCTTGAAAGTATTTTTAAGACTACTTCACCTTGTACAACGCTCTTCTGGTATCAATTGGAGCGGACTGAATACACCTGTCTATTATAGCGGGCAAAGGGGTGGTAAACTCGCTGCTATAAATTTCAGGATTGAAGAACACCTGTAAATCATCAACATCGGCAAAAAAGTTCAGCACTACATGACAATTATTACAATTGCAAAGTGAACAACAGAACTACAATAATTCTCTAATCATCATAGCCTAACTCAAGCATGCAATTCAGATAAAACCAAACCTCCGGACCAAGAAATCTTTCATAGCCAATATCACAGGAGTATGGTGCGCCAGTCTTGGGTTTAATACCCTTCCAATGTTTTATATACTTGCCAGGCTCCTTATCGTGCTTATTGAACTCCTGAAATCAACAATTCACAAACTACCTCATCAGATCATCCGTGCAGAGAATCAACGATAATGTAACCAAAACTATAACAGAAATATAAAGTAGGTTGAGAAATATGTAATCTACTTTTTACTAAGTTGTGATTGAACTAAATCTTAAGAATGTGCTGTTTTGATTTCGATCTACCGACCAAGACTTGTCAAACAAGTATAGTGAAGTTCCAACCTTGACAATATCAGAACAAGTATAGCAATACATTTCCTTCACTTTTCGGGCCACTTCAAAAGAGTCCTCGGGTGGTACATTTTCTCCTCTTTCCTAAATGAAACAATGGTAAATTGCAAAAATTTGTGAGCTCATCAATAGGCAACATCTCATTCTATAAATTAGCATGAATGGGGAAAAAAACTATAAACATTCTTATACCCTCAATTTTAGTAACTTCTGAAATCAACATATCCAGAACAACAAAGATATGAAACTTAAAGTACACAAAATTGAACTTCAAGAACGGTATTCTATTGAAAATATTACAACATGCGATGTGTAAGAAATTTGAACCTACAGCCTCTTAGAGGAATCAAAATGGCCTAACCATTGAGCTATCTCATGCTAGCAACTTCAAAAACAATATTGCACAACATATATTAGAAAGTTCTATCTATATAGGCCACTACTTCACTAGATCCAGAGACAGGACCAATTGATGGATTTTCTTACTAAGGAAGAATTAACTAACCAAGGAAACTTAGCAACCATGGATATTGGAGCACCAATACCACTCCCAAAAAAATTCCATCAGAATCTCCAATAACATGGATGTTGAACAAGAAAAGAATCACACATAAATACTGAATAGTACAGGACAACTAGTAAATAAAGACAAATGTAAGGACCAAATGATGAAAAGCTTAACAAGAGATAATTCTCCAAATATTTCCATTTTCTTAAAATTTTCCAGTAATAAACAGCTGGTCACATTGATAAATAGATTAGGTATTAGCAGTTGACCCTCCAAACAACCAAAATATAATTCTTCAACCAGAAGAAGAAGAAGAAGAAGAAGACTAGCGAGACATAACCTACCTTCATGAGCTGCTGGACAAAGAGAGTCACGTCTTTGCCAGCAATAGGAACTGACTTAATGCTGCTTCCAATAACGTAGCCATCTGCAACAGGCACAACATGGGTAGCCCCATCTCCAACGTCCACGACAACCCCTGTCATCTCACACTAAGACAGGCTACTTGTCAATTCATGAGCAAAAGATTATCGTAAATTTATTGTCAATAAATAGATAGACGCGTTAAATAATATCCGTGATGAGAAAAAATGATGACACAATCAAACTGATTTCTTTAAAGACATGACAACAGAAATAAATACATAAAGAACGAAACAATGGATCTTCAAACACTGGTTGAGTGATTTGTGAGGAGATTCTGCCTTTTCCTTCTTTAATTGTTAAGTAGCTTTATTGTTGTTGTTGTTGTTGTTATGGGGGCCATGACGAGAAAGTGCATCCTAAACCTGACTGATTGCAATACCCCAAAACCAGCCCCCATGTTCAAAAACACAAGAAGATGAGAGAGTACATATAACTGAATGAATAAAGTGAAACTTTCTCTTCAAAATTCTGATATCGAACAAGAATAATCCAACTTCCCATGCTATGGAGGTTTTAGTACTTCTCCAACTCATCGAGAATTACTGAAGTCTTAATCATAAATCTGATCATAGCCTTTTGAAATCTATAACATTTCTGCAACAAGATTTCTTTGACATTGTGTTATCTGGATTAATCTGGACATTAATCGCATTCGAAAGTTAAAGGAAGCTTTTGTTTTAGGGACAGCAGGGTTCAGCTTTACTAAATCAATAAGCTACTGAACATGAATGAATAAATAGTCAATTGCCATTATAATCATCCAAATGTTTGATGGAATCTAAAACCTCTCAAGGAAAGCCTCCAAAGGGTAGCAACAGCTTTCTGCGCTTTTCCTTTCTAAACTTAAAATTGCATGATTTGTTCTCATATTCCTCGTAAATGAAGAACTATTTTTTCCACTGCTATGAGTGCATCCATACAGATTTAGAAATGGGTTCAAATAACACACCAACCTTAGATGTAGTATAACCAGCAGCAAGAGCAAGCACGGAATTGACAGCAATATAAAGCCCTGGAACATTGAATGTCTCGAACATTATTTCACCCGTATACTCTCGACTCTCAGGCGCCGTAAGGGGGCTCTCAGTCAAAAGAAAATAATGATCCTCCGGATCACACCGCAAATAATTGAATATACACTGCTGCCAGAACCGCTCCATGGCGTCCCAATTGTAAACCTGACCATTTCGAATTGGATAGCTAAGATTATAAGTACTACTAGATCTCGACTTCGCAAGCGCCTCATCTCCAATGAAGAAATCAAGATCTGCCATTACACCAGCATTATGCTGCGCAAGCCAATTTGCTTTCGACGAATTTTTCGATTGGTTTAAAAACGATTCGTTAACTGCAACTACACTAGGAACAATAAAACACGGCTCTACATTGCCGGCAAACCCCATTTTAGTATATCTGCAACAAAAACAAAAACAAAAACAAAAAAGGTTAGAGAAAGCAAGCATTAACCAAAGAGGTGATAGTCAACAAACACCGACAAAAATGAAATTGAGAATCGAAATTCAAATTGCTCCCCCTCCCCTCCACGAAGCGGAGTCATAGATAGAATGGTAAAGGGTACCCGGTTCCATTGTCGATTACTACAGCGGGGCGAGAAGCAGCGGGGTCCATGCGGGAAAAGGGAGAATATGAGGATGGTCGTTGTTGTTGAGGGTGATATCGAGATTGTGGTTATGGCAGTGGACCTGCAACTGAGATCCGGAATAAGGACGAAGACAGAGGATCATGGTCATCAAAGGCGCTCGGATAAGCGCGATGGAAGAAGAGAAGAAGAAGAGGAGGAGGAGGAGATTGAGGTTGAAGGAGCAGTCGCAGACTTGGATCGCAAGCGAAAGGAGCGACTCAACGAACAGCTTGATAGCTTGTAATTGATAAAAGCAACAGCCATTTTCATTTGTAATCTGTCTAAGGGGAATTAGGGAATGGAGATATTGGAACAAACTTCATGGTCATCATCTGTGTGTAGGAATTTGCGATGCTTTTCTTCGCAATCAAACAAAACTCAATCACTTGGCCGACCTCTCTGTGGGTTTCGGGGTTGGGGCTTTTGCTTTTTCGGAACAGACGATTTTGTCAGAAAAGCAAAGTATATATGCCATCCCTTCATTTTCCACCCTTGGATTTTCACCCCCCATATGGACCCTCCACAACCGTCCGATCTCATTCTTCTACTTCCCGGCCCCACCCAAAGTCAATACTTCCAGATCCACCGGCCCAATCCCCCTCCTTCGGTACACATTAGGATTCCCAACCTTTTTATTTCTTTTATTTTAAAAAATGTTTGGTAAATTTTTTAGTAATAAATTATTTTTTAAAAAATATATTCTTCAATTTTCGTCATTTAGTCTTTACTGTCACAAGTACCAACAATACCCAAATGTTTCAAACGTATCTTTGGAATATAATTTCTTTCTTTAGTTTTGAATACAAATTGGGATATAAATAGTGTGTGAGTGATCTAAAAATAATACTTACATCACCGTACTATTTTTGGTCATTGCTATGTAGTTCTAACTTTAAATTTCTATTTGAAATCATAAATAATTTTATTTTAAGAGTAATTTTGAAACATCTATAAAGGTTTAAGGGTAATATCACTTTTAAATTGTTTATAAATATTTTCAAAGCAATCCAAAAATGTCAAAGATATTTGTTATATTTTAGCTATTTGTAATCTCACTTTCTGATGAAAAAAATATATATTTTTGGTCCAAAAGTTTTGGGTTTGATTTCAATTTAATCCCGAGTTTCAAAAATATTATAATTTTACTACTATGATTTGAGTTTTATTTTTAAATTTCAATATTTATATTTTTTATTTTAAATTTTTAGTAAATATTCACTTTTAAATTCTTTGGGTTGGTATCTATTATGAAGTGAAAATTTTCAAAATGTTGTTTTTGTATAAAGCGATAGATGATAGTAGTCTGCCACGGTCTATAATTGATAATAGTCTATCTTTTTTTTTTTTTTGGTAAGTTTTTAATAATGATGAAATTAATTTTAATAGTAAAATTTAAAAAAGTAATTAATTTTTATTTTAATAATTTAAAATTAATTAATAGACATTAACACTTTTGTTAAAAATCATTATTAAAATTATAAATGGTAAAAGTCTAAAATAATAAAATAAAATAAAATACAAACCTGAAAATTATAACATTTTTGAAATTAAATATCTAAATTGAAATTAAACTAAAATTGAAGTATTAAGGAAAAAAAACATTTTTATTGCTTCGTTGCGTGCGGGAACCGTCAGATTTCTCATTCGTATGCTTTATGTAAAATATGAAATGAGGAAGTACTTTTCACTTTCACATATGCCATTTATTTTTAATCATTCGTTTCTTTGGTACTTCGTTTGATTTTTGTTTTATGGATATTTTTTAATTTGCAAGAATAAATCAATATAAACGAACTGATTAAGCATGCTACTTGTAATCAATTTTCTAATTAAAGTTTAATAATCACTATCTTACTAATTTATATGGTTAATTAAAATGGAAGCTATTTTAGTGAGAAAAGTGTGATGTTGTGATATTAGAATTTTTCGCTCATACTAAACTAAAAAGATATGTTACTGTAATAAAATTTATGGTTTTTTTCTTAAATTATAATAAAGTTTATGGTTTATTGAGGATAATAAAGATCTTTGATTTTGTATGGTGTCTACTAATTTTGTCACGCCTTTTAATAAAAAGTATCATATATCTTTTGTTTAATATTGAAAATTGAAATCCTAACAAAAAAGTACACGACCCATAATTTTAGATAAATTGACATGTTAATGGAATAATCTTAGTATAGCCATTCTTTGAGTGACTATCATTGAATTAATTTCAACATTAGTATATTTTCAATTATTTTAATTCAAGTAAATCATTTGTCAATTTTTTAATACAGTAAAGGTAGCATACGAAAGTTTGACTCAAAATATAAAATTTTAGTTATATTGTTAGATTTTTTTTCTCCTTCTCTAATCTAACGATTAAATAAGTAGGGCCATGGTTCGCCTACCTTTTAGTGTGGGTGAGATTTTCACATTAAAGTTTGAAGAAATGGTTTCATGTTTGGACCAAGCTTAATTATTATTATAATTATTTTGAAGTAGAGCTAATTAGTATTTAGTAGAGAGGAAATTATAGCTTTGAATAAATGCCTTTGATTAATTGGCATTCATCATTTAAATTGTTTTTTACAAATTCATTAAATTGTCCCTCGATTAAAAAAATAAATAAACGGTGAACTAAAAACAATGGCTAAATGTTAAAATATAAATGTTAAACAAATCTATAAGCGAGTTGAATTACTATTTGACTAAATTATAATAAATACTTTTGAACTTTATGCTTTGTATCGAAAATATTCCTTGACTTTCAAAAGTTTAAATTATGATTTAATAATTAACTAAACTCACGAAAGTACTAAAGTATTTGTCTCGTATCAATAATTCAACGAAATAAAAGAAGCATCGTTCTTTCATTTGGAGAAGAGAGAATCTTATTTATCACAAAAGGAAACACAACATATTCTAAATATTGTGGTTCAAAATTTAAAATTAATTATTTTAAAAACAAATCAATTGAGTTGGTCTTATTTTTTTTAAAGATAGTAATAATAAAATTAATCATATAATTACACAGGAAATAAAATTCCTATACGTCAATTTATACATAACCCAATGGGTTAAAATACATTCTTTAAAAAAAAAAAATTAATTTAATATTATTTTTATTTTAGCGAAAATTGAGAATAATGAGAGTTTCCTATTTGATTGCATTTGTTATATTCTTAATGTGATTGGTAATTTACCAACAAGAATTGTAGAAAAATGGAAGCAAGTAATCAAAACATTGTATTTTCAATAATATGGCGAAGAAAGTTATGGAAAAATGAATGGGACAACACCATTGATGAAGGACAAATGCTACTCAACTATTTTATAGAATTAACTCCCTAGACACTTTATTATATATTTATATTACTACATCAACTTCCATACGATCAAGATTTCCCCCCTTTCTATAATAACTCCCCCACTTAACTTTTGACACATTTGTTAATTTCATCATTACATGTACACCAATTTTTTTTTTTAGATATTTGATACATAGTCTCCAATCAAATATTTTCCATGGTTATTAGTTTTTATTTTAAAAATATAATATTACAAATTTCAAAAGTTGAGACATATTCTTCCTTAATCAATTAAATTAAATCGACGACTTCGAACATCCAATGTTGTACAATAGTATTCACAACTCTTTTCCACACTCCGTGGCAAGAAATTATATGCTCCATCATGGACAACCCCTCACGTAAATTGTTTTGAATGGTAAATCAATCATTTGTCCTTCTGAATCTGACATTAGTCATCTCATACCAACTAATTGATGCGCCTTGGAATGCATTTCCTTGAGCTCCCAAAAATGTCAATATATGGATTGGATTAAAAGGGCTAGTCATCCTAAATTTAGGATTAATTTTTTGTTGCAAAATATTCATTTGTAGCATAATATATCTCAATGGATTGACATATGCATAATTTGTCTACTATGTGTACATTTCCAACACGATGGTGGGTTTTCAAAGTAAAATTTTGTTGTTCAGTGTCTTGAATTAACCATCCTTTAGAAGGGAGTGTTAATATATCAAAATTTATATTTATTACTCCAAAAGTTATTTTGTTTTTGTTCATTAGAGAAGATTTGGATCTTCAATGTCAATGACATGGCACTAAAATAGCTATTTTTAGTGAACATGAGGTGAATGAAGAAGAAGAAGAATTGAGCATTTTTCTTGGAAGGAGAGGACCAAAATTCAATATTCTAAATTTTCATCTAAACATTACTAAAAGTTGTGAAGCTGGGTATTAAATCATCAACCCCTGAGATAGCAAGTATTTTGTCTACTGAACTCATGCTTAGATTGATTTTGACTATTAACTCACAAAATATATATTTTAAGTCAACGTCCAATTACTCAATACTCACACTCATAGCCAACCTATACAAATGATGCAAGTAAAAACTCACATTGGCATGTAAAGAAACACAATATTCATTTGCTAAAGAAAGAAGTAGACAAAAAACAAAGATAAAGACCAAATAGTTAGTTATTATTTAAAAGTTAGTTCGAAGGTATATAGACCAAAATGACATCTTACATAGTTTGACCTCTTTTTTCTTTTCTCCTTCCATACATATGGATGAGGTGATTTTAAGAAGGTAAAGAGATTGTAATCTATAGGATTCCAATGAAGGGTGGAGCCCTAAAAAGTATGAGTAACAGGAATAAGACACAAGAGTTTTTGTGTAAAACATCATAATCAAAAGAATAACATGAAAATGAGAAGAAGAAGAGAAAAAAAAAAGAAAAGAAAAGCAAAGAAAGAAGGGCTATAATTCCAAAAAACATAAAAAAGTGATTCTCCTCACCGAACGGACACTCCCTTCCCCACCCGCCTCTAAACCCAATCACTACTTGGCCACTATGCGCACGTTAGCTGTCTCCACTCACACTCTCTTTTCTTCTTCTTCTTCTTCTTCTTCTTCTTCACCATCATCATCTTCCTTCTCCTTCTTATATTCCTTTGGTGAAATCTTAAATCTATAATCCCACCATTTAATTTAATGAAATCCCATTTCATCTATATTCCCTTTTGATTTTGCTTAACATGCGCTGCGCTTACACCCCACGCTGCAATTCCCTGAATTTACTCCTTCCCCACTGCGTATTTAATGGTTCTGCTTCTGCTCTCGCCTTCCCTTTTCGTTTTAAGACCCACCTTTCTTTGCTTCTCCCCTCCATTACTCTTTCCTCCTTCTCTTGACCAGATCTATACCCTTTTTCTACTCCTCTTCTCTTCTTCTGTATGTCATTTCTGAATCCTCTCGCTTCTTCAGGACCTTCCTCCTCCGATCGGGTCCTACATTCGTTTTTTAACTATCTGGGATCATCCCCGGAGTGTTTCTTTCGGTTCTTTGCTTCTTATGTCTTCCTGATCCATGTTCTGTATTGGGTTTTCTCTCTTTTCTTGAGATGAATCCTCTCTGTTGCATTGCGCCGGTTTCTATTGATCGGGACCGGGCTAATCCGGTTGTTGCGAAATCCCCAACCCACTGTCACTTAGGGCTTGATGCTCCTATTAAGACTTTGAGCTATGGCTCTAAACCCACTTTTTCCGCTCAGGTTTCCTCCGTTGGGACTGAATCCGACAAGCTTTCTGTCTCTGTTAACCATGAAGGGGAAGACTTGGTCACTGAACCTCGGGATACTAAGGGAGTTGTTGCCAATGGTGGGGTCAGTGGCACTGTTGCTGGGATTTTGTACAAGTGGGTGAACTATGGGAGAGGTTGGAGATCGAGGTGGTTCGTGTTGGAAGATGGGGTTCTTTCCTACTACAAGATTCATGGTCCTGATAAGATTTTGACCAGTCCTGCTAGAGAGAAAGATGTTAGGGTGATCGGAGAGGATTCTTTGAGGTATCTGAGGAAGGCTAATTGGGGAAGTACTCGACTCGGATTGTTGAAGAAGCAATGCAAACCTTTCGGGGAAGTTCATTTGAAGGTGGGTTTTGTACTGTTTTTCGTTTTGGAAATTGTAATTCATTATGTGCTTGTATCTCTTGTATGTAGGAATAGGTTATGATACATATTTTCTTCTTCGACTCTGGATGAATCACTTTTAGTCTTCTTCTTTGTGGTTCTTTTGCTTGATTGGACATCCATGACGGTGGTGTCATGTTGGGGTTTGATGTTGCATCTTAACCAAGAAAATGCATGTGTCAATCTAAGCGTTTCAATTGGCGAATTATAATAACATATACGAGCTTGGTCGTTTCAATCTTGTGGGGCAGCAGGCTCGAAACGCTTGTTTTTCGCACTACTTAGAAAACGTGTCTGAAAAATTCCCCTCTCGTTCATAAAGGAAAAGTTCAAGCTTTACCCAGATTTCACTCGACCTCGAGGAACATGAGAAATGAACTCTTACAGTAGTTTGTGACTTTACTTGGCTTCCCTTCTGGGAAATCTGTAATTTCTATATACTGTTTCCCGTTGAGGGCTAATCGTCTCATTTTGATCCAGTGTTCATTTGGGAAGAAAATATAGAGTTCCCTGTATGAACTCTGGCTTTTGTTCATTATTTTTCTCTCACTCAACTTCCTATAGCGATTTGCTACTCTTAACATATCCTATTTTGCAGGTTTCTTCGGTTCGTGCTAGTAAATCAGATGATAAAAGGCTTTCCATCTTCACTGGAACAAAAACTCTTCACTTGAGATGCATAACGAAAGAAAACAGAGCTGCTTGGATTGATGCTTTGTTGTCTGCCAAAGATCTTTTCCCCAGAGTGTTATGCAGCAATGATTTTCTTCCATCCCAGGAGGTTGTTGTTTCGACAGAGAAGCTTCGTTCACGACTGTCACAAGAAGGGATTGATGAGACAATCATCAATGACTGTGAATCAATTATGCTCTCTGAACTCTCTGAGATGCAAAACCAGTTGAAAGCTCTACAATATAAACATGTTGCTTTGTTAGATACATTGAGGCGATTGGAGGTATCTCCATCCCGATTCATCTATAACTCTATTACTTGATACATTGACTTGGCATTGGAGAACAACAGTCCAAGATTTTGGTTAAGGTTGATATTTTGGGCTGTTAAAACTTGTTTATATTCTAACTAGTTATGTGGTAGTGATTTTAAACTAGGGTGAACTGGTCAAGTGCCTGTTATTTATTGTAGAATATTTGCAACTAAAAGAAACAAGTATTGATCTTTGTCTATGCCTAATTACATGGAGTAAAGATTACCATTGGAATGTAACCAAACTGATTAAACCACTCAGAATTTCCACACTCAAGCAGCCCATGAAAATGTATGCGATCCTTGCTAATTCACAATGTAATATATATCCATTGAATTATTTGACAATTTGTGTATGGATTGCATCATTCATTCTCCAAAATTTGTGGCATCTAGTCATCTACTTCTTTATTTCCACTCACGCACACGCTTGTTTCACACCTCACATAGTTTTGGAAGTATGTCTAATAATTGGAATTTGAGAATTTCACTTATTTCAGAAAAATAATGTCCTAAAATTGTTCTACAGACAGAGAAAATAGAACTGGAAACTACTGTTGTGGATGAAACGAAGGAACGGGAGTCTTGCTGTGGACAAGGGAATAGAAGATTCAGTGGTTAGTTACTCTGTACCTTTTTGATTGGCTAATATTCCAAAATGCAACACAACTACATTCATAAACCGTGAAGTATAAATATGATGAAGGGAAGTGCAAATATTCAAAGTGCTTCTTTTTAGATTGAAACGAGCCAATGAACATGGGTGATGAGTTCATAGTTGGAAAATTTTCTTAGCAATTTAAATTGCTTGATTTTGTTCTTCATATTTTCCAAATGGCTTTAGACGTGTTATATACTATGAGTTTCCCATTGTAGATTTAGGTACTCTAGGTCCAAAGTTGTCAAATAGTCTTTGTCTTATGGTCTGATATTTTGCCAATTTTCCTTCCTTGTTTCAGATTTCTACTCTGTTATGTCAGAGGGAAGTGCGTCTGATTTTGATGGAGAAAATGAGAGTCAAGATGGAGGTGATGTTGAAACAGATGAAGATGATGGAATGTATTTTGATACCAATGATTTTTTGTCTGCAGAAGCTTTGAGAAGTGCTTCCTATCGCAGTAGGGAATCCTCAGGAATTGCCTGTGCATATGATAGTGGTTCTTACTTCTCTGACCATCTGCATGAATTCGAAAATCAGATAAGGATGGTGAAATATCCATATGTCAAAAGAAGAGACAGCCTTCCAGATCCAAAGGAGAAAGAGAAGCCTGTTGGCCTATGGTCAATTATCAAAGATAACATTGGAAAGGACTTATCTGGAGTATGTCTACCTGTTTACTTTAATGAGCCACTGTCTTCTTTGCAAAAGTGTTTTGAGGATTTGGAATATTCTTACTTGGTCGACCAAGCATTCCAATGGGGCAAGCAGGTCAGTCACTTATTATTCTTCAATTTCCTGGAAAGCAGTTTTATAGTGCAATTGCGATTAGTTACAGCAGTTTTTTTTCAAATGTCACCAGTATATTTGTTTGTTTACTTTATGCTTTGCATTGTTGAATGCATGATAAGAAAAAGGTGAACCTTAGTGATGACCTTACTTGAACAGGATCTGTTCTATAGGTTGTACAATTGTGTCCCCTTGAATTCTAAAAAGGTGAACCTTGGTGAAGGAGTGAGACACCTAATTTTAACTAAAATGGTATGAGTATGAATTTCAAAAAGAAGAGAGTAATAAATAGGGAATATCAGCTCTTTTTATTTAATCTTAATGGAAAGGTAAACGTTTCTTTGTAAAAGAACATTGGATAAGGAGAGAGGATCAACTGACAGAGAGAGGAGGAAAAGATGGAGAGTGATAAGGAGAATAAGGTCTAAAGCAGGAGAGAAAATAGCAAGCAGGGTATAAAGGAGAGAGAGAGATAGAGGACGGAAAATATAGGAAGACCCAAACGAGAGAGACAATGCAAGATTGAAACAGTAAGCAACAAGGAACAAGGGAGACAACAAAGAATGAAATACAGATTGTGCGAAATAGATAGTGGGACTTTTAGCGATTTGGATGTGGGTGGAGAAAGAGAGAGATAGAAAGCTAAAGGTAGCAACTTAGCTGAAAGAAGAAGAATTGAGGAAGAGAGGCTAAAAAAGATGGGTCTTGCGCAGGTGAAACCTCTTGGGAGAAAGTAGTGATTTCTTTATGATCAATTTGTAATTACTCTTCCTATTTTTGTTAATGATAGAGCTTTTTCCTTGGCTTTTTGAGAGGTTTTTGTTCTATTTTCTCTATTATGTTGAATGATGAGAGAACAATTGTTGTTGAAAAGAAAAAAATTGAAAGAAGCGAGAAATGTGATACTCTACAGAAGTTTAAATAATTTGAAACATGCAGTTTCTTTGAAGAGCAGACAAAAAATTAAATTGTACTCTCTGGATAACTTTGTTAAATTGAAATGGCGTCAAAATTTTTATTTCTACAACCATAATATGAATGTGTTTTGATCATGCGGCCTTGGTAATGATGTTTTTCGTTGCTGACTTGATTTCTAGTGTGTTTGACCTACAAGTCTTCAATATTTATGTTAAGAGAGATAATACAGGATAATCAGGGTGTGGATGTTAGTTAGAAGAGAGAGAATATGCCTTTTAAGTAAGGTGAGATGGGAAGGAAGAAGTAAGAAGTTAGCCCTTTTTAAGTGGTTAATAAGTTTGGTGAGGAGCAGAATTGTATCCGGAGATATATTCTACGCATTCTGTATTCATCTTATTGGTCCATATTATAAATCCAATACCTATCATTGTGTCAAATTGGATATTTTCATCTTAAATTAATCCGTATTATGATTCATGGTGTGTAGGGGAATGACTTGATGAGAATTCTTAAGATTGCTGCTTTCGCCGTGTCTGGCTATGCTTCAACAGAAGGTCGACAGTGTAAACCATTCAACCCTCTACTTGGAGAAACCTACGAAGCTGACTATCCAGATAAAGGACTTCGTTTTTTCTCAGAAAAAGTAATGATTCTCTTGCATACATGAAAACTAAGCATTGTGATGTATAAATTAATGTCTTTCTATTTAGCTGGGTGCATGCCTTTCTTTGGGGGCGGGGGGGGGGGGGGGGGGGGTGTTGGTACGTCCCTTGGTTTTGTATCTGACCATTACAACCTTGCCCTCAGGTAAGCCATCATCCAATGATCGTTGCTTGCCATTGTGAGGGAAGAGGCTGGAAATTTTGGGCAGACTCCAATCTAAAAGGTAAGTTTTGGGGGAGATCCATTCAGCTTGATCCCGTGGGTGTCCTTACTTTACAGTTTGAGGATGGGGAGACGTTTCAATGGAGCAAGGTCACTACTTCCATTTACAATATCATACTGGGAAAAATTTACTGTGATCACTATGGCACCATGCGAATCAAAGGCAGTGGCAAGTACTCCTGCAAGCTCAAGTTCAAGGAACAATCTATCATAGATCGTAATCCACATCAGGTAAGCTTTGCAGGCAAGAAACATACTGTTTATCATCCTTCTCCAGAACAATATAGAATTCAAACATCTTAACAATCCATTAAGGGAACTTCTCTTCTATTCATTCCTCAGGTCCATGGATTTGTGCAAGACAATAGAACTGGAGAAAAGGTGGCACTGTTGGTGGGAAAGTGGGATGAGGCAATGTACTACGTGTTAGGAGACCCAACCACGAAGCCCAAGGGATATGATCCGATGACAGAAGCTGTGTTGCTCTGGGAAAGAAACAGATCTGTAGCTAAAACAAGATATAATCTCTCTCCATTTGCAATATCCTTGAATGAACTCACACCGGGTTTGATGGAGATACTGCCTCCAACTGACTCAAGGCTTAGGCCAGATCAAAGACATCTGGAAAATGGAGAATATGAGTTGGCAAATGCAGAGAAGTTAAGACTTGAACAGCTGCAGAGACAGGTACTTTAATACATACTATTCATTCATTATCTTTCGGTTCGAATCTACCGACTAGATATTAAGTTAGAGCAATAAAGTTTCGATATTTGGACCAAATTAGCACTAAAAAAATCGTTTCAAACATTCCCTTTCTTGAATGTTGTTCAACCAAACATCTCATAAGATTGATTGTATCTAAGACCATGTTTAGTGTTGCTCTATTATCAAAATTGCTGCAATCGTACTGGTTTTTTTGTTTTTTTGTTTTTTTTATTATTTACAATTCATATAATATTGTTAACTAACTTTTTGAGAACGTATTTAAATAGGCTACACTTTTCATATTACCATTAATTGATTACGTTTACTGAGGAGTTACCGTGACCTAAATGTCTTATCACTCAAAAGTTAGGATACTCATTTGGTTAGGCGTAATGAAATGATCATCTTCTAGATTCCTAGATTACATGCTTTGACATGCATTTTGCTAAGAAGGTATATGATACGATAGCACCGAAGTTATGTTTATTAATGCAATGCAGGCTCGGAAGTTGCAGGAGAGAGGATGGCAACCTAGATGGTTTCAGAAGGATGAAGATGGTTGTTACCGTTATTTGGGTGGTTATTGGGAAGCTAGAGACAAAAAGACTTGGGAGGGAATTCCTGATATATTTGGTCAACCCACAACAGATCTGGTCCCATGTTCAGGAGAAGAGTAAAGTCCCACCTTGCTCCATCCTGCATTGTTTTTAGTTCACTTCCTCCTTTCTCTCTCTCTCTCTCTATCTCTCTCTCTTTCCCATGATCTTAAGTGGGAATTTTTGCTGTAGGTAGTATTAGCTCCCTCTCAAATTGTAGTATTAGCAGTAGTAATAGAAAGTCAAATATTCAATACTGTACTTGGTTGGGTGTTTGGGAAAAAAGAAAAAGAAAAAACTCTAAATCCATTGGGCTTTTGGGCTGCAAATATTTTGGTCATTCCATTGACAGAAAACCTTGTGTTGGCAGTTTTAAAATCTCTCCCTTAATATACCCATCCACTTCCATAATTGCTTCTTCTCAGTACGACATGTGGTTTGGTGCTCTGTCCCACTCTAAAAATATTATTAATTTTTTTTTTTTTTAAAAAACCAATATTTTGCCTTGTATTTCTAACGTCATCATTGAATCTTGTCAAAGTTGAAGTATCTTGTATGTCAGTAAGTCATCACATGCTTTTAAGATTTTAGTAATGGTGTGTTTGATATATATATATATATATATATATTTTGGTGGAAATTTTGTTTTAAGATTATTAAATACTGTGATACTGAAGGTTGAATCGTGAGGATTTGTTTTTCAATTAAAAAAAAAAAAAAAAACTCATTTTGGTTCAAACAAAAGGTGGGTAGGGGTGACAGTTTTTAGTTCTTAATTCCTAGTATTTCTAGTTTTTATTTTGGTTGACTTACATAACTAGCTCTTTCTTTGTATTGTTTGCAAGATTATAAACACAAAATTTACAATAATTGAAACATTTTTTCTATTAGAAGAATAAGTACCTTTTAATTCTTTTAAACCGAACAAAAAGTTTTTCTTTTTTTTTTTTTTTAATTGTTTTAACCCGAACCAAACCTATAAAAACTAAATTTTCGATTCGATTCAATTTGGTTGGTCTATTGAAATTAGTATTCACCAATAAGGTATAAGTGAACTAGATAATTGATTAAAAACCTATTTTTCAAGCTTAAAATGACTTGAGTAAAGTTTCATTTTAGTAATTTAGTTACAACGTGAGATTAATAAAACAACCTCAAATTTAAAAGGTGGGATAAGCTTCTCTCTCCCTCGTTTTTGGGTCACCCATCCGCGGACCGAACGGTGACAGCGGGAAAATATGAGGCAAGCCATACCCAAAATGGCGACCGCCCGCTCCGTTAATACCTTCACGAGCGTACCCACTTGTCCCGCCGATGTTTCTCGCCTTTTCCGGTCACGTAGGACGGTGGTTCAGTTGGAAATAGGAGCTTCTGGATACTTTTTCAGTGCTACGAAACTTCGTCTTCTTCATTGTAGAACCGCTGTTGCAGCACTTAGAAACGAATTTTCCTCCCGCAAGTTTACCGATAGCTCGCAGGTTCATTTTCCTACTTCATTCAATTTTCTAGCATTTCCATAAGTGTAGATTGAGATTCGGGATTCATGATCACATTCACTACAATTCCGAGTTCAGAAAAGCTTATAACTAATGGTTGTTTGGAATGCAAATAGTGATGGATTATTGTCGGTGGGTAGGGTGTCCAATTTGGTGGTGAAGAGTTTGTGACAAGATTACTAGCCAGAAGATGGGCGTTGGATAAACCCGATACCAAAATAAACAAAGTTATGTTCTCAACTACTGATATAAATCTCCATGATTTTCCAGCTAGTCATCTCTACTTGGGAGTAGATACTGATATTTGTATATCTAATGATGTATCGGCGACAGATTATTCAGAGCAATCATTCTATGTAGTTAGGGATGATTTATTGCATCCATTGATAAATGGTAACAAGGCAAGAAAATTGGATGGGGTTCTACCTCTTATTGAAGATAATTCAGTGACTGATGTGGTAAGATTGTATCTCTTTGGTGTATCGTGAATGAAGTTTATTGCTGTAAAAGTTTGCTTGTTCAAATGGCTGTTGTGAATATCAGTTCTCTACAAGTTTTCATTCATTAATGTCTTTTTTATTGGTTCCTTGGTGTTCTGTCAAGGAGAAATGATGGACTGTTATAGAAAAGAATGCATGTCGTAGATGTGTTTTGATCATGTTTTATTTTATTTATTAATTGTCTTTTGCGTTGAATGATGAGGTATTTAGATGTTCTATTAGGTTAGAATTTATATTCTTATTTTTAACTATATTCACATTTAGCTTTAGTTTGTTACTAATCAAGTGAGTTCCTAATTCCTATTACCATAGATTTTTTGATCAGTGGTTTCCTAAGGTTTTAGATTTTTGCTAGTTAGTTATTCCCTAATCCACCAGGTTGAACTGAATGAAAAAGAATAATTTTATGTCTATTATAATTTCTCACCTATCTTTCCTTTTATTTTTTGTTTGTGACATGATTGTTTCACAATGCGATTCTGTGATTAAATTTATGTACATGTTAATTGTCTCCATGGTTAAGAGACAAAGTTGGAATTGTATAGATTGGAGAGAAGAAATTCCATCTGTCTATATCAAGGTCATGAAAATATGACTTCCATGAGCATTTTATTTTGAGTGGATGACTGCTGATGTTTGGCATTAACATCACAGTTACTTTTAAATTCTTGTTTAGAGGAAGCATTTGGCGTATTCCGTTCATCTACATTTTTTCTTGAATTTATTTGTATTTGCAATATGCTGACATTTCACAGATAAAGTTGGAAATCTTCAGGAAACTGATTACGAAGTTTCAAAGTTAGATAAGGTGCATTAGGAAACCTGTTTACCATCTTCTTTCTGCATCATGATTGTCCATCCCTCTTATTTTTTACATATCTATTTTTGGCTTAATATGTGAACTTAGTTTGGTGAGGCCAAGTTTAAGTTTTGCCACTGGACGTTCCATGGAGTTGATGGAACAAAAATTCTTTATTTAGTTTAGTTTTATTCATAACTATGCCAGCTTTGAATCATGCCACTTATTTACCTTTAGGATCAGGAACAATGCTCTGAATTTTGACCATTTTATAGGTTACATGTGGGGGTTGTCAAAGTGCACATGCAGCTGCTACTGGTAGGAGCTTTCCTGTCTGAAAAAACTCATCTCCCTTTCTTTATTCTTCGCACAGGCCATAAGTATATGGCATTAACTCTTAGTAGAGTAACAAGAAAAGGGATGGTGTTCTCAAGGATTTGGGTACATTTGATTCAGTTGCACTTGTGCCACTGTGGTTGCATTTTTTTTTAAATGCTATATTTATTCTTCTTTCCTCTTCTTCTCCCAGCAAAATAAAATTATGAGCTATAATTTACTCCAAACTGTTTCAGACTAGCACATATCGTGTCTAAAAAGTGTAGAATATATAACAAGATATGCATTCTAAGTTCTAACATCAATCGTTTTTCTCTCGTCTTCTATGTTTTCCTTTCTCCCCTCCCCAGGCAAATGTAAACCAGCCTGGTAGAAATTTGTTTCAGCATACTGATTTGCTACTTTCAGCTGTTTTATGTGCAGAAAGAGGTTTGAGGTCACATTTACTTCTACGAGGGGAGCAACCTGAATTTTTAACTGGATACAACTTAATGTCAACAATATATGGAAATGTCACATATGTTCCAAGATCTATTTATGCCAATAGGGAGAAAATGCTCAAGAGTCAAGCTGATTTGGTGGCAGGCAGTAGTGGCAGTATCTTATGGTTCGATGATATTTTTCCATCTTCTCCCAGGAAGCAACCATGTTCTACTACAAATTCTGGGCATATTGATTATGATGTTCATAGAATGGCTAGAAAGCATGGAAGAAGGGTTATAGTTATCAATGAAGGAGCTGGAGATGCTATCGCCTTGCTAGGTAACTGAAAACCATTCTTCCTGAAGTGTGTATGGGCTTAATTTGTGTACCCATTCCATCAACTTAGCATGATCATATTACATATTTACTTTTGATTCTCAGCATGATGGCTTGTTTTACATTTTTACTTTTGGTCCCGAAATGTCTATCCACCAAAAAAGGGAGGGAAAAAAAAACTCTTTAACGATATTCCGTAACATTGGTGTGGATAGGAATTTTGAATCCACATTTTGTGGACAAGATAGGACTTCATTTTTATTATTTCTTTTTCCTGTCGTCATTTTCCTGGATTTTGTATTTACATGCTGCAGTTATATTTTGATATTCTTGCCCTGCTTGTTGGTAGACCTTGAATTGCAATCATTATATGAATAAAACAAAATTTTGCATGAAAATTCTCTTTCCAGTTTGACACTAACTTGATTCAAACATGTAATTGTATGGTTTGGTATATCAAGAGTGGCTTAATTAAATAGTTCTCTTGTAAATGTGAACGTTGGTGGGAAGATTGAATCAAGTTTTAAACTCTATTCCCTTCTGTCCCAGGCACTGCCAGCTAATAATTTTTGCATATAGATTTACCATCTGAAATTTAGGTGGGTAAGATCGAATCCAAAGAAGATCCTATGTTTTGGAAGTTCTTTAAATCATAAAGTCCGACAAACTCAACTTCTTCGAGATTAGTGTTACTTCATCTTTAGCATTTATTTATTTATTTATTTCTGCTAAAGAAACAAATATGCTTCCTATTATGACTGCACTTTAAATATCTAGTTGTAGTTTTTATTTGTTCGTACATCTTTTCAGGCATTGTTTCATTCCTATTATGACTGCACTTTAAATATCTAGTTGTAGTTTTTATTTGTTCGTACATCTTTTCAGGCATTGTTTCATTGCTAAATGTTCACTCACTCATTCATAGGTTTAATTCGATTGGTGGAGTACCTTTCCCAGGATCATTTACTTGGGAAACAGAGAGTTGTTAAATTTGTTGTAGATGCCGGCACTGGGACAACTGCTATTGGTTTGGGTCTTGGAGCTCTATGTTTAGGGTGTACACTCGAATCCGTCTGATGAAATCCATTTGAAAGTTGCATAAGTTTCTAATGTTACTGTGTCTTAATGAAACAAACACTCTTTCTTTGTCATTCATGCTAGGCTCCCCTGGGATGTAACTGCAGTGATGCTGGCTGATAGAATTGATGGGTATAAACGGCAGGAGAAGCGTTTGATTTCTGAATTCAGAAAGCATTTTGGCGCTCCTGTTGACCTAGGCAAGGATGAAGAAGTAAATGGGGGAATTGTAAATTGGGTAGAGCGCTTCCGTCCAAGAAAGTGAGTAGTTCGTTTTAGTTTTGACCTTTCTTTACGGTAAATTATTTTGCTGGCTTGCATTTATTGGTGCTACTAATCTGGCGTCGGTGAGTAGATAGACCTTGCAAAAACTTGTTTCGAATCATATTTTTTAATGTTTAAACTTTAGGTGTATATTTGATTACATAATACTTATATTGTAGTAATTGAATTAGGCGGATTGTGTGTTACATTCTCTCTTCCATCTTGTAGATTTGGCAATGTGGTAGATGGGGAAGTGGAGATGTGCAGACAAATTGCTCAGAAAACTGGTCTTCTTGTTGATCCTATTTACACTCTAGCTGCTTGGGAAATGGCTACTTTTCTTTCTCAGAAGGGAACCAAAACGAATGCAGATCTGGTGGTATTGCTTCATACTGGTGGTACCCTGGGTATGTTTGGACTAGCTCAAAGGTATAAATCTTACTTTAATGATCTGAAAAATGTGTTCCCTACCCAACAATGGTAGAATAACTTATTAGATGATTTAATATTAAATTTGACTTCACGCATCAATTTAAGCTTTTGGGTCAATCGACAATTTAAGATTTCTCTCCCTGTAACGATCTCTGTAATCTGTTTGACAGTGTGTATAGCGCCTGGTGCGCTATTACTACTCGGTTGAAGAAAAGGGGGCCTAGTAAGCTTCCAACGGTTAATAAAATGATAAAAGTAGTATGTGTGGGTATGTGTGTGTGTATATATCCCTTAATTAACTTTTTTTTTTTCCTCCTTCTGGAGGCTTTTAATCTCTATGGTATAAAAAGTTGCCATTTACTTTCATACCTTTTAACGCCTTTTCTGATTATACTTGTTATTTTAGGTTTTTTATGGAAATTTTTAATTAAGACTCCAAATCTTTGGGATTGTATTAATTTAAACTATGAACTAATAAGTGTATCAAATTAAATCATAAATTTCTATCAGTGTATCAATTAACGTTCTCATTCAAACTTAGTATGAAAAATATTGTGTGAAAGATGTAATTGTTTCAATTAAACGTCTAATTTGTTGCAAGTACATCAATTTACCTTTTATTATTAAGATTACATTTCAAAATTGTCCATGCATTCAATTCTTAAATGTCAGATTAATAAAATTAATAATTAGAATTGATGTATGGACTTGAAGCAATTCCTAATTAAAAAATCTAAATTGATTTGTCGATACTAATCTAAATAGAGTGGAATAGAGGGTTTAAATTAATACAACTCTAAAATGATATTTTTCTTTTTTGATTTTATTATTCTTTTTTAATAGATGTCAAATGTCGTTGATGAAGAACTTACATGGCTTCATGTTTGATGAGTTAGTTAAAAATTTGGAGGAGGCACCGATGACATGTCTGGGAGTGATTCTAAAAGGGATAAAATCACTTTCGTCATTTTAAAAAACACTCAATCATTCAAAATCAATTTTAATCATAAGAAAATTGTGTTTAAAACTCTAAAATTAGACATTAAATTAATTTTGAATGATTAAGGGTCCATTTGGATTGACTAAAGAAAAAAATGTTTTTAAAAAAATTTATTATTACTTAATTTTTTTTTAATTTTTATAAAATACACTTTGGGAGTGTTTCAAAACCTATTTAGCTGAAGTAGTTTCTTTTCAAAATTGAACACTTTAAAAAGTTAAACTGAACACAGGAGTTTCATAGGAATTTTAACCATTTTAACCATTTTAAAATCACTCTACTCTTTTCTTGCTTAGGCGATATCTACTGACCATATACCCATGAAAAAAAAAAAGAAAAAGAAAAAGGAAAAGGCATGATTGAAAAATATTAAAATATAAAGTTAGTAAAGTAAAAGATTTGAAAGGAGCATCAAAATACTAGGAATTAAAACACATGTTTGGCGTTATATTGTTAGGGAGAGTAGGGTTGGGGTCATGTCTTGAAAATCCTTATGAATGTAGAGATGTCCTTTGTGAACACCAAAATGCGTCCCACAGTTTGCAAGTTATAAAGATGTCTGAAAAGATTGATAATTTTAGAATAGTATTTGAGCAGTTGTGAGTAAGTAATTAAAAATATGATATGGTCCTGGGGGCTGGGATGTTGTTTTGTGGTTGAACTTGAAACTTTAAACAGTAACTTTCTTAGGATTGGTGGGAAAGGGAAGGAGAAAGAGAGCTAGTTAAGAGAACAGGACATCCCTTTCACTTACTTTTTGTAAACCAACAAGAAAAGGATTGGACTTTGAAGACACAAAAAGCGAGTAGATGCTTGGCCCATAAATCATGTGTACTAAATGGGGAACATAACCCTAGTTACCTACTATACTACTTACTTACTTACTTACTTACTACTACTACTACACATTAAACCATTTTATTACTTTACTCACCCATTCATTTGTCTTCTTTTCAATATCCTCATAATGGATACCAACCTCCTCAAACATACCCATCAATACTTTCTCTTGTTTACGAGGTTGGAATGTAATCAAAATTACTGGAAATCTATGAGGTGTTGGAATGAGTGAGAAATCGACGGATTATGGTGCGTGAAGATGATGGGAAAGAGAGTTAAGTTAAAAACTCTAGGAATGGAATGAGTTTGATATTACAAATCGGGCCCAAAACGTTTAATCCAAACATTGACTTTGGATTACATTACATTACAAGCCTCTAAACAACTTCTAAGTGTGTGTTTGATCTACTAAGTGGAGTTAATAAGTATGGAGTTAGGAAGTTTGTGTTTAATTAGAGAGTAGAGTTGAAAATAGAGAAAGTGGAAAAGATAGAGTTTCTCGATGAATGTACAAATTTAAATAGTGTTTCAATGTTAGTTTGTTATTGAAGTTGAGTTGTTTAGCTGTTGGTGGACCAAACAATCACGGGTTTCAATTTCAATTGGGTGAAGTGAGCTATTATAACTCACCCGCTTTCAATTATAACAAATAATTAATTATAATCCAAAAGGGTGATTTACTTATATATGATAAATTTCAGGTTTGATGATGTGCTCAATTGTTGATCTCTCTCTATATATAGCACTATCTAACCATCTTTTGCACCATGTTTTTTCGTTTTCCTTTGGTTTTCTTTTCTTTTTGTTAGAAATATTTATGTTCCATACATTTTTTTTTTCTCCTTTTCACTTTTCTATAACTACGTCCATGATTTATTATTTCTTAGTTTCCAGTTTTCAATGGCATAAATAAAAATATTGTTTTGTTGTTATTAATTTTACTTAAATAATATATGACTATTTTTTAAATATAGCAAAATGAATCAAACTATTTATAACTATTGAGAAATTTCATTGTTAATATTTGCGATAGACTTCTATCGTTTGAGCATTAGATCACGATAGACTTCTATTATGTTTTACAACTCATAAATAATGAAATTTTTCTATATTTATAAATAGTTTGATATATATATATTTTTTACAATAATTTTTCTAAATAACAATAGATAATAAACATAAAATTAAAATATACAGGGTACTATTTTCTTTTGTAGAATATTTAAATAAGGAAGAAAATTTTGCTGTTTGTTTATAATGAAATTATGGTTTGGTATATAAGAAAATGTGGGTGTGGTTGAATAGGAATCTTTGTTAAAGCAAAGAATGAGAGAAAATTAGAAAGTTAAAAACATAGGGAAATTAATAGTGAGCATTGGAAACTTAAAGAGAGTGGCACGTTTTCGAGTTTTAAGGAAAGTGCATTTTGGGGAGTGGCTTTCCAGGTTGTCGGTCCATTTTGTTTATTATTACCCCTTTTTTTTTTTTTTTTTTTTGTGGGTAATAGAGCCCCATATTTACCCTTTCTTCCTTTATAAAGTGAAATCTTTAAACTTAATTTTAATAATGATAAAAAATAGTAAAATTTGATTAATTATTTTTTAAAATAAATGAAAAAAATTGAGTATTTAGTAAAATTTTGAAGTAAAAAAAAAATGAGGGATTTAAATTGTAGTATTACAAAATTTAAAACCAAGTTGGAAATTTAAAAAATTGGAAACTTAAGATGAAATAAAGAGGAGAGTAAAAGATATTAATTTAGAAGAAGTTAGATTAATTAGTGGATAAGATAGAAAAGAAAGGGGATTTGAGGGTTTAATTATCTTACACCTCATCTGCCCAACTCTCAGATCTTGCCACCTCAGCTATTGTCTTACTTCAATTCCACAAATCTCTCTCTCATATCATATATCCTTTCCTTCATTGTATCATTGTATTAAATGCATGGAGCTTTCTATTTTCATGACTCCACAAAATCCTACCATATTATTTCAATAATACAATTCACCTTTCTATTTTCATAACTCTCAACTCCCTACATGTAATCACAAATATTGAGTGAAAGAGCATTATAAATAACTCAATTAGATGACTCAAAGTTGAACTATAAATAGCTTTCTCATTCATCTAGTTAAATTATACATTCTATGTATGAATTTAGACATCATAGTGTGATAGGTTCTACACCACACAATCTTTTACACGATATACTTGGAAAGCGAGATGAGCTAAAGAGAAGCGGGTCAAAAGTCAAAATCACGAAAAAACTGCAACGACAATAAATACGTGGGAGATTCAAACACCATAAATAGATATTAGGTGCATTTGCATAGAATCAATATTAATTACATGGGCATGCAAATTTATATATATTAAAAAGAAAAATACCAAGAAAGGAACACATATGATAACTAATAAAAGGGTTGTCAAAACATTAGTTATGTCATGAATTGGAAAAATGAAAATATGAATAATTGAACTAAACCAGAAATTTTTAGACTGTAACAAGAAAAAAGAAGGTCAAATTACAAAAACCACCAATAAAATATATGATTGTATAAAAAATAAGATTTGTATAAATTTAAAAATTTAATTTTTAATATTTTAAAAATTTAAAAGTTTAATTTAAACTGACTTCCATTTAATTTTTGCAAATTTGTTGAAAAAAGAAAAAGGGATGAATAAGTACGAGTAGTCAAAAACAACAACCTGAAAAAGGCGCTATTGGGCACCCGACGCAATTTTAATTATTATTTGTCCTCGTGTGGGAAAATTTCCCCTTCTTCCCCCATCGCCTCCACGTGTACGACTGTGGTTTCATCACAAAGCACCTCCAGGGGCAATCCCGTCATTTGGTCTTCGTCTTCCCAGAGAGCAAAGGACATTTTCATGGACCTTGGCCCCAAAAGGTTGATTTTATTACAGCAAACCAAATTCAACCAAACCCTTTCCTTCTTTCCTCTGCTTTTTTCCACTCAACTTTTTCACTCTCAGTTACCCTACACACAAATCCATTGCGTTTTTCTTTTCCTTTTTTTCATTTTTTTTTCTCCATTACGGAGAAACTGAGACGACGGCCACCACCACGCATTCTCTCTTCTTAGTCCGCCATCTCCTATGCTTGAGTAAGACCCACACACACTCAAAACAGTCATTCTCTCTATTTCCGCCCCACCCACTTGATTTTTTTTCCCACCGCGCATGGCGGAAACCGGCGTATACGGCCGTTTTCTGGCGGGGAGTTTAGACCCAAGAGCCCAAGAGTTCCGGCCAAGGCATTCCACCACTCTGTTCATGCCGCAGCCCCATCGGGTTTTCTTTCCGTACCCACCAATTGCTGATGTTCCTCTCCTGCCGTACTGCGATGGCGGTGTAACTTACGCGCAATTTCCAGCGGCGGAGCCAGCGTACTTTCCGATGCGGTTGCCGGTGTCGTCGGTTGCGACTCGGTCGCTGGTGATGAGTTCGGTTCCTTGCGACGTAAGCGAGACGATGGTGAGAAGGGAATTGGAAGCGTTTGGGGAGGTCCGAGGAGTGCAAATGGAGAGAGTTAAAGAAGGGATTGTAATTGTTCATTTCTATGATATTCGCCACGCCGAGAGAGCTTTGCGAGAGATTCGGGATCAGCACATGCACCATCAATGTCGTCTTCGTACCTACTTCAACAGCAATAATAACGGTTTCTTGTTTCCAAATTCCCCTCTCCCTCGCCCTTCTCCGACGCCTGGCCTCATCGCCGGCCATGCTGTCTGGGCTCAGTTCATCGTTCCGGCTGGCAAGAATCAGGGCACCATCGTCGTCTTCAATTTGGATTCCACCGTTTCCACTTCTTGTCTCAGAGAAATCTTCGAGGCTTTTGGTATATTCTAATTCAAATCCTCCTTTCAATTTTGTTTTGCTTTGTGGTTTAAATTTGTGGGGACTGGTCTAGGATATGTGGGGTTTAACGTAATCTCTGATGGGTCTCTTTTGCTTACTTTCTGTCTATTCTCTTTGTCTTGTTATTACAAAATCTTTATAAACATGGACTTTTCTTAATTTTCTGTGTTTGGTTTGAAGGACCCGTGAAGGAGTTGAGAGAGACGCCATTGAAGAAACAACAAAGGTTCGTTGAATTTTTCGACATCAGGGACGCTGGAAACGCTCTTAAGGAGATGAACGGAAAGGAAATCAATGGAAAACCGGTTGTGATTGAGTTCAGTCGGGCGGGAGGTCATGGCAACAAGTTCTTCAATGCCAACTTGACTGCTCCGGCCATCTGCGGCTCGAATAATATATACTCCAGGAGTCTAAAATGCCCACCGCCGCCGCCGAGAAATTTCTCTGGTGGGGCAGCTTCAAATGTTCCGCCACGCTGGTATTATTCGAAACCTCATAGTTCTAGGAAATTGAATCCGAGGAAGGGGAGTCGAAGCCCGAGAAACCCCAGGAAGAGCTTGGGGGCCGAGGATGTGAATGGAAAAATGGCTTCCCTCGATTTGGAAGGCGGCGGTGTGTGTAATGAAATTGAAGAGAGAGAATCATGTGAGGTTTTGAGAAAGAATTCAAAGACCAGCCACAGTAGTCCCGTTGTAGCTGCTGACCAACAACAACAACTGCAGCCCAGTAGGAATAAGCTAAGGAAATGTAGACCGTCTAGGAAATTCGATACTCGATTCCTGATAAACAATAACGACTCCGATTGCAAAGATTCGAGAACCACTGTGATGATCAAGAACATCCCTAACAAGTACAGGTTTGAGAAGGAAAAACAACAAAATTCGTTTCAAGTATCATTCAACTACTACATTTTCAAACAAATTATGGGTTGTGTGTTTGGTTTCTGTAGTTAGACATGGGGATCTTTTTTCATTCGTATAGTTGTCTGACTTGGATGCAGTCAGAAATTGTTGTTGAACATGCTGGACAATCATTGCATTCACTGCAACGAGCAGATGGGCGATCGCCAAAACCAACCACTTTCCTCCTACGATTTTGTATATCTCCCCATTGATTTCAAGTGAGTTATTTGTTTTGTATTTTTTCAGTAGTGGTTTGAAAATGATGATGCTTATGAGATTGTTCATTGTAACTTTTCAGCAACAAGTGCAATGTTGGATATGGGTTTGTAAACATGACCTCACCGGAGGCCACATGGAGGTTGTACAAGGCGTTTCATCTTCAACCTTGGGAGGTTTTCAACTCAAGAAAAATCTGTGAAGTCACCTATGCTAGAGTACAGGTGCTTGACTTTCACCTGCCTGATTATTCTTGATTAATCATCAATGAAGACCATGGATTCTTGTTTTGTTTAATGGGGTCTTTTGTTTTTTTCCAATTGAAGGGACTGGAATCTCTGAAGGAGCACTTTAAGAACTCAAAGTTCCCATGCGAGATGGACCACTACCTGCCAGTAGTGTTTTCACCGCCTCGGGACGGGAGGCTACTGACGGAGCCACTGCCGATTGGCGGCCAGAGACAGCCCGTCTCCATTGGCTTCTCAACTACTACTCTATCTTCTGGGAATGCTGAGATGGACGGTGAAGATGATGTTGCAATTGCGACAACACTGGTTGACCAACAAGAGGAAGGCATGAATGGAAGTAGCAGTAGCAAAAGTGGCGGTGGTGTTGACGAAGAATACGACGGTGATGAGTATCAAGTTTGTTAAAAATGGCTGCAAAATGTGGGTATAGAAAGAAAAAAAGACATGGTAGGCTAATTCTTAGTCTCTCAGTGCTGCACCAATGGCTTCCAGTTAGCAGCAGTCAGCTTTGGTGAAGGTCTCAAGGCCTTTTAATTTGGGTGTTTTCCCCAGGTTAGAAACCACCTCTCTCTCTTTCTCTTTCTCACATATGGGGTGTATTAATTTCTTACTCCATGCTCAGATGCTGTTACATAATTATTATTGTAGCAAAACTCCCAAACAAAAAAAAGGCATCTTCTTTGTTGCTTCCTTATGGTTTATTTTTTGGAGCCATTTCCTTCATTATAATATGATTATGATTTTTGCATGATTTAGAGGATGTTATGCCCTTTATGACTTCACTAATATCTGTGTTTTACCTCCTACACACACATTAACACATTGAAGAACCAATGGATAACGGTGGGAACCCATATTGTTGAAATTACTTTAAAACCCACTTTTAATCTTGCAAAATCAATATAATAATTAAAATCATGTTTCAAATTGATTTTGAAAATGGCAAAATTGATTCTAAAATATTTTAGAACTAATTCCAAACATGTACTAAAACCCAACTCATGTGATGCTTTCTTTTCTTCCTACCATTTTCAGATAAAACAATTATAGGCTTATTTTAATGGAGATGGTAGCTTTGTTTGTTTATTAATTATCGTTAGTATCATGTTAAGCAAAATTCAAAATAGAAGATAATTGGTCTCTTAACCTCTAAGCTATGTATAGTTGTGTAGGAGAAATGAGTTCTAAGAGGTTAGAACTTTTATGTATGGTTTGTAAAAATTAGTGTAGTTTAATCGAGAAGTTAAAAAAATCTATTACTTTTTCCAAATTAATATTTGCTTTCTTCATCTCAACTAATCATTTGCATTTGGTTGGTTTTCAATATTGGAAATTGTTTGAATTTATTGTCTATAAACTTAATATTATTTAGTTCCATTCTTTATTTACCTTTAGGCCGAATCCATGAAAGTATTATGAAGTTTAGGTTTAGTTGATTTGGGTTTTTATAAGATAGTAGATTTAGAGGTTCAAATTTCTACGGTAGTCTATACAAATATATACTTTCTATGTGTTTGAACAAAACCCTAATACCAATATTTGATATTATTTATTTTCGGTCCTAGACTATCAATTACTAGTACTGTTTTCTTTTTTTCTTTTTTTAATTTCTATAATTAAATTTGTTTATTGATAATATTTGTCTTTAATTTTAGGGGAAATATTATTATAGTTTAACAAATATAGTAGTTTCCAAAAATTCTTTCAGATTTAGATGAAATTTTAAAATAGTTATTAATATATCAAAAATACAAACAAAATAATTGATTCCAACAAAATAATTACAAACTCTAGATATGAACACGAACCATTCCTTTTACTTGGAGGCGAGTAAATGAAAAATGAAAAAGAAGAAAAAAAGAATAAAGCGTTAGTTTATTTTTGTGTGTAGATAAATATAAACCTTAAAACCATGCAGAAATATAATATTTTTATTAAAAAGAAAAAGAAAAAGAAAAAGAAAGAAAAAAAGATATTTTGAATAAGGGATAAGATATTTATTTTGAAGTCCATGCAATTGCTTCAGCAGATGATAAAAAGGGCAGAAGGAGAATAGTGAAGAAGTCCGTACGAATGGGAAGAAAGAAACAGTATTATGGTATGAATATTTAAATACAAAATTGTTGGATTGTGTTGTTTGTTTGTAACCATTTCATCTCTGTTTGTCATTGGATTCCATTCCCATAGTTTGAACCCCAAATTCAAAATTCCTTGGTTTTGATGATTGTTGAAAATTTTATGTTTGTATCTATTTAATCTCTAAATTTAGAAATAATATTAATTAAATTAATAAATTTAAATTTAAATCCTATATCAGTAGAATCTAAACTTTTAACTTTTCTTTTTTAATATATTTTTTATGCTAAAAATATTTGAATCGGGGGGATGTTTGGTAGGAAATGTTAAAATAAAAATTTGAAAAGAAAGGGAATCAATGAAAACAAAACAGTATTTCATTCTAATTTAATTATTATTTTAAATGTATTTAATACTATTTTTATAAATCATAAAAGTAGTTGTAATTACCCACTAAATATTAGGTTGATTACAAATCATTATTAGGTTTTATGTCAATTTTTTTGTATAATTATTATTTTGTAAAACAATATAATTTAATACATTACATAATATATATATTAATTTTTTAAAAATGAATTAAATGTATGACATAACATGTTGTATTTTTAATTTTTTTTAATCCTTTTTTAATATAATTATGTTGTTTGAAATTTAAAATTTAAAATTTGAATTAATGGAAAACATGCACCGTTTTTAGAAAAAGAATTCATATTGTCAACCAATCATGTCCTAAGAGATTTATTAACTTAAAATTGAAAGTTAAGAGAGTGTTGGGAGCGCTGAATTGAGTTATGAAATCCAAAATTAATATGTTGGGAGTAATGAAATTTGTGTTTGATGTGCTAAGTTGTAAGATAGTTTTTTCTCTTTTTCTTTTTTATAAATATGCAAAATTTTAAAATAAATAGTATTAAAATTAAATTATTTAACACGAAAATATGAGTAAAGTTGTAATTTGACATGGTTATATGTTGTGAGTTGTTATGGCATATCTACCCCTTCAACATCATTTACATTTTGCTGCTACCATGTCAGACTTTTTCTATCTCTATCTTGCCAGTCCATGCTATGGGGTTTTGACACGTGGATCACCGGCCACGTCATCCCTAATATATATGGATGAGTATCAATCTAATTTTACATTGTTTTGTTGGTGTCATTACTGACACACATCACACAACCCCTTTTATTCATATTCATATCATATTAACTTCTTTTTCCCCTTAATCCTACAAGCAACAAATTTTGGATTCTACATTTCTTTTTGTTTATTATTAGGGTTGTGACAAAACGAACGCTTTTAAAGTTGTTCATATCTTTGTGACTCTGGCTTATCCTCAACGTCATTCTTTGAAATAAGAACCATTGTTTTATCATTTTCAATAACGAGGAGTTTAGGTTGTAGTTTTTACTTATTGCCTAAAAAAATGTTGTAATTAATGAGATTCGCTTTTATTTATTTATAAGAACTTGGAAAATAAATATTTGATTAATGAGAGGTTATTTTTTAGTGAGAGGACAAAACATGTGGAGATATGTGTATGCCAGTTTTTAAAAGTGTGTGTGTTTTTTAGAGACCCAAGACCGCACGCTTTGCCAAACTCTCTTTCTTTTAACTCTATCTTATTGTCTTTTGAACATTTCCCACATATTTCTCTTTCTTTTTAACCCACTATTTGTTAGCACTAAATTAAAAAAAAAAAACACTACAAACATCCACAATTTCAAGAAATTTATGTCAGCATTAGGCCTAGCTTCAACCCCACTTGGTAGAATTTAGAGCACAAAATGATATTGAAAAGACTAACCCTTTGTTTCTGTGGTACATGTTATGAAACCGACCAACAAATAAAACAAAATTGTAAATAATAGAAAAATCAAGACAAAGATTTACTCGCATTGAGGATCCACATTAAAAAAAATCTAAGAGATCTCGCACTTTTTATAAAATAGATGAACGGTATTTTCATTGCCAATTGGTTTTAAAATGGAACCTCGTACTATCTAATATGATATCTATGGCTCAAATACATATTTGGTCCAATAAAAAGAGATTAGGATTTAGTCAAAATATACCAAATAAGAGATTTCAAAACAGACAAAATGTCACTTTGCAAGCAGCACAGATAAATGCAGGCAGATGGGCAAGTGAAAAAACTAAACTTGGCGCTTTATGCTCGAGAATTTAACCCCATAGATTCTATTTCATCTCACTCTTCCAACTAAAATCCTAATGAACAAGCCAACTACTTGGTGATTTCATTTTGTGCCATATGGAATACCATTGGAACTCCAGTTTTGATTCAAGACAAAATGCCGCCTCCCATCAGTTCTCCCATCCTTAAAATCAATGCTTCTTGAAGAAGACTTGGACCTGAATTCGGATTTGGGCATTGTGCCGTGGCTTTGTATTTTCTTGGTAAGGCATTATGGGAAAGAAGAAAAATGGGCTTTTCAGATATGCTGATTGGGTGGATAAGTTGCTGATTTTAATGGGTTCTTTAGGGAGTATTGGAGATGGGATTACAACTCCACTCACTATGATTGTTCTCAGTGGTATGATCAATAACTATTCTGCCTCTGATTCCAACTCTTTTTCCAATCATGTAGTGGACAGGGTAATTTCTTGCTTCTATATTTGGTGTTGCAATAGTTTCTTCAATTGCAATTTACTGGTTGTAATGTATTACGTATCTGTTTCATTGCAGTATGCACTCAATCTGCTTTATATTGCTATTGGAGTTGGACTCTGTGCTTTCTTTGGTAAAATTTCTAGGACTATCCATCTTTGTTCATTGTTTGCCATAACGACGATATTTACAATTAACACAGGTCTAATCACATATCAAATTGTGAATGAAAGAAGTAAATACGATTATAGTTCTAGAAAATTTTCCATTATGATGTTTAAGACGTTGATCTATCGCTAATGCAAAATAGGGTGTTATGTAATCGATAAATAAAGAAAACGAGAAAGCGTAAATAATAAGATTATTTACGTGGTTCACTAACAATGTGTTAGCTACATCCACAGGCAAAGAGAGAACAGTTTTATTAACAAAGAAGAATTTTGTATTATACATATTGCAAATATGTCAATAGAGTTAGATGGATTATATATAGCACCTCTCTAAACCCTAGGTCCATAATCATAAATAACATATAATACAAATACAAATTGGAGTGACAGATAGCAAATTCTAGGCATTTCAAAATTGAGGGTACATCATGTTTGTTGCAAGTCCTTCAAATGGGACCTCCAATCTTTTCTGCTTTGATAACTTTGTGTAATAAATAGACTATTGTAGCTAAACTTGGTCAAATTGAGGTTGTTGGAGTCTTGTTTTTTAACTGCTTGTGTCAAGGAAACTTTGAAACCTCTATGTTTATGACATGTAGAGGGAGTGTGCTGGACTAGGACAGCAGAAAGACAGACATCTCGCATGAGAATGGAGTACCTAAAATCAGTTTTGAGACAAGAAGCTGGTTTTTTCGACAGTAATCAAGCCGCTTCTTCTACATTCCTTATTGTTTCCTCCATCACTTCTGATTGCCACACTATCCAGGATACCATAGCTGAAAAGGTTCTCAACTCTTTAATCAAGCCTTTTCATTTTTCATATTACACCTTCTGCATCAATCTAATCTAGATTTTCATTTTGTGTTAGATACCAAACTTTCTGGCTCACGTCTCCGGCTTTATCTTCTGCATTCCTGTTGCATTTATGCTCTCATGGAAGCTTGCTTTGGCTGCCCTTCCATTCTCTCTCATGTTTGTTATTCCAGGGGTTGGATTTGGGAAGGTTTACAAGAACTTAGGTGTCAAGGCCAAAGAGTCTTATGTGGTTGCTGGTAGCATTGCCGAACAAGCAGTCTCTTCGATACGCACTGTGTATTCATACGTAGGAGAGCTCCAAACTCTAGAGAAGTTCAGTCATGCACTTCAAAAAAGCATGAACTTTGGCACTAAACAAGGCCTTGGGAGAGGACTTATGATGGGCAGCATGGCAATGATATATGCTGCTTGGGCATTTCAGGCATGGATAGGCGGTATTCTTGTCACTGAAAGAGGAGAAACAGGTGGAGCTATTTTGATATCTGGAATATGTATCATTTTTGGTGGACTGTGAGTAATTGTCTTCTTTTTTTTTTTTTTTTCTTTTTTCTTCTTCCCTGGTACCTACCAAAATTTCATCAGAGTTTGAACAAAATGATGTGTCTTTTTGCTTCTTGTTCAGGTGTGCTATGAATGCACTCCCAAATCTCTCTTTCATCTCTGAGTCAACAATTGCTGCATCTCGCATTTTCGAAATGACTGACCGCGTTCCCACCATAGATGCTGAAGATGGTAGAGGAAAATCTTTGGACTATTTAAGAGGAAAAATTGAGTTTAGAGATGTTGAATTTTCCTATCCTTCCAGACCGGCAACCCCCATTCTTCAAGGACTTAATCTCAAAATAAAGGCCGGGGAGACAGTAGGCCTTGTTGGAGGTAGTGGCTCAGGCAAGTCCACTGTGATTCATTTATTGGAGAGATTCTATGACCCTGTCAAAGGAGACATTCTTCTTGATGGTCATAAGATAAAGAAGCTTCAGCTCAAATGGCTGAGATCCCAAATGGGATTAGTCAATCAAGAGCCAATTCTATTTGCAACCTCCATAAAGGAAAATATTTTGTTTGGTAAGGAAGGAGCTTCAATGCAACTTGTTAAAAGAGCAGCTAAGGCTGCAAATGCTCATGATTTCATTGCAACATTACCTGATGGATATGAGACTCAAGTAAGACTTGTTTTTTTTCTTCTTCTTTTACTTGGTCTCCTGGCTTCTTGTCACAATTTTGAGTAAAAAAACTTAGCAATGCAGGTGGGGCAATTTGGTGTTCAATTGTCTGGAGGGCAAAAGCAAAGAATTGCAATAGCAAGGGCTCTAATCAGAGATCCCAAAATTCTTCTATTGGATGAAGCAACCAGTGCTTTGGATGCAGAGTCTGAAAGAATTGTACAAGATGCCCTGGACCAAGTTTCACATGGAAGGACTACCATTGTCATTGCGCACCGTCTCTCGACAATCCAAAAGGCTGATCAGATTCTTGTTCTTCAGTCAGGTAGAGTGGTAGAGTCTGGTTCTCATGAGGAGTTACTTCAAAGAAATAATGAAGGAATTTACAGAAAAATGGTGCAATTGCAGCAATCTTGTATGGAAAATGAAGCTTCTAGTTCTTTGTATCATTCTACTAGAGAAACAAATCTCCAACAAATAGTAGGAGCCAAAACTCCCTTGACACCAATAAACCAAATATCAGTTCGTCGAAGCAGCCCAATCTGGCACAGCAGTCCAGTATATTCCATCAGCATGTCATCTCCATACTCGGTCGACGTTGACTCTAGTGATTACAGTTATTGTGAAGGCTTGAAGAATACCTCGAGTTCTTCTCAATCTCCTTTGCAATGGCGCCTCTGGAGATTGAATGCACCTGAGTGGAAACAGGCATTACTTGGTTGTATGGGTGCTATAGGCACTGGAGTTACTCAGCCAATATATTCCTATTGCTTAGGAACAATCACCTCAGTTTACTTCCTAAAGGACAGTGAGGCTATTAAATCAAACATTAGATTCTATTGCTTCATATTTTTAGGCATAACAGTTCTTAGTTGTATATCCAATCTAGTCCAGCATTACAGCTTTGCAATCATGGGAGAAAATTTAACCAAGAGGGTGAGAGAAAAAATGCTTGAAAAAATCATGACCTTTGAGATTGGATGGTTTGATCAAGACGAGAATACAAGTGCCGCGATATGTGCACGACTAGCTGTTGAAGGAAACTTGGTTAGATCTCTTATAGCAGAAAGAACATCACTATTGGTTCAGGTAGTTGTGACTGCCACATTCGCATTTGTGCTTGGGTTAGTTGTGACATGGAGAGTAGCCATTGTAGCAATTGCTATGCAACCACTTATTATTGGAAGCTTCTATTCAAGAAAGGTTCTGATGAGAAGTATATCTGAGAAGGCTAGGAAATCACAAGGTGAAGGCAGTCAACTAGCTAGTGAAGCCATTACCAACCACAGAACTATTGCTGCATTTTCTTCTCAAGATAGGATTTTGAGTCTGTTTGAAGCTTCAATGGAATCTCCCAAGAAGGAGAATGTAAAACAATCATGGATTTCGGGTTTTGGTTTATTCAGCTCCCTATTTCTTACTACAGCAACAACAGCTTTGACACTGTGGTATGGAGGGAGACTAATAAATCAAGGATTAGTAACATCAAAACAACTTTTCCAAGCATTTTTCATCTTGATGAGCACTGGAAAGAACATTGCAGATGTAGGAAGCATGTCATCAGATATAGCAAAAGGTGCAAATGCCATAGGATCAATTTTTGGAATCCTAGATAGAGAAACTGAAATAGACCCTCAACAACTTGAAGGGTTAAAAGTTAAAGAGACAATTTGTGGAGAAGTAGAATTGAAGAATGTATTTTTCGCTTACCCGGCTAGGCCTGACCAATTGATCTTCAAGGGACTGAATCTAAAAATTGAAGCTGGAACAACAGTTGCGCTGGTTGGGCAGAGTGGTTCGGGTAAATCTACTGCCATTGGATTGATCGAAAGATTTTACGATCCTCAAAAGGGAGTAGTCCTCATTGATGGAATAGACATCAAGAGCTATAATCTGAGAAGTTTGAGGTCACACATTGCGCTAGTGAGTCAAGAACCCACACTTTTCGCAGGAAGTATACGCAATAACATTCTATTCGGGCAAGACGAACGTTCCGAAAACGAAATTAGGAAGGCTGCAAAACTTGCCAAGGCTCATGAGTTCATTAGGTAACAGGTTAACTTAATCACCATGATCTCATTTTACAATCTTCTTTTCACCAAATTGTTTTTGTTTCATTTCCTATTGTTGCAGTTGTATGAAGGATGGGTATGATACTCAATGTGGAGAAAGAGGAGTTCAGTTATCAGGAGGTCAGAAGCAGAGAATAGCTTTAGCAAGAGCCATATTGAAGAATCCAAAAATCCTTCTACTAGATGAGGCAACCAGTGCTTTGGATAGCCTGTCACAGACTTTAGTCCAAGAAGCATTGGAAAAGATGATGGTTGGTAGAACAAGCCTGGTCGTCGCTCATCGATTATCGACTATACAGAAAGCAGATTCAATAGCTGTAACAAAACAAGGTAAGATTATTGAACAAGGATCACACTTGGATCTACTTGGACGTGGACAAAGTGGAGCATACTACTCTCTGATTAACCAGCTAAAAACTCAATCTCTCTGTTATGGAATCGAAAAATAAAGAAAACAGAAAACGCCAACAATAGATAATCGGCACACAATGCGTTAGTCACGTTTACAGGTAGAGGGAGAGAGCAGTTTATTATTAGAGAGAAAATATTAGATTAAAGATTCAGAGGGTTGCCTCTTGGTTATTTAGAGTACCAACCATATAACAGATTCAAGGCATTCCAACACACTTCCTCTACCATAAGAGTTCCATTTTTGTCATTTTTGCTCAGTAAACAGTCTAAGCATCAGTAGATTATGTATACAAATAATGGAGAGGTTGTTTAGAATGACTTGACTTGTTTCTGAATATTAAGAAAAGTGTATTAATTTAAGTACTTAGAAGGTAGTTCCAAACATAGACGTAAGTGAATTTGATCACGTTAGCGGTATTTGTCAATCATCTCCATTAATCAAAGTCTATGATAAGTAGATGAGTCTAAGTTTAAGTTTTGATAAATCCCAACCATAAGATGTTGATGGAGAACTGAGAAGGGCCCACAGCATGAGACCCTGTGTGCATGTGATAGAAATACAGACAACAAGTAGCTATGCGTTATTTCATTATCTTCTTCATCACTTCTCAGTCACGTTTTGTCTTTTGAAAAAGATCACCTTTTTCTCCTTCTGTTTAACAACCGACACTGCATTGTTTTTTTAGAGAGGAGGTAGTGTTGAATGTAAATAAGATTAACTTGTATTAAGAACCAAATCATGTGGATGATTAATTTTACATAATCTAGGATGATGAATATAGTAGCTTGTTTAATTGTCTAAAAAGGGATTTTTACTTAGAAACTGAAACTACATATTGTTTGAGGTGAATATATACAAAACAAAACATACCCATAAAACATTGTTCCCCCCCTCTTATCTGCATCATGTAATAGGCTTTTGCCTAAACATATGTCAACATAATTGTTTACTTCACCTAATCATCAATACATATTTGATATTTGATAACGTTTGTATTTTTTATTTTTTGTTTATCTTTTTCTGTTTCTTGCTTTTTAAGAACGAGAAACAAGAATAAATTTGGTAATCATTTCTATTTTTTGTTTCTTAAAAAAAAATAATAAATAACTTGTTTGGTGACTATTTTTGTTTTTTCATTGTTTCGTAGCTTAAATTTAATTTAGTTATATAATATAAAAATATATAATATGTCTTAAAATGTAAGATGAACAATTATCAAATGTATTTACATTATGTAATACAAATAAGTCGTGATACAATATTAATAACAATAATACAATAAATTTCTATCTTTCCAATGTAGTCCAAATTTTATCTTCAATGTTAATTGTTACTCGAGTTATTCAACTTGAATAATGTAGGCTTAGACCCAACTTTGTTATATTGCTTTTGTAAATTTTGTGGGAACAAAATTTATATATTGCAAAATTATGTTTAAAGAAACAAGATTTATGTAGTGTAAAATTTTAACTGGTCTTAAGATGTACTAAAAATTAGAATTCAAAATTTAAAACTAAAACAAATATATAAATACACGTATTGAGAAATTTTAAGATTAATATTAAAATAATATGTTAATATACATATTCCAAAATTATAAATTAAGATTTAAAGAATACATAAATACATGAAAAGCTTAAATTCAAAACTAATATAATATATAAATCTACATATTTGAAACGTTTTAAAATTAAAATTTTATTAAAATGAAAAAACAATAATAAAATAAATCAAAGAAATTAATATTGTTTCATACAAGATTTGAACACTAATGTTTTAGATGGGGTGGAAACATGCACATTCCCACAACCAAGAAGAAGAAAAAAAAAAAACTTATACTTCTGGAAATGACCATATAAATAATGGCAAAAAAAAATATTTGTAGATTTAATACAAGGTAAAAAATTTGTAAATATAACAAAAAAATTTATATCACATTTTTAAAATCTATCAATAATAGATCATATCATTAGCGGGGGTCTATCAGTGATAGACCATATCACTGATAAAAGTCTATTATTGACAGATTTTGCTATATTTGCAATTTTTTTGAAATGGTGTTATACACTTAATTACTATATTTAAGAGTGCTACCTAATACAATTACTCCTAAATAATAGAGAAATCCATAAACAAAATAAGAAACTACCTTATATAAATTTTCAAAATTTGCCACTTTTTTACAAATATTTCTTAAAATTTTGAAACAAGAAATGATAATAGTTTAAAAAAAAAAAATAGTTTCTTAAAGCGTGATGAGAAATAGAAAATAAAAAATAAAAAACAAAAAAATGTTATCAAATGGGCCGTTGGTGGAGAGAAAATGTATTTTTAATGGACATTGAATTATATAGTATCTAGTTTGTGACAGCTTAATAGACATAACATAATTTAGTTGGTTCTAGAAATTTATAAACTCTAACTTCAAAAGCATTCCACTACAACCCCCATAATCAAGTGTTCAAATTCAATGAAAACAAAGACTTGATACAACCACAAAAATCTATTTTCACAAGAAAATTAAGATATAATATATATATATATATATATTGTCTCCTTGTGCTACTATATCATTGTTTAATGGTCGTCCCCCTATGCTACAGCGAGGTCCCTCTTGTATTAAATTAAATTGAATAAATGCGGCCAAGCTTTGGTTTGAATTCTATGTTTTGTTTTATTAAATCACAATCACGTTGGCCCTTTGCTCATAGGGTTTATCTCAACTGAAAATGATTGACAATTTCATTAATTATAAAGTGGGCAAAAGTTGCTTTAATTATTATTATTATTATTATTATTATTTGCTTTTTTTAAAAAAATAACTTTCTTTCTTTTCTACTAAATTTTGCGTTTTAGTTTCTATCTGGTCTATATATTTTAATATATTATATTTTTAATTTTTAAGTTTTGAGTTTTGTTTCAATTTGATCTACATTTAACCTTGATTCTTCACTAAATATTCACTTCTAATTTTGACGTTATGTTTATTAATTGATTTAATATAATTATGAAGTGAATTTTAAAAATTAATTTTAATAGAAATGAAAATAAATAAGGGTGCTATTTTAAATGGCTAAACTACTAGAAATATTTTCAAATAGCAAATAGGAAAATGTCACCATCGACAATGACATTTTAAGTTGATTCATTTTGCTATATTGAAAAGAACTTAATTAGTTATAATTTCCTTAAATTAATTAACTAACATTAATATTAAAGATTGAAAGTGAGTATTTAGTGAAAATTTGAAATTAAAAGTGTAAATCTTGAAATTTTGAAAAAGAATTAAAATAAAATCCAAACTTGAAAGGTAAAACGGTGTCCCTAAATTTAAATAAAAATGGAACCTAAACCTAGGGAGAAAAAGGGTATTTTACTTTATTTTAATTTAATTTGATTTTCTAATCATGTAATGTACAATTTCCTAGAAAAATTAATGTAGAGAAAAGGTCCCGAATACAATAAATAATTACACCTTCCAACTAGATATGCATGGAAATAATAAAGCGAGATTAATTATGAGAAATTGAAAGAGATTACAACAATATTTATTGTAGTTATCATATAGAATTAAAATATGATTATGATGTCTAGGTGGGAAATTCCAAAATCCTATACCTATATAATTAGATTATGAAAAAGGACATTGTGATAAATATTATAGAAGAGCAATTTTGGTCACATCCACCATGTTTTTTAATTGCCAACTTGAGGAAACAAACAAGTGATTGATTTTGAGAAATTATTATACTGCTTTAAAGGAAGATATTTTAATTTACTAACTTAATTTTACTCATTAAAAATATGCAAATTCTGTAGCTTTCATTATCAAACAACAAGTATGTGCATCCTTTAATCCTAACAAAGGGAATCCCTAGCTTGGAAGAAATTACTAGATTCTTCCTAACCTAGATGATAATATAGTATTAGAGTTACGTCCAACGTTTTCTATTCGAATATAATGTTATTTACTCTTTTAATATTAATATCATTTCGAAATATTAAAGATATTTATATATATATAAAAGTCAATTGAATTTAGCTCATAAATTTTTTAAAAATAGCAAATTTTGATAAAAATAAATGAATAATATTGCTTTAAGTATATGTATTAATGTAATGATATTGGTATATATTTGAACGACATAAATTGGTTGAAATAGAAAGTGGGTGGTCAACCTAAGCACAACTCGATGATGTAGCTATAACTATTCAAAAGTCAATAGGTTAGAGAATAATGGATAATTGTGATTAAATAGGTGTTTTAAAAATTGGACATAACCAAAAATTTAAATTTAAGTAATGAATTAGAATGGAAAGGAGTTTTTAGTTTTTAACCTTAGTGTTTCCCACGAAATTTAAAAAGTGTAAAGATATTTTGGAATCATTCCAACACTAAATGTGGATTTACGAAAGCTAGCAATCGTACGTTGTTATATAAAAATATAATTTGGTGGAATAAACTAAAATAAGTTTTATTCTTAGAATAAGAAAGCAAAAAGCAAAAGCAAAAAAGCTTTTACGTTGGACAAGTTGCAGTTTCTTTAATATTGTTCTTTGTTTCTTTTATATAAAATGGATAAGTCAGCTAAAAACAGTAATCCAAGAAGGGACAAAAGGTTCAAACCAAAAAGAAAAGAAACTCATTGGCTAAAATTAAGAAAAAGAATGTCACCCATCATCATGATAGAAAGATAATATTAAAATTATAAAAATAATAAAATTAAAAAGTTAAAAAGTTACAAATTTGATTTGGATCCAGTAACATTTTTGTTTTGTTTTCTATTTTTTAAAATTAAGCTTTTAAATCCTTTCACCTCTCAAATTTTTATATTAGGTTGTTTTTTTTTTTTTTTAACAAATGTTTTAAAAAAATTAAGCCAAAATTTGAAAATTAAGAGTTTCTTTTGTAACCATTTTGTTTTTAAAAATTAAGTATACAGACACTATTTCTACTTCTAAATTTCTTTCTTTCTTGTCTAACTTTTACCAATAGTTTATTAAATCAAGCTAAATTTTGAAAACTAAAAAACGTAGCTTTTACAAATTTGTTTTTGTTTTTGAAATTTGACTAAAAACCCAACCATTGTACTTAACAAATATGCAAATTATTGTAAGAAGTGAGGATGAAATAAGCTTAATTTTCAAAAACCAAAAACAAAAAACGAAATGGGTTACCAAAGGGGGCCTAAAGAAAAATAGTTTTTGAAAACTTATTTTTGTTTTAGATTTTGACTAAGAATTCAAATATTTTTTTCAAAAAAGTGAAAACCATGGCAAGAAATTGAGAGAAAACAAGCATGAAGTTCAAAAACATAAAACTAAAAACAAAATGGTTATCAAACAACTTAAACTTTTGTATTTGTGTTAAATAGGTTTTTCAATTTTAAAAAGTATCTAATAAGTATATGTACTCTCAATTTTTGGTCTTATAGGTCATCAAACTCTAAAAATATCAAATAAGTCATTTAACATTCAAATTTGTATATGATAGATCCATAAAATATTCAACAACTTTTAAAACTTTATAAATCTACTAGACACAAAATTAAATTTCGTGTGTAATAAAACATAAACTCTCAACAAATTTGTTAATTTTTTTTTTTTTAAAGTCAAATAGGGCAAAAAATTCATGGACTTGCATTTTGCAAAGATGTTCCAAAATCTATTAAAAACACACAAACATGGAAGTTGATGAAATAGACATATAATTTAAATTTTTAAAAAAATAAATAATTGTTTTAAATAAAAAAATTGTTATAAATATCTATAAATATAGCAAAATATGTTATATGTAATGATGGATTATTGGTGTGGTTGGAGTGAAATTTTAAAAATTGATTTCGGGGTCCCATTAGTTGTAAATGGCCCCCACAGAAAGAGGGACCCAATCATCCAACAAAACTAAGAACAGATTATAGGAAACTTCAAAGAAAAGAAACATTCCCATAGCCGCGTTTCTTTCAAAGTTCAAACAGCCACTTGGCTTGGGCTTGGCTTGGCTTAACTATGACCTTCCTGTCTTCGTTGCCTTTCAAGTTGTCCTCCAATTCCCCTATCTGATCTTCTCCTTCTTCACTTTTACCCTAATTCCACCTCAATCATTTTTGACCTCTACTCAACATTATAATTATAAAGTTTATATCTCTTCAACTATGCAATGGTGTGTTAATACTGCTCTCAACATTGTGAACGTCTCTTCCAATTTCAACCCTAAAATTCTGGATGAGTTCAAAAATAGTGTTCTCACACGTTTAAAGCTTTTCCTCCCTTGCATTTGCATTCAACTAATCAATTTACAGTAGTATTTTCATACATATTGCATTCTTCCATGTGAGAGGCAGTAGTTCTAATAGTTGCATATTGTCATATTATTGTGAAATTAAACTCATACGTAGGAATGAAGTTAATTAATTATTATTTTGGTGGGCATTAGAATAAAGTTACCATTTATGTTGACCCAAAAAGTTGGAAATTACAACCCCTTTGCTTATTCCAAAATTGACCCTCTGGTGAATAGACTTAATTCTTTCTTACCTCGGACGCGCCGTACCGTGAAGACAATCTCTTATCTCCACGTGGCAATTTCTCAATGGCCGTCCTCTATATATACCTTTCCCCAACTCGATTTCATCACCATTTCTTCATCTTCCGCTTTTTCCTCTCTTCTTCACTCTTCTCGCCGGCCGGCATGAGGGTCCCATCATGGCTACTCCCCTGCTCCACCACCGCCGCCGCTTCCGCCGCACAACCCAATAATATTAAACCGCCTGAATCCTCCTCCTACTTAATTTCCGACGTGAGCAGCCTTTCTGACACGTCGGCCAATTCTTCATCGTCGTCGACTCCTAGTTCCGACACTAGCTGTTCCAGTCTCCAAAGCAATCTCTCCCTTCAATCCCTACCGTCCATTCCATCTCTTCAGAAACTCCCCGCCGCCACCGATTCCTTCACCGTCACTCTTTCTCAATTCAACGTCGCCTCTTTCAAGCTCCCAATCTCTCATCTCGCCGTTCACGGTGCTTACCTCTACGTCGCCACCGCTCACGAAATCAACGTCTACGATCGAATCACTTTCTCCCACATCACCGCATTCAACGCTCGAGATTCCTCCTCCGGTTCCGTTAAGGGAATCGCCTTTCTCCGCCGCGAAATCCTCACGTCTCACCAAGACGGAAAAATCCGCGTCTGGAATTTACCTGAGAAGAACAACAATCAATTCAAATTGGTCAACACTCTCCCTACAGTCAACGACCGCCTTCGCCGATTCATACTCCCGAAAAATTACGTCAACGTCCGTCGTCACAAGAAGGTCCTCTGGATTCAACACGCCGACGCCGTCACCGGGCTCGCTGTGAACAACGATTCTATTTACTCTGTTTCTTGGGATCGGAGTTTGAAAGTGTGGCGAGGCTCGGACCACCGCTGCGTCGAGTCGGTGAAAGCGGCTCACGAAGACGCCGTGAACGCGGTGGCTGTTTCCGCCGGGGGGACTGTGTACACCGGTTCAGCCGATAGGAAAATCCGAGTGTGGGAGAAACCGGAGGCAGAGAAACGGCACGTGCTGGTAGCAACTTTAGAGAAGCACAAATCGGCGGTGAATGCATTAGCGTTAAACGAGGAGGGTTCGTTACTTTTCTCCGGGGCTTGTGATCGGTCAGTTCTGGTTTGGGAAAGAGAAGAGAGTGCGAATTACATGGCCGTGATCGGCGCATTGAGGGGTCACAAAAATGCGATTCTGTGTTTGATCTACGTCTCTGATTTGTTGCTGAGTGGGTCGGCAGATCGGACGGTGAGGGTGTGGCGACGTGGAGGAGATGGGAGTTATAGTTGTTTGTCTGTTCTTGAAGGTCATAAAAAACCGGTGAAATCGCTGGTGGTTGTGTCGGAGGCGGAGGGATTGTCAAACGGTGTCGTATCGGTGTGTAGTGGGAGTCTTGATGGACAGCTCATAGCTTGGAAACTTTCTTTTACGAATCTCAACAGTCCATTGCCCAATTCCAATATTATGAACTGTAGGCATTTGGAATAATAACTTTGCACTTTAGGAACAAATTTTGTACATTTTTTTTTTTTTTTCAAAATTTGCCTAGTGTGAATTTATAAGGATTTCATTCTTAATTTCTTCTTTTTCTCCTTATCAATGCTTAAATTCGAAAATTATTGAAGTTATTTAAATCTCACCTTTTACTTACTACTAAAAAGAATGGATGTTTAAACCAACCAGATCAGTCCATAATGTCAATTAAATATTAGTGAATAAAACTAAATCTACATATAAAATGTAACTCTAAAAATAAATAAGAGAAATCATTTTTTTTTTCATTAGCGTTTAGAATATATATTCGATCAATAATTAAATTGACTCAAATGTTCACTAATTTAATCCAACTTGTGGGTTTAATAATGATTCTTAGATTAATAAGAGGGAATGATTCACATATTCAATATTCATGATTGATTAATTTTTCTGGGGAAAGTTGATGTACTATGAACAAATCTTTCCATTGGTTGTTTATGTTGGGTCTATGTTTACCATTTGATTTTTGTTATTTTCTTTTTGCCAACTTTTCAAAAATCAAATCAAGTTTTTGAAAACTTAAATAAATAGTTATCGAATGAACCCTAATTACTTTTTTGAAATCCACATTTGATTTTAGGAATATTGGAAGATTTAGGACTTAGGAGAGTTATTACTACTACTAAAACTAATTTTTTAAAAATTAAAAAAAAAAAAAAAAAAATTGCGATTCAATTGTATATCTTCTATTTAATCGAATCCTAATTAAGGATATAAGATATTTTTTAGATACTACTAAAAATGGTGTATACTGTTTGTTTTTTTAGTCGACCTTCAAACTTTATGAATTATATTAGTAAAACTACGTTGTAAAAACAGATTGTGATGTAGTCGTAATTAGTAACAAATAATGTAAACATTTATTAAAAATATATGGAATATCCATCATATTTAGGGTGGGGTAAACATTATCTTACAATATTTGATGAAATTGTGTAAGATAATTATATTTATATTATTAATTACACTACAGTTGAGTTAGCTGAATTTTTTACCGGCAAACTGTCGTGTTGCTTGTAGTGTGAGATGTCAAGCACATTATTTTAGTTTGAGCAGTTTTTGTCTAAAAAGAATATTTTCTTTATTTGTTTCGGATGAGTAGGCAAAACTTTCCATATATCTTTTTGGAGCTTATCCTCATAGCGACTCATATAGTTGGGTGTTTTGCTTTTATTTAGGGTTAGTCTCTTCTTTGTTGTACCGGTGTTTGTTAGACTAAGTTTATTTAGGGTTAGTCTCTTCTTTCTTTGTGCAAGAGTATTATTTGAAAACATCAATATACTATGAACCTCTCTCTATCAGACTAAGTTTTTTTTTTTTTTTTTTTTTTTTTTTTTTTGGCTGTATAGAGGTTGATCGAGTTGTAATACTTCTTACAAAAATTTGATATTGAAGTCTAAGTTTGGATGTATTTCAAACAAGTGTAATTCAAAAAATAATACTCGAAGAGAATGCTATAGTAATAAGAGAACATATCTCATATCATATCTAGAGGGAGCCTAAGTTAAGTTGAGTTAATTGCTAAAGAGTAATTGATATTTATACATATATAAAGGGTTTTTAATTAGTTTTAAAACAAAAGAAAGGAAGAGATGAGGATTTTTTTTTGGTATAGAAAAAAGACAAAAGAAAGTTCAAAATAGTGAAAAATAATGATATAATTGGATATAATTAATTAAAAATAGTGGAAACAAGGACAGATATATGTACACAGAAAGCAACAAGTACCCTTCCCCCAATTGCCTTCTAGCTGGCCTCCCCATCCCCACAATAATCTCCTTTTTCTCTTGCTTTTCAACTTTCTATATTAATAATATTCATTCATATACTCTTCCTTCCCATTATTCAACTTGCATCACAACTTGGGAACTATGCATACAAAACTCTTCCTACCCCTAACATTCAACCCAACCAACTCAAATTGTTACTTGCCACAACATGATCTCCCATACCCAAGTCACTAAGATACTTTTGATTGTACCAATATCACTACTTTTAACATATAAACATTATATATTAACATTATATATGCATGCATATTATATACATTATCATAATTCAATAGCATGCACTGCAATATGTTATATCAAAAAGATGTGGCCAACTCAATCCACCAACCCCACACACGCAACTCTATGATTAAATATATTTTTTTTAGTTTATATTTAGTCATGAATGTGATGAAGAGAAGAGGGGAGTTGCTAATTTAATTAGTTAGCAGTGTCAACTTTGCTGTTGATTTAGCTTCCCTAAAAATTCAAACTATTTCACTAATAATTTAATATTAATTAATAACAATCTCTCTTGGAGAAAGTGGATTTTGTACTCTAGCTAGCTTTCACCATTTAATATATCCATATACTTAAAATATTTTGCTTCGACTTTCAATCTAGCATCTTTCATTGATGGATGAGCTTTATCACTTAATTAATTATTAATTGACAAAGAAAAGTACGAAACCTCCAAATAATTATTAATTAACTTTCCTTGATTGCTGTTTAATTAACGTATAACCAAGAGAGCTTCAAGCTCCTTGGTTATTTAATTATCGATCTTGAGCCACATGCTTGCATGAAACTTGCATGTGTCACCTTGTCTACCAAAACGCAACTTTTAGAAATAACTAACATATATATATATTCAAATCAATTACTATTTACCATACTATATTGTAAATATAATTTTTTTTGAAAAGCCAAGCAAATTCAATAAAACAACCTACCAACAAACAAAAATTACCCAAGATAGTCCTCACTAATGAATAATGATAGAGGGACAACCACCCAAAAAATTCAAAGTCGTTAAAAAAAA